>JAKSZU010000001.1:32962510-33335010 GCA_026018925.1 Tupaia tana | reverse complement strand
AACTACATGTGTGCAATAGAAGTCATACTTAAAAGAATATATATGGAATATTTTATATGAAGTCAGAGAAGATACATAAACGTGAATCTATTGAGAAACAAAATCAAAAGTGTACTTGCCTTTATGGGTTGGGGTTGGGTGTATAAATTGAACATCTTCGATATGTGTTTTTTTTTTTTTAAGGGTGATTAAAAAAAAAAACTTTACTTATTTATTTATTTATTTTAATTTGACTGGAGAGGAATGGAGAGAAAGAGAGAGAGAGAAAGCAAGCCGCCAGGTCCAAGATTTGAACCACAGTCGGCCATGTGGGAGTCCAGTGTCCTTTACCACCATGCCATCTGCTTTACTGAAGTGCTTATTATACCTCAATTTAAAAATGTTTAAAAATAATGATAAATTATGATCCACATGAAAAAAGATCATAGTTTGCCATGTTATTTTCAATCAAATAAACATAACTTTGAAAACTGGGAGATGATACCACAAACTCAACTTCTTATTTTTTTAAGGCATTTTGATTCTCAAAACCTTTGAGAACCATGATAGAAAGTTTGATAAACATAATTCCAATCATCCATTCAGAAAAAGGTCATGAAATTAAAACAAAATATAAATGAAATCTCCACTTAAGACATTGAAGGTAAAATACCTTCATGAAATCTTTGGAATTGAACATCTACTCTTCAGTGTCATAGCTCATCTTGTACCCACGTCTCTTCTATGATAGTCACACACTATATTAGCATTATTTGTGTATATGTCTGAATCTTGTTTATTATTTCTTCATAAGCAACTTAAATAATGCTCATCAAGGACCAGCAGTTAGCGTAATGGCTATGTTGCTGGACTCTCATGTAGTCGACCGTGGTTCAAGTCCTGGACCCAGTGGCTTAAAACTCACGCCGGGCGCGTGTGTGTGTGTGCCCAAGATCCCGAGAGGAGAATGGAGGAGAAGGGATTGCGGCGTGGCCATCCCCTCTGGGGGGTGATTTCTCGCTTTCTGTCTCTCTGTCTCTCTTTGTCTTTCTGGTGAGCACACGCATCCTATAGCAAAAACATGCCCCCCCCCCCAAAAAAAAAAAGGCAGCTCATCAGGCCAGTAGGTGGCATGGTGAGTAGGTGGCATGGTGGTAAAGGTGCTGGATCTCACGTGGCAGAATCCATGGTCCGTGAACAATACCTGGTGCTTTAAAAACACAATGGAGCCACCAAGTGCTATAGTGACAAAGGTGATGGACTCCCATGTGTTCAACTGCAGTTAGAGTCCTGGGTCTGGTGGCTTGAAACTCATGATGGGTGTAAGTATGTGCCCAAAATCCTGGAAGGAGAATGGAGGAAAAAGGATTGCAGCATAGTCATCACCCAAGGGGTAATTTCTTATTTTCTGTCTCTTTGTCTCTCTCTCTCTCTCTCTGATGAGCACATGTTCCCCATAGCAAAGAGTTCCAAAAATATTTTTTTTAATTATTAGATAAAGAGAAAGAAAGAACAAAGAAATAAAGGAAAAGAAAGAAAGAAAGAAAGAAAGAAAGAAAGAAAGAAAGAAAGAAAGAAGGAAGGAAAGAAGGAAGGGAGGAAGGAAGGAAGGAAGGAAGGAAGGAAGGAAGGAAGGAAGGAAGGAAGAAAGAAAGAAAGAAAGAAAGAAAGAAAGAAAGAAAGAAAGAAAGAAAGAAAGAAAGAAAGAAAGAAAGAAAAGGGAGAAAGAAAGGAGAAACAAGCAAGCAAGCAAGCACACCAAAATCCTGAGAAGAGAATGTAGGAGGACTGAGGCCTTGCCATCCTGCTAGAGGATGACTTCTCACTATCCCTCTGTGTCTCTCTGCATCTTCCTCTGGCAAGTACACATGCCCTATGTCAAAAAATCTTTTTAAAAAGTAAAAACATTTAGGACCATCAGATGGCATAGCAGTTCCATAGCTGGACTCCCATATGGCTTACTGCAGTTCGAGTTCTGAACTTGATAGCTTGAAACTCACATCAGATGAGTGTGTGTCTGTGTTATTTCCTGACTCTCTGGTGAGTGTATGTGCCCTATAGCAAAAATCTCTCTAAAAAGAAAAAAAGAAAGAAAGAAAAGGAAATTCTCAGGACCAGCAGATGTTGCCGCAGTTGCATTGTTGGACTCCCACGTGGTTGACCACAGTTTGAGTCTTCGATCTGGTGCCTTGAAAATCATGCTGGGCATGTGTGCGTAAGAGCCCAAGATTCTGGGAGGAGAAAGAATTGCAGCATGGCCATCCCACCCTGGGGGGGTGATATCTCACTTTCCTTCTCATTATATCTGTCTCTCTTTCTCTCTCCAGTGAGTGCACTGCACCCATTTTAAGGTAAAAAAATCTCTGAAAAAAAAGTAAAGAAAAAAATTGTCATAGATTTCTGAACCTGATATAGCCTTAGATCGCATGTGTTTGAATCTTCTCATTTACTGATAAGATAACAGAGATTCAAAACAGGAAAAGATGTATCTAAGGTCACAGAAGCAGGAAATAGCAGATTTGGGACCAGAGACCTGGGCTCCTGACTCCCAATTTTCTCCTAACATGATGTAATACACCCTCCTCAGTCAAAGGCCCACCAATCTTCTATCTCTGAGAGAAAGCTAATATCGCCTACCCACTAATATCTCTAACTAATAGGTATATATTTTCCCTGATAGTTTTCTGATTGAGAAACTATCAGAAGGCCTTTCCCTGAGAAAAGAGGCTGATCGTGTCTAGAAACTTCTGGACCAAAAACAGATCAAGAATTTAATCTGGAGACAAGAGGTAACTGTGGAAATCAATGTTGGCAGGCTCTTTATACTCGTGGTCTAATTTTTGGAGACCAGCACTGTATTTGTTAAGTCTTCCTCAGTTGAAAATGACAGGAATCCAATTTATGGAAGCTTAGAGAAGAAAAAAAAAAAATCTATTGGCTTGAATAACGGCAGATCTATTTCGAGACTTAACTGTACGAGGGGCTCTTTCAAGGACTTTTCCCATCTTCCAGCAATACTTCTATACATGGAAGGAAAGATAGTCACTGATAACTCTAATTTTATTCATCTAATTCACTTTCGTCCATATGACACATCCATAGTAAAACCCTTATTGGGAATATTTGAGACATATAACCATCCTGGGCCAGTTACTGTATACGGAAAGAACAAGTGCTCTTTTAGAATTAGATAGGGTTACCTGTCCACCTCTACGCATGGGAAGAGAGGCATGCAGTTTACTGCCCTATTGGGAATCATAATATGAGAACAATGGTTCTAAGGAATGGACGCTTTGCTGAAGAAAAAAAAAAAATGTTGCTTCAAGCACAAAATAAAGACTCCCTCATTAACCTGGAATCCTAAATACATGCCATTCCCTCCTAAAGTTGTTCGCCATCCTAGAGCACTGATTCGGGCAAACTGTATTAACAGACTGCTTAGTTAACCGACACCGTCTACCTTAACCCAATAGAAGAATTCTGAAATATGGGGGAAAGGGAGAAGCCATGGTATTTCTGCATCTGGAGGAATTCTCTGCAGTGGCTAGAGCTCCTGTATTGTCCTGTTTCCTATTAAGTATCCAAACTGTGGTTTAGATCCCTTAAAGAGGTGCAATCTCCTCACCTACAGCAATCTCTCCTCTCTAGGATTCTACAGTCCTCTGAGTGGTAGTGGTTTCCTGCTTGTAACTATCATTGTGTTGCCCCATCATCACTTGTTTTTTTTTTTGTTTGTTTGTTTTGTTTTGTTTGTTTGTTTTTAGCTCTTCTAACCCTTTTCAATTAGTTCCCCATATTAAATCCCCTCTGTGGAAGTACTGCACATAGGCATGCATTTTTTTTTTTCTGATAGAACTCTGTGTAAGATAGTTACATGTTTGTAATACTATCTGTTATCTGACCAAGATAGTTGTATCTCCCATAAAAGCACCAAGTTCAGAAAAGCCATTAGAGTTGGTTGGGGGAAATAAGTGGTTTATAGACAAAATGTGGATGAACAGGTTTGTTTTTAATATCTGAAGTTACATTTGTCTACGTTCAACTCAGAGTCGGTGTAGACCTAGAGGAATTCTGCCTGAAATGAAGGAAAGCAGGATTACTTTCCTTTTGGGGTGTGGCTTTTGTGTCAGATAGCACAGAACTAACAGGAGCCAGGGAATTCTCAGTAATTGGACTATACCAGCTTGCAGAGATACTCTCAATAATTGCCTGCTCACGTGTGCCAGGTCATGAATGTCAGCTGCTAACTCTCTGGCAGGATTTCCACTCTCTCCTTCTGTCCACATACTATAAATTATTTCCTAGTCTTCTAAGGCCTCTTCTTAATCAGGGCACTTTCTTTTTCTTTCTTCTTTTTTTTTTTTTTTTTAATAGGTTTTTGCCATGGAACACGTGTGCTCGCCAGAAAGACAGAGAGGGACAGAAAGCGAGAAATCACTCCCTGGGGAGGATGGCCACGCTGCAATCCCTTCTCCTCTATTCTCTCTCTTGGGCACGCACCCACACACACCCGGCGTGAGTTTAAGTCACTGGGTCTGGGACTTGAACTGCAGTCAACTTCACGGGAGTCCAGCAACATAGCCATTATACTAACTGCTGGTCCCAGGGCACCTTCTGAGTAAGAGCTCTAACTCCTTCAACTCCCTGCTACTGGGTGTGCCTTCATAGTTCCAACCTCCAACCTCCCTGCAAGTGCCACAGGAACAAGGGATGAAGCTGGGAGGAGGGAAGCAGTACACAGAGAAGAGGTGTGACTGGTGGGCAGAGTTTCAGATCTTGCTCTGTTGTGGTTTCTCCTCTTTGCAGCCTCCCATCACTGGGTCTCTTTTTCCATCTGAAAATTGAGGGGACTGAACCAGCTGCCTAAAGTAATCAGCTCTAATGTTTTATGTTCAACTATTCTTTAGCTAACTAAGTAACAAACACAAATTCTAGCCGCTGTTTCATCAACACTGTTGAAATTATATAAGCCACACCTCACTGTCTTGGCTGACCTTAAAAACACCTGTTTAGCACCTGCTATACACACTTGAAGCAATTTCAAGTTTTATTTTACTTCTTTACTTACAGTAAAATGTTGCTCCCTAATTATAAAGTTTTCGTGGTAAAGAATCATTTTTTTCAGTCATTTCGCTTTCAAAAAAGTACTTCAGAGGCAATTTTTACAAAATGAACCATATGGTTTAAAACATGAAGACATAAGATATATTTATATATTTACTAGAATGGAACAAATTATCATCTTACATAATTACCTACTTTTCAGCTATAAGCTACTCATTTAGCAAAAATCCTGAATGCAGCACACCATTATTAACTGTAGTCCTCCTATTGTGCACCAGTTCTTCTGGGCTGTTCACCCTACATATTTGTGTTCTTCGACCTGTACCTTCTCATTTTCTCCCTTTCCTGCAAGCCTATATATTTGACTCCTCACTTGCTCTCATTGTTAAAAAATTTTACATATAATTAAGATAATGTCATATTTTCCCTCTATGTCTGGCTTATTTCACTTACAATGTCTTCTAGGTCCTTCCGTGTGGTACAGGACAGGATTTAATTATTTTTTAAGGCTGAATAATATTTCATCATATTATATATTATATACATCTATCTATCTATCTATTATCTATCTATCTATCTATCTATCTATCTATCATTTCTTTATCTGCGCATTGATAGACACCAAGGTTGTTTCAATATCTTGGCTATTGTGAACAAGCTGCAATGAGCATGGGTGAGGGGAGGTGTTGATTTGATTCCCTTTGGGCATATACCAAGAGGAGGATTTATGGGTCATATGGTAGTTCCATTTTTCATTTCACTTTTTAAGGAACCTCCGTGTTGTTTTCCACAATGGTTGCACCAGTCTACATTTCCACCAACAGTGTGCTAGGGTTCTCTTTCAAGAGTCGATTTCTTTTTAATGGTGGTGACATTACAAGGTCAACCTTTTCCGTGCTTTCTGATTTGTGCTGCTTGTGCCATTCTTCACATTCTTTAAAAATCCTTCTTGTTTATTGTCTTTTAAACATGTGATTGGGGCAGAACTGACATCCTTAGTCCTCGCCGGACACATTAGTACATTTACATTCAGATGAAGTGAACTCTGGTTCATGTATATGGCTGTCTAGGATGTAGGATCCACAAAGCGAGAGATCTTTCTTATTGGTGAGGTGTTTTATTTTGCTGGGAAGTCTGTTTTACTCACTGATTCCACAGTGCCTAGAACAGTGCCTGCCACAAGATAGGCTTCGATAAACATCTGTTCAATCAATAAATGAGCGAATGGATCTCATTAGTGACAAGGCTGGTTCTAGCATGCTCTACACCAACAGCCATTGCTCCATTAGGACTGGCAAGAGTCTCCCCTAGAGGCTCCTGGAAGCACCTGCCCTTCGGGTTGTGGAGGCAAGGCCAGCGAGTCTTCTCCACTGAGGAGGCCTGGAGCCCTTGGCTCACAGTCACACAAGGAGGGAAAGCAGGGATGTGTATGGGGTTCCTCCCCGAGAGGCTAAATCTGATGTCCCCTTCTCCACCAGTTTGCCAAGGACATCAGTGAAGGCCCGCCGGTTCCCACCTCTCAGAGTGCTGGTCTCACTTGGTTGGGGAAGGGGGAACCGTTCTGGAGAGAAGGCCCCTGTCCCAGAGAACCTGGTCCCTGCAGCCCGGTGCCCGCCTGGGGCGGGGCGGGGCTCTCGGAGCCCCAGACCTCGCGGTCCCTCCCGGAGGCCGGCGGGCTGCAGCAGGAGGCGGGGCAGCGCGCTCCCCCTCCCGGACACTGCGGCGGTGGCAGACCAGCCGTGCCGCGGCCGCCGACGGGCTCGCGGAGTCGGGCGGGACCTGCGCGGGGCGGGGAGGCAGGGCCGGGGCGGGGCGGCCGCGCTGGGAGCCGCCGGCTGGGGCGCCGCGCTCAGACTGGGGCGGGCGCTCGGGCTGCGCGGGCTCTCGGCAGCGGCGGCAGCAGCAGCATCCTCCCTTCCTTTTCTTCCCTTCCGCTTCTTTCTCTTCCTTCAGCTTCTTCTTTTCCCCCTTTCTTCCCCTGCCCCGTCTTCCCCTCACTCCTTCTCCAGCGGGCATCAGCTTTGCAAGTCGTGAGCGGTGGCACCGCGACCGCGGGTGCACCCAGTGTCTGCGCCCAGGTAAGAGATCGGCGTCCACCGCCGGTTCTGGGGCGGGCGCCTGTCCTGCCCGGGTCTCTGCGCCCAGGGCGCCTCAGCTGGGACAGAGGTGCAGTGGGGAGGTGGTCTCGTCCTCTGGGACTTGGGAGCAGGCGCGGCGGACTGAGCTGTTCCGTCGCCCCCTCTGGCGAGGCCCTTGCGGCCCGGCCTCTCCAGGTGTCACTAAGGAGCAGGGGACCGAGCGCTGGTACGTGGGTTCTGGATGTGTAGAAGAGCGAGTGACCTTGTTAGGTACCACTTTGAGACGACTGGAAACTTAGGACAGGTCAGGACGCGGGTACCGAGAGCTGATAGTGCCCGAGCTGTAGAAAGGAGAGGATCACACAGAGCGAATTACACAAAGATAATGACAAATCGGACTGCGAGGCGGAGGGTTTTATTTCTTTGGGTCCATCCAGCCTCAGAGAACTGCACACTGACGAGTGAAGGAAACTGGTCAATTTCGAATCATTTTCCCTTCAGAAACAGCTGGGAGAAGACCGGTACATCGTTATTATTTTAGGAAAAAGAGGAATCGATGCCTGGTCGTGTTGGAGGGCGGGGCACGAAGAGGTTAGTTTGGTTGAGTCTGAGCGTCCACATTCTCTCTCTCTCTCTCTCTTTCTATTTTAACCATGCAGATGGAAAGCTGCACCTACTGTCTATTTATTCTTTTCTTTTTCTTCTTAAAGGACGTTTTGAGGGCTGCAGGGCTGGCTGCTTTCCTTCCCCAACCTCCTCTTTTGTTTGAGGATGGAAATTTCAAGAGTGTGTGTGAGGGGCCAGGAGTGGGATGGTGTATGTGTATGTAGGAGGTGGGGGGAGTAGGTCGTAAAGCAGTGGTGTCAGAAAAAAAAAAAAATATCCTTCAGAACTGGAAATTGATGTCATTCTGCCTGGCAGTGGGGCCCCAGGATTTGGTCAGAAAACGAAAAGCTTCCATTAGCAACAAGCCTGATTGTGACAACGCTGTGTGCCATCTGCTATAAGCGCTCCACAAAATGCTCGCAGGACGTGGATCCTTTAAAATTGAGTAAATGGATTTTGTTTAGAAACACACACCTCACATATATACACGTGTAATATACATGTCATATAATATACTATCAGAAAAGAGTAGCTACCTAAAAGAAAAAAAAATCTTTTTAAATTTTTCTCTGAGGTTTTGGAGATTACATTATAAATGACATCTGTGGGTGCAAACAAAAACATACTGTTAATTGGCATGTAATTTTTGTGGGTGAGGCAAAGGCGTTGATGCATGTTGGAGAGGAACTAACTTAAATGTCAAAGATAAAATTTATTTAAAAATCATCGTTCTTGGAGAGAAAGCAACAGCAAACTGAAATTGAGGTGTGCAGCCACAGTGAGGCGATGGAGAACAAAGCCTTTTCTGTGAGCCACATTATGCAAAATGTCCCATGCAGGAGCTGCAGGTACCAGCCCGATTTAAAGGCATAGCTCTGTCACCCTGTCATTTCTCTGTGAGCAATTATGATTTTTTTTGGCAGTCGAAATAGATTGAATAAATAGAAACCCTTTAGAGGCTTTTTGATTTTGTGCCCAAGAGGAAGATTACAACCTTCTATCTGAATGTAGAGGTTGAAGAAAGAAACATCCCTTTGAGTAGGCAATAGGTGTCTTTATTTTGGTAGAAATCCTTATGAATTTATAAACCATGGATATTTCAACCCACCTCCCCCCCCTACACACAAAGCATCCTCCCTTTAAGAAAAGGAAAAAGACATTTTTTTCTTTCAGTAAAGAACATTGTGTGTGTGTGTGTGTGTGTGCGCATGCATTTTAATGATGATTTCCTAGTGACTTTATCTGATTGCAAGGGTTTACATCTGCGTTCGCGATTTGCATATTATCAGAGTCATTGTCATTTTAGGCTATGCCAACAGGCGGTTTCTTTGTGGTTTCTTTCATTTTAATTTTTCATATTTCACAGTGTGCTATAAAATTACTTGATTTCCAAAGTATTTTTCCCCATAAATAGAAAATTCCTTAACATTCATCTGGAGATCTAAGCAATTTAGACATATTGCTTCCTTTTGAAAATATGTTCATTAATTAATTTTTATTTTCTTTGTTTCTCTCCTCTCCTAGAGTTTTTTTTTTTTTTTTTTTTTTTTTTTTTGTTTTTTTTTTTTTTTTTTTTTTTTTTTCCCTTGTTCTTATCAAATCACCTGTTTCTTCTTGGCTATGCTTATGCTACCTAGGCTTCTCTAGTTATGTCTAGACTACTAAAAGCAGAGCCAGCATCCTCAGCAATTTTGAATTTAGGATGTGTTCATTCTCTCAGGATGACTTGTTTACAGAACTTTCTCAGGGAGGAGAGGGAGAAAGAATGTGCTGAGAGAGCATGACCCAGTGAAACTGGCACAGCCATTACCTCATCATAGTAGGCACTTCAGATTCATTGAGAGAGCAGGCATCCTCTCAGTGGAAACCAAACACCAGGAGCACACCCAGCCCAGGGCAGACGCCTTTCTCTCCTCATACAAGTCTCTGCTCATGTTGCTTTACTGAGGTTAAAGGGATATTTTCTCTTCCATGGATTTCTTCTCAGGGATCTTGAACTTAGTCAGAAATATGCAGCCAGAAATGAAACTTGGCACACAATCCTCTAAGCCTGAAGGAATAATTTCATTCCTTTACCCCTTTTGGTTTAAACCAATTTGTAAATTTTCTAAACATCAAGAGGAAGAAAAATGCACGTTGGTGTATGTTTTGTTTATTTATTATGGCACACATATTTTATGTTGCATTTTACTAGCAATTAGATATCTGTACTGTTAAGGTTTTGACAATTACAGTTGCACTGTTGGCATTTAAAAATAAATAGTTACTATGCTTGCTTAGACATATGCCTGATGAGGGTGCTTCCCCAAATGGTCATTGATGTCTCTGTGAGATCAACCATGTGAAACTGACTTGGGCATTTTAATACTCGAGGTGGTAACTCTGATGACCGAAATTTTTCAATATTTAATTACCTTTTGACAGATTAAGATAAAGAATCTGAAATAACAGTTACAGTGAGAGAGCACCACCACCAGATCAATCTTAAATTCTCTAATGCTCAAAGTAGTTATTTAGGTAAGTCATTCCTGGCTGACTCCCTGGCCTGGTGGTTGAGGTAGCCGGATCAAACATGGCTGACCCTGTTGATGTGGGGGGTACACCAGATGCATGTATGTGCATGTCCAAAATTCCCACAGTGTCGAGAAATGGTGGAGAATGGATTGTGGTGTGGGCGACCATGCCCCATTGTAGGGTGCTTTCTCCTTCTCCTCTGTCTCTCTCTGACAAGTGCGTGCGCCTTCTGGCAAACTTTAAACAATAAATAAAATATACCAGTTGTGAAACAACTTGGAGCTCTTTTGTCTTGGATACACATGAGTTAAAGATAGTAATGAACTCTTTGAGTTATATCTGGTTCTCTCAGGTATACACTAGTTCTTTTAGCCATTTTAATTCTTTCTGTATCATTATTATTAGCATTGCCAGGATCTGCTCAGTTTAGACTTTTCCATATAATTATTTCCATCAAATATTTGATATTTTCACTGATTTTTCCCCTTCCACACCATTCTTTTTTATTTGATATTTGAATAAAATCTACTGTTATCTAGGTATTTTGATTTCTATAACTTTTATTCTCATGATACAAATTTGACCTTTACTTTTCATTTAAAAGAACATTTATTCTCATTTATTTATTTGTTATGAGAAACAATTATTGGTATTCTTTTGATACTTAATCCCAGGAATCAATTCCAGGCACCAGAAGCAGTTAAAGGAATACAGAATTAAGATGTTGTACAGAAAGGTCCAAAATCAATGAAGAGGGGCTGTGTGGAAATTCGGATGGTGGGTGGGGGATAGCAGGCGATGTGCAATGAAAGCAAATTCTCAGATGTTAATCATTGTCTGTGTAGGATGGAGAAGAGGCTTTGTCTAGGTGGGTGGAGAGGGAAGAAATTAGTTTTGTTTTTCTACCTCCACGTAATATTTTGTCTTCATCCTTGCTTTGTCATTACTTTGAACTAAAGCCGCCGGTGCTTCCGCATACAAAATTATACAGGACACTTATTGGAAACAGTTCTGTAGTGAATTAAAACATTTTAAGACAATGTGAACACAGCTGACTTCTTATGCAAAATATTTTAACCTTTGAACTTTGAACTTTGATCGTTCCTGTTCAAGAGAGAAACTTTACTCTGAGTGGTAGAACTTCATTCTAGTGACCTTCTGTGGAAATTTAGACAAAATAAAGAGCTCAGGATCTTCTTTCAGTCTGCTGTTAAGTTTATCTTGTGGACATTGGGAGTTTTAAACAGTTTGTTTTCTATTAAAGCACAACCAGAGGGGGTAAATTCCTGTCTTTTTGCTTTTTTGTTATGTTAATAAGCCTTTTAAGAGCATATAATTTACTTTTTGGATCACAGGGCTTGACTTTTTCCTTCCCTTCAGTATTCTATTTTCCTTCTTTCCTGTCTCCCTTTTCCCTTTCCTTCCTTTTTTTTTTCCTTTCCTTTCAATATGTATTAGCCAAAAATGAACAAACAATAAACTATCATTAGAAAATAGAAATACCCTGCTATTTTTATTGAATTTATCTTCCCTTTTCTTATAATAAGAACTTTTCTCATAATAAGAAATATTGCTGAAATGCAGTTGATCTTTATTTATTTATTTATTTATTTCTAGAGGGCACATGCACTCCCTGGAAGGAGACAGTGAGAGTCAGAGAGAGAAAAAGAGAGGAAGAGAGAAAGTGAGAAAGTGCCCCTTCAAGGAGGATGACCATGTAGCAGTCTCTTCTCCATTTTCCTCTCAGAGTATTGGCATGCACACACATGTGCCTGGTGTGTTTTTCAAGCTGCAGGGTCCAGGCCTTGAACTGTGAAGTTGGCCATCTGAGATCCAGTTGCTTTTAACCACTACACTACACCACTGACTGGTCAGATCTTCATTTAAATAGCAGAAGTCAGGGCAGATAGGACTTAAAAACTACACTGTGTGGGCCCATATAAGAATTTGGTATAGCGGCTTTATGCTAACTTCATAAAGCTCCGTCTTTATTTTGGTCCTATTTTGAATTTGCCTTTTGTATCCCCTTGAGTTGAGCCATCTATTCCTTGTCTTCCATCAGATGCTCTACCTCAAAAAGACCTTCCCAGATCAGGAAGGAAAGTTCCTACCTTGTTTGTCCCCATTAATTTGTATCCAAGTTATCCAGGTTCCCTTATCTTACAAATAGTTGTTCATCTCTACGGTGTCCTCATCATCTTTCTTTAAATTACAAAATTATTGGGACCAGCAGTTGATGTAATGTCTGTGTCTCTGCACTCCCATGTAGTTGACCGTGGTTCGAGTCCCAGATCTGGTGGCTTAAACTCACGCCAGGCACATGAGCATGTGTGCCCAAGATCCCGAGAGGAGAACGGAGGAGAAGGGATTGCGGCGTGGCCATCCCCCCTGGGGGATGATTTCTCGCTTTCTGTCTCTCTGTCTTTCTCTGTCATTCTGGCAAGCGTATGCGCCCTATAGCAAAAACCTCTCCCCCCCCAAAAAAAAAAAAAATTAAAAGTCAAAATTTTTAAAAATGCAGGAAAAATGGCACAATTGTTTCAAAAGAGAAAATTGGGTTAATCAACATTTTTATTATTTTCTCCACCTGACATCAAATAAAATAGTCTCACAGTTTTTTATTTTTATTTATTTATTTTTTTGGAGAGGTTTTTGCAATAGGGAACGTGCACTAGCCAGAAAGACAGAGAAAGAGAGACAGAAAGCGAGAAATCACCCCCCAGGGGGGATGGCCACACAGCAATCCCTTCTCCTCCATTCTCCTCTCGGGATCTTGGGCACGCACTCACATGCGCCAGACGTGAGTTTAAACCACCGGGTCCGGGACTTGAACCACGGTCAACTACATGAGAGTCCAGTGACATAGCCATTATGCCAACTGCTGGTCCCCATGGTTTTTTATTTTGAATTAAATTGACTAGTAAAATCATATGTGTCTGGCAGTTCATTGTCTTTATTTGTATGCCAGTTAATTGATTCCACTGATGAATAGATTGAGTACTAATGTATTTTATGATCAATTAGTAAATGTTGAATTAAATCCATTATTTTAAGTAAAATATTCTTTTCTTCTTGAGAGAGAGATTTTTGCTATAATTCTTGTGTTCTCACTGGAAAGATAGAGACAGAAAGCGAGAAATAATCCCCTAGGGGAGATGGCCATGCCGCAGTCCCTTCTCCTTTGTTCTCCTTTCAGGACCCTGGGCATGCATGGACACATGCCTGGCATGAGTTCCAAGCTGCCAGGTCAGGACTCGAACCCACTTAGCCACGTGGGAGTCTGGCACTTTAACCACTATCCCACCTGTTGTCCCCAAGTAAAATTTTCTTTTTTTTTTCTATTTTTGGAGAGGTGTTTGCTATAGGGCACATGCGCTCCCCAGAAAGACAGAGAGAGACAGAGAGACAGAAAGCGAGAAATCACCCCCCAGGGGGGATGGCCACGCCACAATCCTTTCTTCTCCATTCTCCTTTCAAGATCTTGGGCACACACGCATACAGGCCTGGCATGAATTTAAGCCACCAGGTCTGGGACTCAAACCGCGGTCGACTACATGGGAATCCAGCGACACAGCCATTACGCTAACTGCTGGTCCCGCCTCAAGTAAAATATTCTTAATAACATTAATCCTGTGCAACATCATTAGCCATCTTGAATCCATCTCAGAATGATTATAAAGCACAGAGCTTGAATATCCAGAAGTACATTTTACCATTTAACTGTCTAGATCTTTTATATTTAAAGCAAAATCACAATGAAATATATAAGCTCTGTCTGTTTGAGACAGAGTACTCATTCCAAGGCCACTGCAGCAGTAAAGGGCTGCTCAAGAGAGGACAAAGGAAGGGGATCATGGCATGACCAGAACCTGTGGAGGATACTCGTTTCTCTCTCTCTTTCCTTCTCATGTAGTATGCATATGCTCTATCACAAATGAAGAGAAAAATTGTATCATGCCAGTATGAATCCTTTATGTTTATTTAAGTTTTAATAGATTCGGGGCTGGCAGGTGGCAAGGAAGTTAAGGTGCTGGACTCCCACATAGCCAACTATGATTCTCGTCCCAGACCTGGGGTCTTGCTTTCACATGCTCCCCCCCACTTCGTCAAATTAAAAAATAAAGATAATAAATAAAATTAAATAATTCTTAAATTTTTTTTTTTTTTAGGGTTTTTTTTTTTTTTTTTCTTTTTTTTGGAGAGGTTTTTGCTATAGGGCGCGTGCGCTCGCCAGACAGACAGAGAGAGACAGAGAGATAGAAAGCAGGAAATCACCCCCCAGGGGGGATGGCCACGCCGCAATCCCTTCTCCTCCATTCTCCTCTCGGGATCTTGGGCACGCACGCACGCAGACACACGCGCCCGGCGTGACTTTAAGCCACCGGGTCCGGGACTCGAACCGCGGTCGACTACGTGGGAGTCCAGCGACATAGCCATTACGCTAACTGCTGGTCCCAAATTCTTAAAATTTTTAAAAAGCAGATTTATAGATGACTATGATATTGTACTGTAATGATTGTAACAGTATTGCATTGTATAGTTAATGGATGGTACTGAAATTCTGAAATGAACTGGTATTAGAAAATGTTTATCCATTTTTTTTAACTAGAAAGAGAGATGCAGTATCATTTTGATTGACACTAAGGCAATTAAATAATTCTCAACTTTGAAAGTTTACTATTTTATTTGGATATCATGTCTCTCAAAATCATAATCATGTCTCTCAAAATCATAATTTAGTTTTTCCTTAAGGGTGTGCATTTTTGGAGGCCAGCTGGGGGCGTGGTGACTAAAGTGGCTGTATCCTACATGTCTACTGAGCAGTTCAAGTCCTGGACTTGTATAACTTGAAAAACACACTAAGTACATGGGGCACATGTGCCCAAAATCCTGAGGGGAGATTGGAGAAGAAGAGATTGCTACATGGCCAGCTCCCTTAGGGTGATTTCTCACCCCGCCCCCCGCCAATGTCTGCCTCTCTCCAGCAAGTGCATGTGCCCTATAGCAAAAAATAAAATAATAATAACAGTGTGTACATTTTTGAACAGAACAATATTTTAAACTGTGCCTCATATATTTTAATTAAAGTTTATATGAGGTTGGGATCAGTGGATGATGTGTATGTGGTTACATTACTGGACTCTCACATAGTCAACTGTGATTTGAATTCCTAGGCCCAGTGACTTGTAACTCACTCTGGGTGCCTATGCATGCATGCCCAAAATCCTAAGAGGAGACTGGAGGAGGGGGGATTTTGGCATGGCCATCCCTCCTGGGGAGGCGGGGATGATTTCTTGCTTTCTGTCTCTCTGGTGAGGGCATGTGCCCTATAGCAAAAAAAACAAAAAACAAAAAAAAAAACAAAACAAAAAACTCTAATAAAAGAAAGAAGAGAGAAAGAAAAGAAGAAAGAAAAAATACATGAGACACTCCATTCTTTTGACTCACTTTAAATAAATAAGCAAAAATGTTCTTAGGATTCAGTCATGCACTCTTTTTATTTTAACATGTGGTTGAGTATAGACAGGAAAAGATCAGATCTTTTAATTTGCTACATGCATTTATTATTTATTGTTTGAGCCAAAACTTGCAATCTGTAACACATATTTTCATTGCTCAGTGGACAAGAACATGGAATCATAGTACCTGTAGACACTAATTAACCCACCCCCTTTGTGTACCTGTGTTGAACAAAGGACTTTGTGGTGGTTATGTGAGTGTGTGTGTATAATTATCTCTTACGATAATCTTTTTTTTTTTTTTTTTTTTTTTGGAGAGGTTTTTCGCTATAGGGCGTGTGCGCTCGCCAGACAGACAGAGAGAGACATAGAGACAGAAAGCGAGAAATCACCCCCCAGGGGGGATGGTCACGCCGCAATCCCTTCTCCTCCATTTTCCTCTCGGGATCTTGGGCACGCACGCACATGCGCCCGGCGTGAGTTTTAAGCCACCGGGTCCAGGACGCGAACCGCGGTCGACTACGTGGGAGTCCAGCGACATAGCCATTACGCTAACTGCTGGTTCCCACGATAATCTTTTTTACATTTGAGGTTTTTATCATAGTTGAGATAAATTGTTATGCAAACAGTTGTTTTAAAGAAAATGAAGACCTATCCTATGACTCTCACATGACAATATTTGGTATTAAGTATAATTTTACAGGGAAAAACAATGACCTAACTTAATGAAATCAAATTAGATGAATTTCAAAGTATTATTGTATTTTTCTGTTTGGAGAAATATATTCCAGGGCCCACTATTTATTATTAAAATTATTAAATGGTAAAGCTAAATCTTGCATTAAAAATCAAAGATCTCCATATGGATCAAATTGTCCTAAATTGAAATATTGGCTACTTCAGTTGTCTTTTAAGAAGTGCAGGTGGCACTGCTTTTACATGGAAAATGCAGTTGATCTTTATTTAAATAGCCCAAGCCAGGGCGGATGGAACTTTAAGACTTCTGCTGCCAAGAAAGCTTAAAGTACTAAGCATCCCACTGAAAGCTGACTCTCTTATGAGAGGACAAAGTGATTATGATCTAGGGTTTATTTAAATGAGCTTTCTCCCTTGTGTCTCAAAACTACAATTTGCTTCATTCATAGATTACATGATGAAAAACATTGGAGTGGCCTTTGGAGAAAGTGAGAAGGTTTTTTGGTTATTGTTTTTATCAGTTCCTCCATGATTTTTCTCTTTTGTTTTGAATAGGACTGCATTTATGAAAGTGCTTGATATCAAAACTGGTAGTTATGAAAGTTTTGTTATAATCTTGGGCATTCTTACTGCCTTATTTCAGCCTCTTCCCAAAAAAGTATCATGATGATTTGTAATAAAGATCCAAAGTTTTCCATTAAAAAACTAAGATTGAAAATGAGTTAACAGTGTAATGAAATTTTTTCCCCTTGGAGCCTAATATAGTTTATATACCAAAGTAGTTCTTTATCTCTATATTAATTAGTGACTTAGAAGGACTATGCACTTATACATCTGGAAATATAAAATGTTATTTAATGTATTCTCTTAAAAATTAATTATTTTTTTAAAATTGAAGAATAAAATTTTTTTTGTTACTAAATATGACTTTTGCTTCTATGCCTCTGACCTATCACGGAAGGGTTATTGATTCTTTTTTTCTTTTTTTGGAAAGTGTTTTTTTTTGCTATAGGGTGCGTGCGCTCACCAGAAAGACAGAGACAGAGAGATAGAAAGCGAGAAATCAGCCCCCAGGGGGAACGGCTACGCCGCAATCCCTTCTCCTCCATTTTCCTCTCGGGTTCTTGGGCACGCACACACATGCGCCTGGCGTGAGTTTAAGACACCAGGTCCGGGACTGGAACCGTGGTTGACTACATAAGAGTTCAGCAACATAGCCATTACGCTAACTGCTGGTCCCAGGTTATTGATTCTTAAGACTTGAAAATTATATATGAATTAGAGGGTGTTCAATGGAAAAGAGGAACTGTCAAGAGCAAATGTTATATTCCTCTGATATACATACAAGTTAAACGGGACGGTGAGTGGTTAAGTACAGTAGTTAGTAGTATAACCAAACCTAAGACTCAGTCTTCAGGCTCAAACTCAGCACTTAGTAAGGGTACTACTGAAGACTTATCTTATTCTGACTCTCTGTTCCTAGTTGGGTTGTGTTTTGGTTCTCTGATCTTATGGTGGAGTGAGGGGACAGTCACACCTGCCCACTTTGTGACTCAACTGTGACTTTCACATGGATATAAAAGAGGGAGGGACTTGGAATTCTAGGATTATTCCAACCAACTACATGCCACCTATACTACTGTATTGAAGTTAAATCTGATCTGGGAAACACTTTGAGGGCTCCTGTTCCAGGGCCATTCCTGTGGTTTAGATCACAGGATAGACTTGGGGACATGTGCCCAGACTCAGGAATTCAGAAAGCCTTGGAGCTTTTCTCTGGCCTTGAACTATCCATATTGATGCATCAGGTACTGAGTCTGTGTCTAAACTTGGTTGGATGCACAAGGAAAATCCAACAAAAATAGCCGTGTTAATTTTTTTTTTTTTCCTGATCCATGGCAATGTGAAATTTTCTCAAAAATAGCTTGCCTTTGGTGTTTCTCCCACTGTGACATTTTTAGCTAAAAGGAAGGGAGGCTGTGGGCCTCTGTGGCTCTGCCTACTTTCCACTTACCTTCCTACTCTTGTAAGCCTTCCTTTTTCTTGCCTACAGTGCTCCATCCCTCTTGTTTTTTGGCTTCTTCCAAGGAGACAGCAAATTCAATAAGAATTCAGTGTTACCATGGTTACTGTGTTCAGTAGCACTTCACCTGCACCCACGCTGCTTAAGCATCATAGATCCTTAAGTTGACAAATATTTGAAAGGCATGAAGAGCATCCTGGAGGAAAGAAATTAAGCAGAAAGCATGCTTAAATATTTAAAGAGAAACATATTCCTAGTCACTAAAAACTGGAACTGTAATATTATCTAGGGAGTAAGGGACTTCTAACATCTCCTTTCTGTTAGAGAATGCCATGTAGTATGAGAATGTTTCATCACCCATCAGAATTGAAGTGACTGACTTATGACTGAGTAGCTAGAACAGAATTCTTCATAATATTTTTATACACACTGGTGAAATAAAGGGCTACGCATGTTATGTTTTCCTGAAGTGTATTTATTTAGAATAATAAATAAAAGGGAATAAAAGACCATCTTAATGGCATATCAGGAATTAACATTTGAAATGCTGACCTTTTAAAATATTCTATGCTATAGGCACCAGCGGGTGGCAGGGTGGTTTAGGTACTGGTCTCTCCTGGGATGACCACAGTTCGAGTCCTGGACCTAGTGGCTTACTTTCTCACTTGCCCTCTCTCTCTGGTGTGCACACATGCCCTATAGCAAACTTAAAATAATAATGATAGTAATAAAAAATAAACAATTCTTTAAAAAAGATAGCCTATGCTTTTCTTCTTAGATATGTTTCATTTTGATAGTGTAAAAAAGGAAATGATCTGTAAAGAACTAAAATAATATCTTTTAGTAAATGATGTTTTTACTAGGGAGGGAATCACCATTTCTCTCCCCCTTGAATATGGGTTAATGTGCCCTAAGTGTTTCTTATATTGGCCTGTGAGTCACTCATTTATTTATGTAGCCAATTGTTATTGGACCCCTAATATAAGATTATCAAACCATCAAGTCTGGGACTTGAACCATGGTTGGCCATGTGGGAGTCGTGCACTTTAACCACCATGCCACCTGCTGGCCCCCAGAAAACACTTTTCTAAGTGTGGAGAATACTGGGACAAATCATGCAAATTCCTGCCTACATGGAAATAACATTCCAGCAGCAAGAGAGAGAAGTTGCCAAATAAAATAGTAAGTGAATGCCTATTTCAGACACAAATAGATGCTATAAGGAGTGTACAACAAAAACATGATGGGGCTTGGCTGGGTAGGATAGACTGCTTGGAGGCATAGGTAATGAGAAGTAGCTAGCCATAGACTATCTGGGAAGAGTTTCTAAACCAGAGGGAATAGCATGAAAGCAGGAAAAAGCCTGAGGAAACAGTAGACCAATGGAATTGGAGTGTAGCGAACATGGTAGTGGGTAGTGAGTGGGATATGAGGTCAGAGTGAAAGGCAGATCCCAAGGGACGTAGTTCCTCTTGCCCATGGTGAGTTTGAATTTTATTTGAGTTACAGTGCACTATTATTTTTAGGCTGTAAAAGCCACAACAACAACAACAACAAAATCTTAAATAAAAAAAGAAAAATATCGTAAAAGTTTTGAAAGATTAATTATATTTTCCAAATCCCTGTAGATGTTATCTGTATCTTATTCACTACTGTGTTAAATACAAGAGAGAAATAATTTAGAAAATCAGAAATCAATGGTGGAGACTAGAATAGACTTTTATTAACCCGACCTAATACAATGCTGTGAACATTTATAACTTAAATTGTGTCATTTTCTTTGGCTGTTAGAGAATTGCATGTATAATGAATTTTAACCATGGATAGTCTCTTTGTACCTAAAACTAAATTTTGAAAAGGAATCTGAACAGAAAAGTACAAATCCTTGTTTGAGAAAAATAATCACAACAATGGGGCCGGCAGGTGGTGTGGTGGTTAAGGGCATTGGACTCCCATATGGACAATCGTGGTTTGTGTCCCAGACCTGGTGGCTCGCTTTCTCGTTTTCCCTCTCTCTCTTTCTCTCGCTTTGTCCCTCGCTGGTCAAATTGAAATAGATAAATAAAGTTAAATAAAATAATTGTTAAAAAAAGTAATCACAACAGTAATTTCAACATGAATGTGTTCTTTAGCTGTTTCCCATAGTGGTTTTAGTTGTAAATAGTCAGGTACCAAGCCAAAACTGACATTGTACAAGTGGAGAAATAAATTAAATAACACATATTCTGCTTCTTAAAGGGAATGTCTCAATCTCCTGAGAATTTGGTAAGTGAGCTAATCCGGTTTCATGATCATCTTGGATCATCTGGGAGGTTAATAATCGGTGTACCTCTTTATGCATACATTGTTTATACTGACATATTTAATGTACTTTTCAACTCCTTGTAGACTTAGAGTAACACTTTGTTGAACTTAGCCTTAAACAAAATCTGCCAGACATTTGATTCATCGTACTCTTGATATAAATGGGGACCATTTACTTTGTTACTAGGCATGTCCTTGATAGAGAATAAAACTATCATTTAGAAATTTTTTAATATGTTATTTGCTGGTCATTTTCAAACATCACAAAATTTAAGGTACATTCTTTTTTAATTCTTTTGAGAGGTTTTTGCTATAGGGCGTGCGTACTCACCAGAGGGACAGAGAGACAAAAAGCAAGAAATCACCCCCCAGGGGGGATGGCCATGCTGCAATCCCTTCTCCTCCGTTCTCCTCTTGGGATCTTAGGCACGCACACACATGCGCCCGGCGTGAGTTTAAGTCACCAGGTCTGGTACTTGAACCGCAGTCGACCACATGGGAGTCCAGCGACATAGCCATTACGCTAACTGCTGGTCCCCCACATTCTTATTTTTATTATAGTATGGAGTTTGAATTACTATAGGGTTTTCTTCAAGTTTCTTTTCTTGCTTTCATTTTGTTCCATTTTGAGGATTATTTAAGTTATAAATTACTTTATGTGAAGCCATTTTTATTTCAAAATTGTATATATTGATATGTCTAGCTTCCAGATTTGCAGTTACTCAAGTAGAATATTAAAAATAAAAATAACAGGGCTGGTTGTGTGGCCTCGTAGTTGAGGCAGTCACATCCCACTTGGCTGACTGTGCAGTTACAACCCTAAAATGAAGAAAAGATGGAGAAAGGATTGTGGTGTGACTATTCCCCATGAGGGGTGCTTTCTAATTCTCCCTCTTTCCTGTCTCTTTATCTCTCTCTAGCAAGCACATACACTCTCTAGTCAGAGTAAAAAAAAAAAAAAAAAAAATATATATATATATATATATATATATATATATATATATATACACACATATATATATATATGCACACAAATAGCTGTTGGGAAGTTTTGATGCATTTTTTGCAAAGAAAAACGTGAGTTTCTCAACAACTGTATATATGCAAACCAACAAATAATTCAAATATATATTAAACTGCCAATGGTGTTCTTGGACATATATAAATGTGGGCTTTTTAATTTTGAAATATTACTGAATATCAAATATAAAGTAAAACATTATTTCAGAGGACCAATATAAGGACTTTTAAAAAGAACAAGAAAGTAATTGGTTTTTTTCTATATACACGACTACGCTCATGCTATAGAAATCAAATACACCTCCTATTGTTCTGCTCTAGTTGACCATCACTAGAGATGCAATGTATAAAACTACTATTAAGGGGAATATAATACACGATAAAACAACCGTTATGTTCTATAAGTGTCAGGCAGGTTACACGGTTCAGAGGAGGGGGATTTCATACCATGTGCAGAATTGAAATACTTCATCGGGGAAAGAGCATGTGGAGTGGGGCTCGTAATTGGCTGGGTCTGAAAAAGCACCCACGGAGGATACTAGCACGAGCAGGGACACCGAGGTGGCCATCTGAACAAAGCAAACCAGATGGCCTGCAATGGAGGGTGCCTTTTGGTAAAGAGCAGCACACGTGGATGGTCTTGGGTTTATGCAAGTCCTTAAATACTGGACTTAGTAGGAGCTTGGGTTTGATCATTGTGCTGTTGGAATCTGAAGGATTTTGATCTGGGGAATGACATGAGGAATGTTAGATATTAAGATTAACAACACAAATTTGAGGGGATAACCGCAGGTCCAAATTTCTACATATGTCATGGAGTCATTAACTTAGTTAAAGAGGGAGTCTAAGGGACTTGTTTGAAGGCTGTGTGGCAGACATTTCAAATTCAACTAAGAAATTGCAGTACTGAAGAATGGAGGTCCGTTTTGGTGATGTTGACAGTGTAAGGAATGCCAGTCTTTTGATACCTTCAGATAACAGACTTGAGAAAGCCAGAAGAGTTAGAAGTCATGTAGAAGGGTAGTCAGAAAGTGACTATGTCACATGCATGCAATATATACGTATGTAAAGGCTATTGGCCCTGGAAAACAGAGTGAAGGAATAAAAAAATATTTCTAATTTCTAGGCTATGTTGGCAGTGCACTTCATGGCTTAATGAATTAATAAACAGTTATTGAAAATCCTTTATGTGTATATATATATACATCTAAGTTAACAGATTGTCTTTCAAAATATTATAAACATATTTTTGTTATTTCTTTCAAATGTTATAGATTTGCATTAAAAATGTTTAATATCATTGTAGCTAATATCATATGGTAGGGAGGTGGCAAGCTGCCTCACTGAAGAGTGAGATAGAACATGTTTTCAGGCCACTTATACTTTCTGTCAGGATTACTCAGCTCTGCTGTTGTAGCAAGAAAGCAACCATAAATAATATGTAAATGAATGAATGTTGCAGTGTTCCAGTACAATTTGCAAAAACAGGTTACAGTCTTGTTAGACCTTTGGACTGTAGTTTTCCACTTCCTAGCATATATTATCATAGTTGAGCAGAAATAAAGAAAATATACTTGAAATTGTAAGGACCATACTTTTTTTTTTTTAGCTTTAGCTATAGTGCACATGTGCTTGAAGGAGAGAGACAGAGACAGAGAGAGAAAGAGAGAAATTACCCCTTGCAGGGATGGCCACGCTGCACTTCCTTCTCCACTTCCTTTTCCACCACTCTCCTCTTGGGATTTTGAACACATATTCATACATGCCAGCATGATTTTCAAGCCACTGGGTCCAGAACTTGAACCTTGGAGTTGGCTATGTGGGATCTAATCACCTTAACCTCCATACCACCTGTTGGCCCCAGGACCATAATTTTAAATTTTTTTTTTTTTTTTTTTTTTTGGTATAGAGTACATGCGCTTGCTGGAGAGGAGAGAGACAGAGAAATACAGAGAGGAAAAGTGAGAAATCACTTCGTAGCGGGGGTGTCTACACTGCAGTCCCTTCTCCTACCTTCTCCTCTCAGGATTTTGGGCACACACGCACACATGCCAGGCACTATTTTCAAGCTGTGGGTCCAGGATTTAAACTGCTGTCCACCATGTGGGAGTAGAGCCCCTTAACCACCATGCCACCTGCAGGTTCCCACAACCATACTTTTAAAAGTTTGTAAGTAGAGGAGCCGAAAGGTGGCGTGGTAGTTAAAGGCACTAGACTCTCACTCCAACCATGGTTTGAGTCCTGGACCTGGCAGCTTGCTTTCTCACTTTCTCTCTCTTGCTTTTTCTCACTCTGTCCCTCTCTGGTCGAACTAAAATAAATAAATACATAAAATAAAAGTTAAGTAAAATAATTCTTTTTTAAAAAAGTTTGTGAATACGTAAAGGTCCTAGATACTATGTAATGGCAATTTACATTTATGAAAAACTGTGTGAAGGGTATATTTAGATTTTTCCCAAGTCAGAGGATATTAGAAACTGGACTTTTTCCTATACTGCTAGCTTGGTTTTATCATATGGGCACCGTTTCTGTTTCATGTTTTTCTTGGTTTCTAGTAATTGAAGTTACTGTGTATAGCCTGAAGTATACATTTCACATACTAACATTTTCATGCGTCATTTTCTCACTTTTGCTATCACTTCTCCTAATTTTGTTAAATCCTTTTCAGAACAAGGTTAAAGTATAAGTACTTTCATCTTCTACTATTAAATTAGAACAGATTGCATTGCTTTTGTTGTTCAGTGTCCACAACTGAAATGATTTATACAAAAATAAGCTGCAACTTTCATGTAAATATGCTAATTAGAGAACATTTATTAAATCTCTGAACTATGCATTTAAGAAAATAGGTGGATTTGTTACTTCTGAACCTTTCACTGTGTTTGTCATCCCAAATGCCTTTCAAATGATTTTTCAGTCTTCAAGACTTCAATTATTCTTGGGACCAGCTGTTAGCGTAATGGCTATGTTGCTGGACTCCCATGTAATCAACTGCGGTTCGAGTCCCAGACCCGGCGGCTTAAACTCACACCGGGTGGGTGTACATGCGTGCTCAAGATCCTGAGAGGAGAATGGAGGAGAATGGATTGCGGTGTGGCCATCCCCCTTTAGGGGATGATTTCTCACTTTCTGTCTCTCTGTCTTTCTGGTGAGTGCATGCGCCCTACAGCAAAAAAAAAAAAAAAAAAAAAAAAAAAAAAGACTTCAGTTATTCTGGTAGGAACCTGCTATGACCCAAGTTATTGTATCTTTTTTATGAATAAATGATCACAGAAATATTCCAGGAATTAGAATTCAGCTATCTGTAAGCACCATTCTGTTTTATCTCCAAAATATGATTAAACATAAGGTTTTCTCACTCCAAACTAAAATCTGGGACTTATGATGTAAGGAACTATACATTCTAAGTGGTTTTTTGTTTCTGTTTGTTTTGTTCTGTTTTACATCCTGTCATCTGAAATGGTACATTTATCTTCTCATTATAACAATGGGTTGTATTGTTAATACATTGGAATGTAATAATTGGACTAATTTTAGCTGTACCATTAAATTAATAGAGATTATTTGACTCTTCCCAAATGGTACAGTGGACAAGAAAGCTCTCCATGAGACCAGTAGTCTGAAAAAGTTATTAATTAGATGTGACTTGATAATGATTTGAGACATAATCCAGGAGTGTTATGGGAAAAAACTCCTAAAAAATTTAAGAAAAATGGGATGAAGAGTACCATGTAAGAACAAGCTAGAAAGTCCCGATGGTCAAATGGTTAGTGGTCAGTGCTTATCTGGGATTGTTTATTGTTTAGAGTCATAGAGAATTAGAAATCATAGCGAGATCTATTTCAGCCAGACTGTAGAACAGTCTGGAGAATGGACTGTAGGATAGAATCAAACCCTGAGTGCAGGGCAGCCACAGGTATACTCAGGACCAGGGTCATGCATGTCATTGTCCTGACCCAGTTGCAGAGACAGCACAATAGCATGAGGCTGCCCTGATACTGTTCCAGGGAAATATACAAAATATTTCAATGATTAGGAGAGGGTAGGTTAAGTGAGTCATAACGAAAAGATGACATCATATCTGGCCAAATTAAAATTGAATTTGAATTCCCATGGCAAAAAACACTTGTGTTTACTGTAGATATCAGATATTTATGGAAGCAATATATAAATAAGGATATAAGAAAAGTTTTCGTATTTAACTTTGAGATCATTTTAAAAATTATTTTAAAATAATTATTTCAAGGTAAACATTTGCTTAGGGTTTCTGTATAATATGGGGCCATTTTTCACATCACAAAACCTTGAAAAAAAATACCAGAGAGTTTGCAACAAATTAAATAACCATGACTTCAGGTTTTGTGTTAACGTTCAGTTTAATGTGTAACTGTATTGATTTTATTCAGCATAATTTTTCCAGAAATATAATGAGGAGATGATGTTGAACAACTGCAGTTGCCACTCCCAAATTATTATGCAACTCAGAGGTTCTTAAACTTGAAGAGAAGATTCAACTTAGAGATTCTTAGACCTGAAGAGACGGTTATACGTTTTTATGAAGAATCTACTCCCACCATTGAGCTGAGGAGCTCTGATTTAGGCCAGAGCATATCAGGAAAGCACTTCTGCTCAAAAAAGTGCTATGAGCTTAGACATAGCGGCACTTATTCATGCCATTTCTGAACTCAGGTCAGAATCCACAGGGTGGAGTGAAAACTGAATTTATAATAGCATGGCTCTCTGATGATCAGATTTACTATTATATGTCATCTCCATAAAATCTAGGTGTACATGGATCCAAAACACAGGGTCTATATTAACACAAATATGTTATTTCAAACCTGAGATAACTATATTACAAAATTACTATAATAATGGAACTAAAATAGACCTGTTATTTGAAAAATTTACAACAACTTTAATAAAGAATTTTATTTTACACTTAAAAATAACTAACTGAGCCAGCCTGTGGAGTGGGGGTTAAGGCTGCTGGATTTTACATGGCTGACTGAGGTTTGAGTCCTGGACCCGGAGGCTTAAAAATCATGGCGAAGACATGTGCGTACATGCTCGAAATCCTGACGGGAGAATGAAGAAGGGGTTGTGGGATGGCCATCCCCCCAGGGAAGTGCTTTCTCACTTCTTTCCCACTCTCTCTATTTCTCTCTGTGACCTCCCCTCCCAACACACACACACACACACACACACACACACACACACACACAAACATCTCTCTGGCATGTGCATATGCCCGATGGCAAAAAACAAAAACAAAAACAAAAACAAAACTAAAACTGTTTGTTATCCTGTCCTACTTAGGTTAATAAATTTGAAATGTTGGGACCAGCAGTTAGTGTAATGGCTATGTCGCTGGACTCCCATGTAGTTGACAGCGGTTCGCATCCCAGACCCGGTGGCTTAAAACTCACGCCGGGTGCGTGTTCATGCGTGCCCAAGATCCCGAGAGGAGAATGGAGGAGAAGGGATTGCGGCGTGGCCATCCCCCCTGGGGGGTGATTTCTCGCTTTCTATCTCTCTGTCTCTCACTCTCTGTCTGGTGAGCGCACACACCCTATAGCAAAAACCTCTAAATAAATAAATAAATAAATAAATAAATTTGAAATGTTAAACACTTGAAATTGTACACAAGTATTGTGATCACTCATTACCGAAGGTCTATAAATAACATTTTTTTGAGTCAGGCCTCCTAGCCTAGTAGTTAAGGGAGCCAGATCCCATATGGCCCTCTGCTGTTTGAATCCTGGCTCTCATGGCTTGATAAATACTGGACGTGTGCCTGCAGGCACCCAACATCCTGACAGGATGGAGAAATGGAAGAGCAGGAATTGCAGTGTGACTATGCCCCATTAAAGGGATGTATTTCCTTCTCTCTCTTTCTCTCTGGTGAACACATGTGCCCTCAGGCAATCAGAAAACAACAGAGTTTTATTTCTATTTCTGATATCACAGAATATAAGGTGAAGGGCAGAGGGGAGTCATATGGTAGCCACTTTGCATAATCCAGCTTTACTTCACACAATTATTCTGTGAGCCCACATTGCTGCCCTCTCTTGTCATTTCTAAGACTGTGCCCATGGTTACCTAATTGCACTACTATGCATGATTGCTTACGTTCACATTTATTAATACCTGCAGTCCTTGAACAAGAAGCCTAATACCTATGTGTGTGTTTAATTTATGTATATGTATGCGTTCGTGTGTGTGTATGTGTGTGTGATTTATAAGGGACAACTTGTTTTACAGACTCATAAAGGAAATACAAAACAAACAAACTAACCTAAGTCCAAACCAAAGTATGATCTCTAGTTTCATTATCTGTAAATTGAGGTTGTCAAAACATCTCTCAAGATTTTTGTTTTGTTTTGCTTTACCTCTAAGAATCTGGAAGTCAAAGCAGAGCTGTCTTTGAGAATAAAGATTTATGTTTCTCAGAAAATAAGAGAGAGTGAAAGAAAAATGGCACACTGATAGCTACAAAGAAAAAGCAATGTTGACAGTTTTATCATATATATGAGGTGCTGATCACCCATGAGTTGTATTGGCCATTTGTAAGCAGTCAGAAATTAGGCGACAGCTGCCCTTTTAAACACAAAACTAGAGGCCAGCAGATGGTGTAGTGGTTAAGGCACTGGACTCATGGCTGACTGTGGTTCAAGTCCCAGATCTAAAAATCACACTGGGCGAATATGCATTCATACCCAAAGGCCAGGGAAGGGAATGGAGAAAGAATTGAGGTATGTCCACTCGTGCATCCCAGGGTGGGATTTCTCACTATCCCGCTCTCTGTCTCTCTCTGTTTAGACGGAAGGAATGTCTGTTTAGACAGAAGGAAAGAAATGACTTCCTGGGATGCGGGAGTGGCCATGTCACCTTAAAAAACCTTAAAAAAAAAAAAAAAAAGAAACAAACAGAAAGCTGAGCAGTTCATGAAGATTTTTTCTCTCATCTTCATAACAAAGTTGTGTGAGCAGAGTTTTGTGTGTGTGTGTGTGAGAAAGAGAGAGAGAGAGAGAAAGAGAGAGAGAGCAGGGCTTCCTCCACAGAGTCTAGTCATGTCACAATCCATTCCTTCAGTCTTCCAGCCCATCAAATTTTGAGCACTTGTGCTCATGCCTGGAGTGTTTTAGGCTCACCTGGCTTGGGATTCAAACCACGGTCACCGTATTGGATCTAGCCTCTCTTGACGAGCAGAGTATCACTGTGGAATGGAGCCAGCCCAGGTTCACAGGGTTTTCAGCCCATGTTAATATATCCTGGTGGATGGTCCTGAGATGTACAACATGAACAGACATAGACGATGCACTGAAATTAATTTGGAAGTGAATGAAAATAACAATGTACAGATCCTTAGGTTGTTATAGGCCAAAGCAATACTTTTTTTATTATGATAAATTATAAACCGTTCCATTACACATTGCATTGAAGTTTATCACTGTAGGTCATTTTATGTAAGTGGTGTACATTTTCATAGAATAGTTCACTTTTTAAATGCCTATCTTGAGAAAAATCTATTTTTTTTTTTTTTTTTTGGAGAGGTGTTTGCTATAGGGCACGTGCACTCACCAGAAAGACAGAGAGAGATAGAGAGACAGAAAGGAAAAAATCACCGCCCGCCCCCCCATAGGGGATTGCTATGCCACAATCCCTTCTCCTCCATTCTCCTCTCGGGATCTTGGGCACGCACTCACACATGCCCAGCGTGAGTTTAAGCCACCAGGTCCGGGACTCGACCCGCAGTCAACTACGTGGGAGTTCAGCGACATAGCCATTACACTAACTGCTGGTCCCTATTTTTAAAGAACATGACACCGTAGTCACTATATAGTTTTTGCTTATTACTGTAGTACTGACAAGAATATTTTCATTGTCACTTATACACCATGGAAATTGTGTAGGTTAAAGGGTAATCAATACATATTTTTGAATAAATGAATGAATAATTTTATAAAGACTAGAATCCCAAAGAGTTCGACAAAACTTGTTTAATTCTATATTGAAAAAAAAAAAATAGTGACTCCTCGAGTTAGTAAGATTTGAAGGAAAGAATACTGTATCTCAAAACAAAAACAAAATTCCATTTGTCTAAAATACCCAAGTTTTTCCTTTAGGAAAGAAAGCCTGATAAATCTACCCACCTACTAAAACCTCAAGGAAGTCATTTTACTCTTGAGGCCTGAATTTCCTAATCTACAAAATGAGGAGTTAAATTTAATTGTCTATAAGACTGCTTCACATTTGATGGTTATTTGGAAGGGCATTTATTAATTCACATTTTTAAAATAAATAAATGAAAGAAAAATAAATAAATAAATAAATAAAAAGTAGTTCACATTTTTATAGAGATCAGCTAGTCATCTTACTAGCTATTTGCTCAGCAAAGACTACAGTAGTTGAACTGCAGGGCAAATACTTTTTATAAGGGCCAGCAGGTGGTATGGTGCTTAAGGCACTGGATCCCACATGACTGACTCTGCAGTTCAAGTCCCTATAGAAGCCTAAAAATCATGCCAGGATCAGTAAATGTGCCCAAAATCCCAAGAGGAGAAGAGATTGCACATAGCCATCCTCCCTGGGGGGTGATTTCTCACTCTTCCTCTCACTCTGTGATTCTCTGGTGAGTGCATGTGCACTATGACAATAATAATAATAATAATAATATCTAAAAAATTAAAAATAATTTGATAATTTAATAATTTTTTTAAAGAGAGATTTCTATAGGGTTTGTGTGCTCACTGGAAAGACAGAGAAAGACAGAAAGTGAAAAATCACCCCCTCAGGGGGTTGTGGCCATGCCACAATCTCTTCTTGTTCATCTCTTCTCTGGATTCTGGGCCCACGTGCACATGCGCCTGCCATGAGTTTTAAGCCACTGAGTCTAGGACTCAAACCATGGCCGACTATATGGGATTCCAGAGATGTAATTATTACACCATCTGCTCGTCCCAATAATTTAATAATTTTAAATTGACTTATGATAGTTATACATATTTATGGGGTACAGTGTAGCTTAAGATTTTTGTTAGGAAAGTTGAATGTCATAGAGAAAGGCTGAAATTTAGAAACACCTTTAGGAGGAAACAAATCTACCCCCTGTGCGCACCTACTTTATATTTAACAAATGTTTATTAAGAACCAGATATAAGCACCTTACTGTGATAAGCCATGTTAGCAATACATGGAAAAAGATGAGATTCCAACTTTATCATATCTCTAATTTAGCTATTTAAAAATCTTTGGAGGTAGAGGATAACATATATGTAATGCCCTTAAATTAGAGCCAAGTCACTAAATAAAAACCAAGTCATACTATAGTTATGTGTTAAAATGATCATTGGTAGTCATGTGTTAACTGGTGATTTTAACACATAACAGGGCAAATAATTATATACATAATTGGAGCTGTTGGAAAGATAAAACTAAAACTAGGCTTTCGCAAAAAAGAGACCAATCTACCCACTTTACAGTTGACATTTGCTCTTCCTGTATTGGTGTGGGTTTTATTCTTTTATGTACATGGTACCATGTCTCATTTATTTTTGTGTAGTATTTTAAAGTGATTCATCAGACACTATGGATAAAACATTTTTCTTAAGTCCTTTAAATTTCTTGTTGTATGCAGATAATCTACAAAAGTTTATTTACATTCTCTGAGAATGTCTTTAATTTCAAATGTAAGTCCTTTGGCAGATGAGATGCTTTGGAAAAGAAGGGAAAAAGGAGGTGTACCCAAAGGATTTATTGTACTGTTTTTCAAAGAGGAGACCAGCTGTTCTGGAACTAGAATTAAAATGTAAATTATCAAAGGGGAATAATAAGAGCCATTCCTTTCAGACAATGCCCAGTGCAATCATAGTAAGAAAGAGCTTGAGGAGATTTTCTACTATGCACAAGTCACAAATGATGAAGTGAAAGGCTGGGAGGGAAGTGATTTACAAAGAACCAAGTGGACACAACCCACGGATTGTCTAGGAGGCTGGGCAGTTGAATTAATCAAGGAACAGACCCTCAGTTCTGCTGGGCCTGAATCCAAATCACAAGATAACTGTATGGAACTTGGGAAGTCACTGCATCAGTACCATCGCGGGACTGTAAATTGAACTACAGTGCCAGCATGAGTTGCATTCCAATTCATGTGGTTTTATGAATGAAAACAGAAGTCTTTTAGTACAATGCAGACAGTCAGTGCCAAATGGAGTGAAATTCAAAGATTATGCATAAGCTTGGTAGGGATTTTCTACATTAATCATAGAGCAAAACTCATGAACGTTTTCAAATTCAAAAGTGTTCATCAAGAAACTCTTTTGTAGATTATATTTTTGTTTAAACTGAAGAGCTTCAGAAAGTTCTAACCAGGGGTACACATAAGGCGTAATGGTATATGACATAAAAATCCTGATATGGAATCAGTTGTCTTAGTTCCGAAACAAAGAAATGAAATGTCAATGAGGGAAAAAATTAGCTTTTAAATATATTGATTTATAATTGGCTTTTATACAAATAAACCATTAAATTGAAGGAGTAGTAGAATTTTAACCTTGAAAATTTAAGGATGTGGGGACCATTTATGCACTGCTATGAAACATTGATCATTGACTTTGCCTTTTGTGTAGCCATAAGTTTATATGAGGTAGTGAGCAATTGCTCTAGTGTCCAAATAACTAAAGACCAGATTGCAGTTAATGACTGAAATAATAAGGGATTTGATTTGCAAATAAATGTTTAATTACCAGCTTAAATTTTGGCAGTATCTCCCTTCCCTCTCTTTTCAGTGTTTTGTTGAAGCTCATGACTCTTCTTTCTACATACACTCTTGCTAGTTGGCCTTTTCCATTGTCAAAGCTTTAACAATCATCGTATTTTGACTACTTCCTAATCTGTAACTCCAGCCTGGATTGCTTCCCTCAAAGTCAGGCTCATTTACCTCACTGCCTGCCAGGTGGCTTCACTGGAGTTCTGTAGGCACATGAAACTCAACATATTCATAATGAAATTTATTTCAACATTCATCCTACAGTCCTATTTCAGTCCCCATTTTAGGTCATGGAACTTGTCCAAGTCAGAAAACAAAACTCATCCTAGACTCCTAAATATATTTCCTGATATATGTTTCCTTCTAATTTTTCTTCTTTTTGTCTCTACACTCACTGAATTTGTTCTCTGCCTTTCATCAGAAACAACATTTGTTCCCTTGCCTCCAATCCTTTCCTAGTAAATTCAGTCTTGACATGAGCCAGAGTGATCTTTCTAAACTACGTATCTACTCAGATCACACCTCTATTTAAAACGCCTCCTTCAAGGTCTTTTTAATAGAGCATATAAAACCATGCAATCTGGAAATACGCTATCCCTTTAATCTTGTTTTCTGCCACTTCCTGCCTGTATTTTTGACCTCAGAAATAACAAACTACTGCAGGCTCCACACACTACTCATTCTATTTTTCCCACTCTAAATTTTTCCCCCTTGGCTTACTGCTTTCATCTTTCAAAATCAGCTCAACTTTGTATTTGTACCCCACTAGATATTTATACTCCTTGTATAAAGAAACCATACCATCATCGTTTTTATAAATCCAGTTTATAACAGAGTGCCTGGTTTACACTATGCAGTAAATAATTATTTGTTGAGCTGAACAACAATGCTGGCTCACAGTCTTTAGCATTTGCTAATGATTACTTAGTTCAAACTGTGCTTGTTCACTGTATGGAGTTTCTGTCTAGGGAGCTAACCTCAGTCTAATAGCTTAGTATGACAAGTATTTTTATCATGCTTCTTGATCTACGAGCCCAATCTCTTTATCATCCCCTCCCAAAGAGCAATTTTTTTATGATTACACCCACCTCTGGGTAAACTAGGATTTCTCAGCTTCAGTTTCTTCACCTATTATAGGGATAGTTCCTTTCTCAAAAGGTTCTTAGGTGAGTTAAGTGAGAGCTTATGTGAAAAGAGTAGAGCAGTGTTTGGCATAACATTGGAGTTCAATCAATTTTCAGTGGATTTTTATAAAAAGTGAAGACTCTTAAAGCTTTCTACAGTGTTTCAAGACTTCTTTTGGAAAACAAGAATGATGAATGGCTTATGGTAGAAAGGTGAGTGAAAATTCTCACTGATCATACTAAAGAGCTCTGTTTCTACCTTCACCATCACTTTGAATACTTTACACTCAGCAAATCTCCAAGCAAAACTAGTTTGGTGAATATATTATTCAAGTACTGAGGGCAAACCATTATAAAATTTTTTGTGTAATGGTTATATATTTGGCTTATGTGACAGTAATATTAGGTCAATGGAATGACAATGTGCTTGAAATCTATATTGTTTTGCTTAATTTAATTAATGGCAATAAATCATTTAGCAAATACATTAACCATTAACACTAGCAAAATAATCAGAAAGCTAGGGCATTTGTCTTAAGCTAGTGCAGGAAATTACGACTGACAATTTTAATTTTTTCTCAGGGAATAAAATTTAAAATATGTTTGTCTATCTCATTCAGTATTTCTTGTCTTCGCTCAAGGATTAATTACATTACTCAATCCCAGTGAATAATAAAATTAATAATTTATGCCTTAATATTGTTTAGGTGAACATTATTGCAATACCAATTACTGCCTTTAATTAAAGATCTTGTATGACAACTACATGAGGTTGTCAGGTCAAATAGAAGCATACGTTCCAATTAAATCCATCCAGTCACTATTATTTTGGAGCAGGCAGAGCTGTTGTTGTGAAATTAGAATTTGAACTTAGTTGTTACTTTAAATCAAGATCTGAAGTAAATTTTTGGTTGCAATATAATAAAAGTTTTTAAAATTGTTTGTTAGAGGAAAACAAAAATTAAACTATAATTCAAACCTCGTTACTATAACTACCATAGGTGTATATAAGTTATTTTATTTCACCTGGAATTTAATGATGATAAATATTTTTTGAACTGAGACATTATCGAGACTTGATTTGCCATTCAATTAAGTGTTCTTTGAGGAAATGTGAAAGACTGGTCTCTGAAAGTTTGGATTGGGAGCAATTTTTAAAACAGTATTTTAAAAATTCTTGAACATTTTATCAAGTCTCACACCTTGAAAACAGAATGTTTGGGAGAGGCCAAGGCAACTAAAGTTATGCTCTAAACCTCATCTTCTAGACTCCCGAAACACTCAGACAAGGTAGGGCAACCTCTGTCTTCTCTCTGTGTGTCTGTCTCTCTCTTTAAATTTCTTATTTATTATTTTTTTAAATGTTTAACCATTTCTTCTCTCCTTGAGCCTTTTCTTTTACTTGCTGATTTCAGAAACCATTTTAAATCTGAGGTGTATCCTGGCGTGTTTGTCCAGCATGCCAGCGTGCTGTTTTTACCTTTAAAATTTTTTTTTACTGTTTTTTTTTGGTTGTTTTGTCTACTTTTTTTGTCCTTTTGCTTCTATTTATTTATTTTTAACTTTACTTTTCTACTCTGCTCTTCAGTCCACACACAGTGAGTGTTTAGACAGGCCTATGTGCACAGAAGCCAAGCATCTGAATACTTTTAGGGTTGTTGAAATCTCCAGTGCTTATTGAACTTCTTACTTTAAGGAATAAACTTATTTTTATATATCTGAATTCAACATTTCTTTCTGTGGATACCATGTTGCAAATCACAGTAGAGGAGAAATTTGTAACAGAATGACCAAGGACTACTGCAAAGAGACAAGAAATATGAGAAACCAAGGACATATCTCTCCCATAAGTGAAAAGAACAATCCTTCACTATCTACAGATAGTATAGTGGAACTCATGAAAATGTCTGATAGAGAATTCAGAACATTCATAGTGACAAAACTAAATGAGATGCTGGAAAAAAGAGATGAGTTCTAGGAGGTGAGGAAGTTCTTGCACAATCTGAAAGAGGAACTATACACAATAAAAAAGAATCAGACAGAGCTGTTAGAGAGGAAGGCTGCAAAACAGGAAATTAGATCCTCCCTCAAAAGTATTAAAAGCAGATTAGTCCATGCAGAAGATCAAATCTTGGATTTTGAAGGCAAAGCTTCTGACCTAGAAAAAACAACCAAAAAAAAAAAAAAAAAACCTAAGAAAATAGCCCCTCCAAAATGAGAATACTATATGAGAAATACTAGATACTATTAAGTGCTCAAACGTCCAGATAATTGGTATCCCAGCCGGAAGGTGAAAAACTAATAAGGACATTGATAATCAATTTCATGAAATTCTAGAAGAAAACTTTCCAAATCTAGAGAGGCATTCAAATATCCAGACCCAAGAAATACAAAGGACCCCTAATAGAATCAACCCAAGAAGATCTTCTCCAAGGTTCATCATAGCCAGATTGGCTAAATCCACAGACAAAGACAAGGTACTAAAATTGGCAAGAGAGAAACATCAGGTTACTTATAAAGGTTATCCTATCAGGCTAACCTCAGACCTCTCATCAGAAACAATGCGAGCAAGGAAAGAATGGGATAATATATTAAAAGTGTTAAGTGAAAAACAGTTTCAACCAAGAATACTATACCTGGCAAGATTATCATCCATGTGGGAAGAAAGGGTAAAAACATTCTCAGATAAACAAGACCTGAAAGCATTTACCAGACTAGCTCTTCAAGAAGCTCTGAAAGGAGTGCTTTACCAAGAAAACTAAAGACACATACAGAAATAAGAGAACAAAAAGCAACCAGGAAAATGACCAACTTAATGCTCAGAACAAGAAATATCAATAATAACATCGAATGTTAACTTCTAAGATTTAATCGGAAAGATTGAACCACAGTAACACTGCAAATTCAACAGAAGAAAGATTAATTACATGAGACTGAGCTGGGGAAATAGAAATTTATGACTTTAGAGTAAAACATTACTGCCTTTTTCTTTACTGTTTTTTTTTTTTTTAATTTAAGGATTTTACTTTCTTTTGAGCTATTGATAGGTTTAACAATTTGTTAAAATGTTTTTTCTTCTTTAAATGGAAACATAAACTTGTTTCTTTAAATGGAAACATAAACTTTTTTCCCCTCCTGACACCTCTGGAATTAGAAAATATTTGGGAGTTCTCTTATTTTTGTGGCAAAATGGTTATTTGCATGAGTTCAATAATACCCGTTGCCTTGAATCAGAAATTGGAAATACTCGTTATTGGACAGGGCTTTGACTGGAATGTCCTATCTAAAGATTAAACCAGAAAACTATGGAGCTAAGGTAAATCTTAAGTAAGCCAACAGAAGCTCTTTGAAAGATGGCCTGGCACCATAAACAGTTCTGCCTGGCAGAGAGGATTAGAGAAGCTATTTGAAAGAATTCGTACCATAAAATAACCTGGACTTTTCCAGTCCTGCATTGTAATCAGTAGGGATTGCAAAAGAGCAGTGACAATCAGAGGTTATCTTGAGGAAGACTTTAAAGGAAGAAAAGGAGACTGCTCTTTGCTAGCAGGTGGTATATCACAGAATACTTGGTAGGCAAGGCTGAGTTGAGAAGGTTCATGTGTGAATTGTGTACTGGGTGCTTTCTTTTCAACAGTCTGAGTAGTCGACATGTAAATATTTTCTCAAAAATATTTAAAACCATACTGTCTTTGTTATAGAGTCACAAATAAAGTTATCACAAATATTTTCATAATTAAAAAAAAGAAAATAGAATGTTTGGGACTAGCAGATAGCATAATGGTTATGTAGCTGGACCCCTGCATAGTTGACCACGGTTCGAGACCTGGACCCAACAGCTTGAAACTCACACCAGGAATGTGTGCATGTGTGTCCAGGATCCTGAGAGGAGACAGGATTGTGGCATGGCTATACCCCCTGGAGGGGTGATATCACACTTTCTGTCTCTCTGTCTCACCAGCAAGCTCACACACCCTATAGCAAAGAATATCTCTTTAAACAAAGAAAAAGGAAAAGAAAAGAAAATTTTTGGTTATAACATTTAAAAAAAGCACAAGTCAAGGTGCTGTGGTGATGGATAGATTGCCTCCATTATTCTGATAAAGACATTGTTCCTTGTTTTTGTTTGAATGTTACATTCTTTTGGTGGTTTGTTTTCTGTTTCTTAAAGACAGGAATAAAGTTTTCTCAAAACCCTAAAAGAAGCTGTTTCAGTCTCTTTGAGTCACTGGGATTACAGGTGCATGTCACTCTGCCTGGCTTTCAGTTTGGACCAGGAATCAAACCTGTGACTTCCTTGTGGTTGCAGCCTGCGGAGTACAGCGTACTGGCAGTGCAGGCCACTGCAGCAGGGCATGAATGCTATATTATTTTTACCTGATTCTATATTCATTAAATTTTTCCAGGAACTGTTTAGTTTATAACCTTTAGTAAGTAATGTTTCTGGATCTTTCATATTTGCGTCTAGTATCTATGAGAATATTCAGATTGTGATACCTAATCATGTAATATCTTCATTAGCTCCACTTAAAAATGGCTTGCATGGGCTAGCCCCGCAGTGCAGTCAAGTTCTGTGCAAAGGAACCAGATCCAACATGCCTGACTGTAGTTCGAGTCTCAGCCCAAGGCTGGAAAAGCACACCAGGTGCATGTGTGTGAGTGCTCCAAATCCTGACTAGATGTAAAATGGAGGAAAAGGGATTGCAATATGACCATACCCCATTGAAAGTGCTTTCGCTCTCTATGGCAAGGGCATGCACCCTCCAACAATTAAAAAAAAAAGTTCTCATATTTAAGTCATATTAAAGAATCACTAATAAAGCACAATCTTATTCTTTTTTTTTTTTTTTTTTTTTTTTTTTTTTTTTTTGGAGAGGTTTTTGCTATAGGGCGCGTGCGCTCGCCAGACAGACAGAGAGAGACAGAGAGATAGAAAGCAGGAAATCACCCCCCAGGGGGGATGGCCACGCCGCAATCCCTTCTCCTCCATTCTCCTCTCGGGATCTTGGGCACGCACGCACACGTGCCCGGCGTGAGTTTAAGCCGCCGGGTCCGGGACTCAAACCGCGGTCGACTACGTGGGAGTCCAGCGACATAGCCATTACGCTAACTGCTGGTCCCGAGCACAATCTTATTCTAACTCCTTCAGTGGGCAACAGGGACAGTAAAATCATGATTGTCAACATGCTTTCAGGAGGATGGTTTATACTCTCTTTTATTTATTATTATTATTATTATTGTTATTGTTATTATTATTATTTTGAACATTGCCAGAGAGCATGTGCACTGGTTAGAGAGAGACAGAATGACTGAGAGAGGGAGAGGAGAAAGCACCCTCCCATGGGGAATGGTCATGCCACAGTTCCTTCTCCATTTCTCCCTTCTTTCAGTATTTTGGGCAGTGTGCACATATGATCAGTGTGATTTTCAAGCTGGCATCTCTGGGACTTGATCCAGACTATCAACCATGTGTTATCGAGCTCTCTTGACTACTGGGTAATGGGCTGGCCCTGCCCTTACTTTTTTAAACCAACTCCACGAGATGCACAATGTAATTCTCTACTTAGGCAGTGGTGAAAGTGTGTATCACCTAAAAATAAAAGCTACAGGATAATCATTGTTCAAACTAGATTGACAGCATATGGTTTCAGTGTTTGGGTTCTCTCAAAACCCTAAAGGTATGTGGCACAGGTTTTTCAGCAGAGAAGTTGCAACATATTTAAGATATATTGCCAAAAAAATGAGGGAAGGGTGAAATGTTGGTGCTCTTGTTTCTCATGAAAAACAAAAATAATTCAGAACATAATATAATGCTGGACACATAGTCTATATTAACAGAGTAACATGTCATTTTTATGTAATATTTTAATTATGATGGCTTATTAAATACGATCCAGAGAATCATGTTCTACCAACAGGACTACACTTGAGAATAACAATTAGAAGCATTGGCAAACCATTCAACCACCCACATCTTCCAGGAAAATTACTCATAATAGCAATTTGCATTGAGATATTAAGCAGCATGTTTTAATAATATGTGGGCTTAAACTCGACAAGGGCATACAGCAGTTCTTTTATTTACAGACCATAAAACATACTATAACCTAAATTAACAAAAAGCTACATGTTTTCTGACAGTCAAGATCTAAGGTTCTTTTCCTGCTTGCAATAAATGCCTTGATACAATCATCACAAGATTTATCTACAAGAGGTCAAAAATAAACATCAGAAAGTGCTTAGATTTGGGACCAACAGATGACATAATGGTTACGTCTCTGGACTCCCACATGGCCGACCATAGTTCATGCTGGACTCCCATATGGCCGACCCTAGTTTACGTCCCAGATCCAGAAGCTTGAAACTCACACTGGGTACATGTGGGTGTGTGCCCAAAATCCCAAGAGGAGAATGGAGGAGAAGGATTGTGGCACAATCATCTCCTCAGGGGGTGATTTCTTGCTTTTTGTCTCTGTCTCTCTGGCTAGCACAAGTGCCCTATAGCAAAAATCTCTAGAGAAAAAAAAAAAAAAAAGAAAGAAAGAAAAAGGAAGGAAAATTATTTAAGGAAGGTGTCAGTTTTCATCATATAAATTTTCTACTTTATTTTTTTAATTTGACCAAGTGTGCTTGCTGAAGAGAGACAGAGAAAGAGAAGGGGGAGAGAGAGAGAGAGAGAGAGAGAGAGAGAGTGAAAAAGCACCTCCCCTACAGAATGATCACACCACAACTCCTTTTCCTCTATTTCTCCTTTCTGTCGCCATCCCTTCTTTTTCACTTCTTCCTCCTGTCAGGATTTTTGGGCGCACACATGCACATACACACACACACACACACACACACACACACACACACAGTGTTTTTCTCAAGTCACTAGGTCTGGAACTCAAACTGAGTGGTTGATGCCATGTGGGGATCAACCTTAACCACCAGGAGACAGGCTGGTCCGGTTTCTTTCTTTTATTAACCATACTTCTGTTCATTGACTAACAAGCCTCAAAAACAAAAAAGAGAGAAATTTCTGTGCATAGCTCAATATGGGTTTGGCTTATCATACCAGGTTTCTTTATGTTCACGTAGGCCCTTAGTCAATAGTTTGTAATTGTGTCCAAGGGTGTGCATTGGATTTTTCCTCCAGTGGTAGTACTCTAGCTTTAATGTCACTGTATATTTTATCCTTTATATTGAATAAGAAAGTTGCCAAGAATAGCTTGAATACATTTATTTTCCCTCACCATCACAAATCTCAATTTTGAAAAAACTGGAGCCACCACACTGAATAATGTCAAAATGATGGGTATTTAATGAATTAAAATGAAACAGTCTTTAATGTTTAAACAGGTAAAAAAGGTTTTGATGTAGACATTTAACCTAGAACTACCTAGTCATGAATGAGCTAAGGAAAAAAATCTTGGGTAGCAACAAAATCATCCTATATTATGTTACATCCTATATTATGTTATTATAGTACGTTATTCCAGTATTAGGAGAAAGAGGAGTTCTAGCTATCATATCTCGCTACCCGGTTTTGAAAAGTACATTTTTATTTTCTTAGCTCATAAAAGATTTCTGTTTCTGGTTTTGTTTTGAATTGAAGAACTAATGAGGTACTTAAATATCAGCCACCTCATACCTCCTATTGCTGTGTTTGAGCAAATTTTGCAGATTTTCAAGCCCTTGTCCTCTATTGATACTCAGTTGACCCATCCAAGTTCAAAATCAAAGTGCTACCTTCGTTTTCTAAGACTTCAAAGGTTTGACAGTGTCACTTTAGCAGAGGATATGTTCCCATACTGCCCATCGAGGTATTCTATCTAGGTCCTTCAAAGCCAGCTCCAGCTTGCCTCAACTCACATCTTTCTTTCTCTTTCTGGAGCTAATGTTGAGATAACTAACTAAAGGAAAGCAATACAAGAGTAATGGTTTTTCTTGAAGACCTGAGTTCCACATGGACAAGAGATCCTGGCTGTCTTTAATGCCTGGACTAATAAGACATTTTTGTGTTCCTCTCCAGTTGACATTCCAGTCAATTGATCATGAACTATCCATTTGGTAGAAATGTGGCTTTTAGTGGCTTATAAGCTTTCAAGTTTGATTGTACTAAAGAGATACTTTTTATAGAACTAGCAAATACTATCCCACCTTGAACTACTGAGGTTTTACTAGTAGTATCTACTTAAACTACCTGTTGTTAATCTCTTTGGTCTTAGAAATCCACCATTACAGTTTTGCTGGGGCCAACGGGCTTTTGGAATTTATTGTATCCAAGTTGCAGAAATCTCCTCAACTAGCAACTTAATACAGCTCTCTCATTGATATGGAGACATTCTTACTAAAAATTCAAGTGGACAGCAAAAGAAACAATGCCTTGTAGTCTAGAGAGTGTCAAGAGATACTCTCACTTATTGTGGGAGAGGATAATTGTGTACTTCTTGAGCTCATCCTTAGCGATTTTGCTAACCTCCAAGGTCACTTAGAAAACGATTATTTAAGGCAGTTGTAGGATTGTTTCCTGATCCTCCACATTAGAGACCTATCTTATCAATTCTTTCTAATAAGAGACCAGGCACCCATTATGCCCTGATCACTCAGAGGATAATGAAAATATTCCATGCTGTCTAACAGAGGCACATCAAGGAGTTCCAAGTTCAGTAGAGGGCTTTTCAGCCCTACTATAAATGACCAATTCGTAACCTTTTATTTTGCTCTCAAAGCAGTGGTTCTCAATTGTAGTCCCTGGACTAGCAGCATCAGCATCATCTGGGACTTGTTAGAATGGAATCCTCAAACTCCACTCTATACCTGCTCTGTTGCACAAATCCTCCTGTGACTTAGATGCACACCAAAGGTCGGGAAGCACTGCCTTACTGTGTAGCATCAGCTACCTTTTCTCCAGGAGAGGAAATAATCTATCCTTCAGTGTACTTAAAAGAAAAAAGAAAAGAAAAGAAAAGAAAAGAAAAAGAAAAACATTGGGACTGAAAGGAGATCAAATAAAGAGGCCCATTGTCAAAGTTTGGGCAACATGTGTAAATATATAAACCATAAAACCACTCCCACATAGTCACTTGAGGCTGGGAGGTAGGGAGCTATTATACCCATGAAAAGACCATTTCAGTAATTTTCTCCTTCTGTTGACCCTAAACCTGGCATTGTTCCTTTGTGTATGTCTCTCAAACCAGGATTTTTAATAATGCCTACTTTTACTTCTTCCCGGGAATTAATAAAACAGTATTCCTGGACCACATGCTGGGAGTACAGTCTTCAGCAGTATTTTTTTTTTCTTGTGGCTGTTGTAACAAATTACCACAAACTTGATGCCTTAAAACAATATAAATTTATTCTCTCATAGTTCTGAAATCAAGGTATTGGTAGGATTGTGTTCCCTGCAGAGAATCTATGGGAGATTCCATTCCTTGACTCCTCTGGCTTCTGTTAGCTGTTGGTGTTCTTTGGTTTGCAGTTATGTCATTCTAATATTTGTTTTCATTTCACATGACCTTCAAATCACCCCTGTGTGTCTCTTACAAGGGTACTTCAAAAACTTTTTGAAGAAATGTTATTAAATTAGAAGTTTATTTTAGTACTTTTTTTTTGAAATCTGTGCACAGTTTTTTCATAATACATATTTTTCATAATCTTTTTGAAGACTATCAGGATATTTATCCTTGGATCTAGGATCCATTTTGATAATTCAGGATGAATTTTTACTTAATTACATCTGTAGAGACTTTTTTTTTCTTCCAAATAAAGTAATTTTCATAGGTTCTAGGAATGAGAATGTGGATTTTTTTGGAAGACTACAACTTAAACAATTATACTAGTCTTCCTGAAGAATGTGCAGCCATTTAAATACCATTGTTACTTATGGCCATGACTTTAAGAATAGAGAGATATGGGGGTCATTCTTCCTAGTGACTGCTTTCAAAACATCACTGTTGGGTCTCAGAACTAAATAAGGTTAAGTCTTCTACCTAATTACATTAGGTCTAACTGGACTTTTTTTCCCCTAGTCATTAGAATATGGAACTTCTGAGTTCAGCAACTAGGCCTAAAGAGGCAACTGGAGACCCACCCAGTTGGTGATAAATTCCTTGAGTCTTATGTAGCAGTATAACACCCAGTAAACTGGCTGGGTCATAGTATGTGTGTATATATATTTATATATATATACATATATATATATATATATTTAATATATATATATATATATTTATATATACACACATACATACACAAATACACACACATACACACACACACACACATATATATATATACACACACATATATATCTATATCTATATATAGAACATATTTCGTATATATATATGTATATGAAATAGTATGTTTTTTTTTCCTCCCAAGCCAAACTGTATCCAGCTTTATTAAAGTTACATTTCATAACAATCATGATATTTCAGGCAGGACATGGGTGACAGTCATTAACAATATACGACAACTTTCAAACTCCCTTCTTCAGTGGACTACCAAAATCAGAAAGCCTTTATAAAACCCAATGAAGTCTTCATTTGATGCTCCGAACAGGGCAAGTTTAGAGTAAGGGTTGACATTTCATGTTTAGCATGTTGTTTAACAACTTTTCAGAGCCAATCCTGACTTTTGAGAAACAAAAATGGCAGAATTATCAACCTGAAGGCCCAGCAGTATAGAAAAGGAGCTGTTGCTCTTTTGAAGGATGCCATCTTAATGTCATTGGAAAGTTCAGATTGCCTGACCTACTGGTAACCAATTTTTGGTCGTCAGTTCCCAACAAGCCTCTGATTTAAATGAGCTAAGTCTATGCTGAAGGTAGAGAGGGAGAGTATATAATTTTTTTTTTTAATTTTGCATACCACAAGACATCTGTGCCAAGGTGATTATGTGTGTCAATGTCAGGGAATCTCTCCTTCTGGAAGCAAGGAAGAAGTCTCTCAAAACTAGATGGGAAAAATGTTGTACAAATCAATCCAGCTTAGGAGATATTCTATTAGTGACAAATGCCCCTTCCTCAAAAAAACAACAATGAAGTGTTCTGTGTGCTAATACCATAGCATAAAATAAATGTAAAACAAAATTATGCATTTTTATAAAACTTGACAAAAAGTAGTTGGCAAAATGACTATGTCGCTGGATTCCCATGTAGTCAACCGTGGTTTGAGTCCCGGACCTGGTGGCTTGGACTCACGCCAAGCGCGCGCGCGTGTGTGTGTGTGTGTGTGCCCAAGATCCTGAGAGGAGAATGGAGGAGAAGGGATTGTGGCATGATCATCCATCTTGGGGGGTGATTTCTCCCTTTCTGTCTCTCTGTCTCTCTCTGTCTTTCTGGTGAGCACACACACGCTATAGCAAAACCTCTCCAAAAAGAAAACCAAACCAAACCAAAACAAAACAAAACAAAACTGTACAGTCACCAGAAGTACACAGTTATCAAAATGCATACTCTTCAGTTGGCATCTCCAGCTTTCTGTTCCTGGTCTGTTCTGGCATCTCCATTTTCTGCAGGCTCATTCCCATCCTTGCCAGCATCAGCTTTTCCTTTTTTTTTTCTTTTGAGTACCTTCTCTCCCTTCTTTGCAGGGCTTTCTTAGACTTGGGCTCTGGCTTTGGAGAAGCAGGTTTCACAGACAACCTTGTAGATCTTCTCTGTGATTCAACCTTCACCTTGACTTTATCTCCTTTAGTGTTCCCTTCCACCTTTCTCTTGGGCATGGTGGTGACAATGGTGGGATGTAGGTACTGGACCCTGGGGTTGTAGTGGTGCATAAGCTTCGCTCATTCTGGGTCTTTCTTGCCTCTCTTTTCTTTTCCATAGAAATTTGATTCTTTTATATGGTATCTCTCTCCCTCCCTCTCTCTCTTTTTTTAAACACTGCCCCAAAATAGTGTATTTAGAGAATTCCCCCTCCTGTTTGCCCACCGTCAGTCTATACTACTGCTCTTGGAATCTTTTGATTTCACACCCTCTTACTAAAACAGTATCGAATATATTCCCTTGAATGCATATTAATTTATTATATTTTTAAAAGTTCTATAGCTCAGAACTGTAATACAAAAATAGAAATTAAAATGATAAGATTAGTATGAAATAAATCATAATTTTAAATATCTTAGAACTCACAATGACTTTATTAACATCTTAAAAAATGTAAATTGAAGGACTTATTATTAATGATATTGGATATAAATCTATATTATAGTCTAATGATTTTTTTATTCCTTTGACTGGCTTCTTATCAGATGTATGTAGGTTTTCATTATCTGAAAATATTTTGTACAGAAAGCTAGAGACACTTTGTTTTTATTGGTTTTTATGTGTTTGTGTGTGTATACTTATCAAGTATTTATCTTCTATTTGCTATTCCTGCATAGGGAAATTTTTAGATCATTTATCCATTTTGTAACAAATTGTTTAAATAAAAACCTTACATCCACTGACCTGAGGACACATATGTTGTTAGACATTGTAATAAACCAAAAGTTACTCCCTTTATTAGAGACCATTCAGTCGACACTTGGACACCTGGTCTTGGTACCACATGGTTTTTGACATATAAACCAACTGAAGACGCCAATGTCAATTTTATGTATTGTAACATTTCATTTTAGTTTTTCTCTTTAAGCCAAAAATAATTATAATTTTTAGTGTCTGCTTTCTACAGTACAACAGAGACTGCATTTTTACATCATTTAGTACTTAAATATCTAGAACATTTTATTATTTGTTTTTTTTCAAGTGTTCCTATGTTCCTATGTTTTCTTCAAGTGTTTCTATGTTCCTCAGAATGTCTGCAGTGAAGACAGGAGTCATATATTAGCACTTCAGTATCCTACCTATCATTCAAGAGTATATTCTAAATAGTTAATGCTTGAAATACTACTTGATTAAGGACTATAACTCATTGGAAACTTCTGGTTATCTGTGATTTGGGGATTCATTAAAAATTGAATTATATTACAAATATAATTCATTGGGTTGTTAGAAAACTCATGATGAGTATTTGCATAAAAAAAAAAAAACAGAAAAAAAAAGTCATGACTTTTCTGACAACCCAATATGTAGTAGTCAGCTATAATTATTAGAATTTCTCATTTCTGCTCTCCCGAAAGTATTTGTTTTTCTTTCAAAGCAATTAGCAAGTTCTAGTTTTAGCTTTTATTTTCTCTACTGGGTATATAAAACAGTATACATTGGATTGGTAACCTGAGGGATATAATCTAAATCCACATAATTGGAATCTGAATGATTGAATTACTTATTCATTGATACTGCCAAATATGCCCTTTGATAGTAAATGTTCTTTTTATTATTTTTTTTTTTTTGGAGAGGTTTTTGCTATAGGGCGCATACACTCACCAGACCGACAGAGAGAGACAGAGAGACAGAAAGCGAGAAATCACCCCCCGGGGGGATGGACATGCCGCAATCCCTTCTCCTCCCTTCTCCTCTCGGGATCTTGGGCATGCACGCACACGTGCCCGGCGTGAGTTTAAGCCACCGGGTCTGCGACTCGAACCGCAGTCGACTACGTGGGAGTCCAGCGACATAAACCATTACGCTAACTGCTGGTCCCCATAGTAAATGTTCTTTAAAGTTAAGCCATGATGAGGGGGAAAAAATGATAAAAAGATTCATCATTTGTCCTCACCCCCATTGGTTTACTTCCTTTTTCTACCTTAGTGAAGGGGCGGGGGGAGGGCCGGGTGGAAATGGTGAATGTGACCCTAAGGGCTTGCCTTATCCAGGCTCCTGTTCCCACTGGCTTTCTGTTGGAGTCAGTCATTGGGAAACAAGAATAGGTGGGAGAAAAGGAATTCTAGCTATTTATTTCCCCCCTTTCTCCCTGGCTTGCTCTTAAAATTCTCACAATCTTGTGTCTCTCTGGTAGGAAGGAAAGGCCTCCTACCAGAGTGCTAGCTTTCACCAAGTATCGGTAATTTGCTCCCCTTATACCTGTGACCTAGAGGTGGTAACAGCTTCCTGCTTTTCCAGACCCTTGGTTGCTGCAAATTATCCTTAATTTCCTTAATCCTACTCATAGCTTTTTAAAGGATAACTTCTTCAAAACCCCACTTTCCTAATTGCACCATGACAGATACACAACCTAAACAGGTCATAGTATTTAGTATAGCCCTTCAGCAAACCAGATGCTAGTCATACATAGGCACAGCTGTAGGAGGCTAAAAATAGCTTTGTCCTGGGGGCCAGCAGGTGGCATGGTGATTAAGGCACTGGACTCCAACATGCCTGATATGGTTTGAGTCCCAGACCTGGTAGCTTGAAAATTACGCCAGGTGCATGTGAGTGCATGCCCCAAATCCCAGGAGAATGGATTATGGCATGGCCATCCTCCCACTGGGTGATTTCTCACTTTCCCTCTCACTGTCTCTCTCCAGCAAGTGCAAGTGTTCTGTGGTAAAAAACAAAACAAAATAAAACAAATACAAAAAAACCTGAAAAGCAAAAAACTTTGTTCTCCACTATTTTGGGAGCTCAATAAGGTCTTTATCTTTAGGTGCCAGATTTTTCTCTTGCAGCCTAATCCTCTCTCTACCTTCTAAAAGAACCTGCTATTAGCCATCAGTTACCCTTGTTAGAGGGGCATACCTTTGCCTGGCATTCCTCTTTTCAACCCCTCTCTCTAACTTTATAAGGATAGGTTGCGCTGATTGTTAATGAAATGTTAGCCACTGCTGAGGTGATGTGGAAGCATTTGAGGACCCAAAGGAACTCTTAGATATCAAAAGAAATCTATGTGCAAGTCTAGCCTTGAAAGTAAACCTGATCATTTAGTTGCAGTTAGGAGTGAGAAAGGGTATGAAGTGACAGTCTCAGTGTTTTTCTCCTCTAGGGATGAACCTGTGATCTCTAGAAGCAGACGGAGTAGGGGAGAGAGTTGACCTATATGCAAATACTAAGGACCTATTTCTAGGAGCTATTTGGTTTCATTAGCCTCTTCAAGAAGATGAAACTCACTTTTATCTCGTCCCCTGGCAGGTCTTTCTCTAGAAAGGCATTCCGTCTGGACCTCTCCTTCCTTTTGGAGCATAGGTCAGTTTCTCTCCTTTAATCTAAATATCTCCCTCTACATTTTGCATTTTCTCACACACCTAGGGGAAAAGAGCATGGTATTTCAGTATCCTTCTAGGATATCCTGAAGTATATTCCTAGGCATCCTATTTTCTTTCTGCGTGTAATAATGATATTTCTGACCACGTGGATCTTCAGAATGAAACTTCACTAGTTGGATTAGAAGAAAACCATATTAAAGAATGAATGCACGTTTTAGCATTCTAGATGACAATATATTAATACTGGTGCTGTGAACATACAGTCTCATTTATCATGATACTCCTTCCCTTCCATTTTTTTTAAAGGATTTTGCCATATGGCACGTAAGTTCGCTGGTGAGAGAGAGACAGTGAGAGAGAAAGTGAGAAAGCGTCCTCCAAGGGGATGGCCACATGCAATCCCTTCCCTTCTATTCTCCTCCTGGGATTTCAGACCCGCACGCACATGTTCCTGCCATGACTTTTTTATTATTCATTATTTATTATTTTTATTATCCCTGGCGTGTTTTCATGCAGCTGGATCTGGGTCTTGACTGCAGTTCTCCATGTGGGAATCCAGTGCCTTAAGCGCTAAACCACCTGCTGGCCCCTCCCTTCAGTTTTCAACCTGTAAATATGCTTCAGTATCAACCAATAGTTCTCTATGCAAGTTGAAAGTTGGAGGGAGGCAGAGGTGAATTTTTTTTTTTCTGTGAGGTTTTTGCTATAGGGCATGTGCGCTTGCCAGGAAGACAGGGAGAGAGAGACAGAAAGAGAGAAATCACTCCCCTAGGGGATGGCCACGCCGCAGTCCCTTCTCTTCCATTCTCCTCTTGGGATCTTGGGCACCCATGCACATGCACCCAGCATGAGTTTAAGCCACCAGGTCCAAGACTTGAACCGCAGTTGACTACATGGGAGTCCAGCGACATAGCCATTAAGCTAACTGCTGGTCTCAGAGGTGAATGTTTGTTAATAATTTTGCTGAGGAGAGACACAGAGAGAGAGAAAGTGAGAAATCACCTTCCCAGGGGGGCTGACCACACCACATTCCTTTCTCCTGCATCTTCCTCTTGGGATTTTAGGCACGTATGTACACACATTCTGGCTTGTTTTCCAAGCCACCAGATCTGAGATTTGAACTATGCAGTCAGCCATGTGGGATCCAGCTACCTTAACCACCATGCCACAAATTGGACTGCAATTTTTTAAAATATCTCACATAAACAATTCTATTGCAATCTTCTAGCATTCTTTTATTTAATAATCAAAGGAGTTACACTAAGTTGATCACTATTGTTTATAAACGCTATTGGTATTTCATGTATATAAATGATAACTTGTATCTATTCATTTTCCTCTAAATTTTGAAAGAATTGAGAATATTTAGATTTAATTTTTATAATCTGATCCTACAGTTATTTTCTTCATTCTACTTTCTGATTTGCCTTACTCATCTGTATTTTGAATGTAGAATAGCCAAAATGTGAATTCTGTGGGTTATGTAAAAATATGATTCAGACATTTTAGAATGTTGCTTTCTGGCCTTTGCGTTTAATACTCTGTTATTACATAACAGGATGACAATATAATTGTAGAGATGTTGTTATTCCTTTGGCAAATTAACTGAACCCCCGGATATTTCTCTGCTTTAATGATGCATAGTCAGCTATTATCCATCTTGTATTTATGCTTTTGTTTAAGAAATTAATGACAAACTGGCCATGATGGTAATTAATAGTTTGGCCCTCTTGTTTGGCAAATTCATCCTTTAGGGTAGTCTGATTCGATGAGTTAAAAAGCAAGTTTTCCTCTCTGAGAAATAAAATATCAGATTCTGATCCCTTAATATCAAAATACTTTATGATTGGAATATGCAGTTTAAATACACAAGGATACAACATAACAATATAAGATTAATTGAAAGAGGTTTATGGTGACATTTAAACACTTACGACTATTAATATTTGTTCTCCAAAAAATTAAATCCTAAAAACCTCAAACATTTTTTTAAATTTATTTCACTTATTTTACATTGAAAGTCTTCCCTTCAAAAAGATTCCGTAAAGGGGCCAGCAGATGGTATAGTGGTTATATCATTGGGCTCCCACATGGCCAACCATAGTTCAAGTCCTGGACCTGGTGGCTTCAAAATCACACCAGGTGTGTGTGCGTGCCTGCCCCAGATCCCAGAAGGACAATAGAAGAAAAGGGATTACGGCAAGGCCGTTCCCCAGGAGGGTGATTTCGCACTTTCCCTCTTGCTGTTGTTTCTGCCTCTCTCTATGGGTGAGTGCACATACCCTAAAATTGAGGACAAACACATTTAGCGTAACCCTGTAGTGAGTGAAAAATCTCAATCCTAAAGGTAGATAAAAAGGAATCTTATATTCTTCTTCATATTGTGAGAAAAGATTGTGTTCATCCCAAGCCAGTATGTTAGAAAATAATCAATATATTCCATGAGTGCTGGATATTTTAATAAATTCTATGTGTAGCAAAATAAAAAAGTCTGTTTTAAAATATACAATATCTAATAATATGTAATAGTATATAATATGTAAATATGTGATAAGAGCAAATATTTATATACACAGAGAAGGGTGCATTGTCTTATCTATTTGGTAATTAATGGCCTCCTAAGAGCATGTTAGAGCATGTTGTGAACCTTTAAACTTCATACAAATCATATTCCAGAATTGGGAGTTGGGGAAAAGAAAGACCTTCATCTTTGTATCTTTGTGTCATATATATATGTGTTTGTGTGTGTGTGTGTGTGTGTGCGTGTGCGTATATATATATATATATATATACACACACACACACACACACATATATATATGTGTGTATGTATATATATGTGTGTATATATATATGTATATATATATATGTGTGTGTGTGTGTGTGTATATATATAATTTTTAAAAATTCGCTGGAGGGCACATGTGGTAGCCAGAGAGAGACAGAGACACACACAGAGAAAGCACTGCCCATGAGGAATGGTCACACTGCAACCTCTTCTCTTCCATCTTTCCCTCCTTTTAAGATTTTGGGCATGAACATACTTGACCTGGCATCTTTTTTTCAAGCCACTAGGTACAGGACTAGATCTAACTATTCAGCCATATAGGATCCAGCTCCTTAACTACAAGGCCATGGGCTGGCCTTTATCATAGCTTATTAAAGAAAATTACTCTTTAGCTTAGACTCTCAGGGGAGGAAAACTGGTAGCACACTCCTCCCCTAGCACACATGAACCAAAGAAACCAATTACTTACTTTAATGAGAACCTCATTCTATTTATATGTTCACCTTACTCTTAATGACTATTTGGTTAGTACTTTACTATGAGTGTGTTTTATTAATATTATCCAATTTAATCATTATAATCTGTTTTGAAGTGGTTGTTACTCCTTTGTTTCACAGATAAAGACTCAAAGAGAATGAATCTTGAAAAGCACAAATATTTAGCTATGGTATCTACCCAGATGAGCTTTCAAATGGATATATATCATTTTATCTTTTCTACTCTTTTGCTGGGTTTTGCAAAATTTTCTTAAAATTCCCACTCACTGGTCTGGAGAGGTCCCCATGGAACCTTGCATCCTCTCTGAGGAACAGTGAGCCAGCCACTAAAAAATTACTGTGTACATGCACACAAGATCCTTTACTATTACCCATTTTTAGAAGAATGATTTAGTAAAACAAAATGATGAGACCTTAGAAATTCATTGTTTCCATTTTTTGAAAAAGTGGGTTAGTGTGATAGAGTAGAAAGAGCATATATTTTGTGGTCAGAATACAAAGATTTTTCAGCATAATTTAAATATCAAATTACTTATCTATTAAAAGAAGACAGATATCTACTCTGTCCGTGTCAAAGGATTATAGAGATGACCTTACTCAACGAGCATTGTATAAAAGTTGTTTGAAAACTCAAGATGGTTAAGAATTGTCCCAGGAGTGGGGGATGGAGATCGGGTTAGAGATTGGGCCAGGTTCTGTTCTACTGATATAGAAAATGAGTATCATTGCTACATTTGCCCTTCTTGAATTAGAATGTTTCAAAGCAAGACACAAACCACGTGTCCCAGCATGCCAATGCCCGTCTCAACCATCCAAATGAACTGAATCTGTTGAAGAAGATGTCTCTGTGGCATAGTTTTTCCTTACTTTTTTGGGGGACAAGCAAATGTATCTTTTTGCTAAATTAAAAATGGTTTTAGTGTCCCAAGCAATAGTGTATTCTAAGCATTGGGATAATAATAAAAATAAATAGGTAACATTTTTCTAACAGAAATCCCTGCTGTTACAATGCCAGGAATCCCATTTAATAAAGTAGAATCATTATAAAAGGCTTGGCGAGGCTCCCAGACCAGTAGATTCCCCAGTGAGAAACCACCTGTTAGCAAGGTCTTCATCTCACTGTTTGGCACCACAGAAGGATGTAAATTATCCAGAGAAAACAACACAGAAGATATGTGGGGGGAAATTACCTCCTCAAACAATTCAAAAGCTATACTTATACCTTTATTATAAGATAGGATAGATTCTAACTATGCTGTCTGTTGAATGAATTTTTTTAAAAAAGAAATAGACTATTTTTTGAGTTATTTACTTAATTTTATGTGTTATTAATATCTTTTAATTTGAACATATATATATATATATATATAGAGAGAGAGAGAGAGAGAGAGAGAGAGAGACAGAGAGAGACAGAGAAAGAAAGTGGAAAAGCAAGTTGCCAGTTCTGGGACTTGAACCATGGTTAACCATGTGGGAGTCCAGTGCCTTGACCATCATGCTACCTGCCAGCTCCATTTGAAACTTTGAAAAGAGGTAGACATGGTATTAGAAGCAAAAGAAACAAGGAAAACACAATCAGATCAATGTCACCCAAAATGTGATCCATGCAAAATGATTCAATAATTAGAACTCATGCCCACTAAGAGGTTAGGCTGCCCATTGAGAAATTGTTGAGATTGTCTAAGGGGATGGGTCACTGTATTTGAATAATAAAGCAAGTAGAAGTCTGGGAATGCTGAAAGTTATTTCAAATCACAAATTTCCCCAACTTCTTTCTCGTTTACTTCTAATCACGGTAATAATTGCTATCGGGGCCACCCCAGTAGTGCAGTAGTTAAGGGCTGTGCATATGGAACCAGATGCCACATGGCCTACCATGGATCAAATTGTTCCAGGCCACTTTAAAAACACAGGGCCTACAGGTGCAAGGTGGTTAAGGGTGCTAGACTCCCACATGGTTGACCATGGTTTGAATCCTGTACCTGGCTGCTTGCTTTCTCACTTCTCTTTCTTTCTCTCTGTCCCTCTCTGGTCAAATTAAAATAAATAAATACATAAATACATAAATGCATACATAAAATAATTATTAAAAAAACGCCAGCATGCATGTCCAAAATCCTGATGTGATGGGAAAATGGAGGAAGGATTGTGAATGCCCATCACTGGTCTTTTCTCTCTTTTCTTTCTCTGGCAATTGCATATGCCCTATAATAGAAAAAAAGAAAGAAAGAAAGAGGAAAGGAAGAGAAAAAAGGAAAATAAATTCATACAGGTAGAGCCTGATGTTCTCAAATCTGAATCACACAGGCTGCCTCCTGCATGTTGGAAGGCCCTAGGGTGTGATGTGTGCGATGCTTCCTCCCCTAGGGAGAATTAGAGGATACTGACCAAGAGCATAGGAGGGAGGGTAGCTTTGGATAAGTTGAAGCTCTCTATATCCTAGTTTCCTTACATGTCTAGCAGAGATAATACCTATCTCATGGGACTCTTAGGAAGATTACACAAATTTAATATATATTTAACATATGTAAAGTGGTTAGTATAATTAAAGGTCATCTTGCCTGACAAATAATCATTGAACAAGGTTGAGTGACAAGCAGATTTAAATCAAGCCCGTGCTATTCATGAAATTTGTTTTTACCTCCAAAGACATTTTAATTTTTTTTCTAGTAGTCTGGGTTCTTTGATGCTCAGTCCGTATGGTGCAATGTTTAGGTACATGAGTTATATAGTCGAACTGCTTGTGTTTAAATCATGGCTCACTCTTTATTCATTGTAATCTTTTAGTAAGTTACTTAACCTCTGTGCTGTGTTTGCTCATCTGTAAATGAGGATGATAGTAATTACAGAGATGTGAGTTTAAGTAAGGAATAAATGAAGTAAGACATGGAAAGCCTAGAACAGTGCCTGGCACACACTCAGTGTTTCTCCAGACTAGATCCAATGTCAGCTATTACTATCATGATTTTCCTTTCTAACTTTCATCCTCTCCATAACTAGAACCACTTGACAGTTCCCTAATATTTACCTTTTCTCTAATGTTCAAGACAAAGCTTGGTCTAGAGTTAAAGGTACGGGCGGTGTCTCTAAGTCCTCACTGTCTCAGCATTACATCATCCTGTTCTATCCTCCAGGCAGATTCAGGTCTTGTTGTCCTACTCTTATATGTGGGTTGCTACTATGGCTTTTCTGTCCTGGTTTCTACTCTAACACTCGAGACTTTCTGGACTCTCCTGTGTCTCAGTGTTATAGCTGGGACTTACTGGGAAGCCGCTCTGATGCCCACTGCCTGATAGACTGCCATGCATATATCGAATGATATCAATTTGGGAGTTCCAGGCCCTAGTCTTTGTGCCTGCAGGACTGTGCTGGACGTGCTGTTGGTCTTGGATCCAATATAGTTGACTATTCAATGGAGCTACTATTCTTAGAACTTGAAACCCTCTCAGGACCATGAAGGCCGTCTGGGTCTTATCCCCTCTCACCATCTTCTTTACCCAGTAACCATAACCTCCAATGAGCTTATTGTTAGAGTAACTGATGGTTTATAATTACAACCTCCCTTATAAAAAAAAAAAAAACCTAGAAATACAAAAAAGTAGGTCCATGTTTTGACTCATCATATAAATTCTCCTTTTTGGAGATTATAATATAACTCAGTGTTTGTAAATTAGTTTTACTTGTGAGTTCAAGTGTAATAATTCATTGAGTGTGTATATGTATGTGTGCATGCATGAACACATGCATGAATAGTTTCCTATATAAATTCTGGAATTAAAACTTTGGTCAAGTGAGAGGTATACAAAAAAGATGAAAGAGGGACCAACAGATGGCATAATGGTTATGTTGCTGGACTCCAACATGGCCGATCACGGTTTGAGCACTGGATCCGGAGGCTTGAAACTCATGCTGGACAATGTGTGCACACATGCTAAAAATCCTGAGAAGAGAATGGAGGAGAAGGGACTGTGGCGTGAACATCCCTCCTGGGGGGGCGGGGCATGATTTCTCACTTTCTGTCTCTCTGTCTCTCTTTGTCTCTCCAGCAAGGGTCTACACCCTATAGCAAAAATTTCTCTTTTAAAAAAAATAGATGAAAGAAATTAATGTATGGAGATTACTAAAAGCTGACAAACTGTTTCCAGTGATTATCTGTGTCAGGTTATGCCTATTGAAGGGAATGCAACATGGATGGTTTGAAGAAGAAAGAACTGGTTCTTTTGGGTGTGGGCATTAGTTTCATAATGAAGACATTAGTTGCCCTAGAAAATCATTGCAATGCAATAAATTTAGTGACTCAGTTGTCTCAGAGCTCAAGGAGAAAAAGTTCTCTCAGTGGCTGAGATCTGGGTGAACTGAGAGGAATGGTTTCTTTTCTCTCTTTCTACACATTCTCTTTTTCACATTTTCACCAATCTATAACAAACTTCCTCTTTGTAGTAAATAGAATTGTTTCAGTGAGTAATTAAAAAGTGGAAACTCTGAAGATATAAACTTGTTCTACTTCAAAGTAAACACAAATAACAACTTACCGTAATTCTCCTAAATGTTTGATTATTAAATATAGTTTGTTGTTATTATCAGAAAACCATCGTGATTCAAAATAAAAATAAGCATTCTTTTCAAAATCGATGCTGTCCAAAATTAACCACATGTGGCTATTTAAATTTGAAATAAATAACATTAAATAAATTTTTTTTTTTTTGGAGAGGTTTTTGCTATAGGGTACGTGCATTCGCCAGAAAGACAAAGAGACAGAAAGCAAGAAATCACCCCCCAGGGAAGGTGGCCACGCCTCAATCCCTTCTCCTCCATTCTCCTCTCGGGATCTTGGGCATGCACGCACATGTGCTTGGTGTGAGTTTAAGCCACCGGGTCCAGGACTCGAACCACGGTCGACCACATGGGAGACCAGCGACATAGTCATTATGCCAACTGCTGGCTCCACATTAAATAAAATTTAAAACTTAGTTCCTAAATTAAACTAGCCCTGTTGCAAGTGCTTCATAGCTACATATGGCTGGTGACTGCCAAATTGGACAACACAGATTCACAGAATTTCATATTGGGTCATTGCAGAAAGTTAATTTGCACAGCACTACTTAGAACAATCCCCCTGATTAAGAGTCTTAACTTAATGTTTTTATTGTGCATTTCTTTGATCCTTAATCCTCTTGTCTTCCAGACACTTTCTTTGCCAATTTCAACTCTATCAACCCTACTTCTGCAATAGTTAATCTTCTTTATTCTCATCCATTTTAGTACTACTGCACATGTTATTCCCCAGAAGTTCCCCTTTTCTCTGATTGCTTCTTAACCTTTGAATTCATCCCAGATATCACCCAGCAGAAATGATCTTTCTCTGGGTACTCTTAGAGTCTCAGAATCCTAATAACACCTTATGTCGATTTTGCATTATATAAGTCATCATACCGATCAAAACCATGTTGTAATTCTCCTCATATCTTGAGTAACTATACAGAAAATCATGGTAACATCAATTTTACTAATACTCAGTTTTGGGCAATAATGAAATTTGTATTCTATTTTTCCTTTGTTTCCTTTCTTCTTTTCTTTCAGAACAAAGAAGGGAAAAGAGGAAACTGGTATTTGAATATATAGAAAAGAGAGATAAAAATAAATGGCAGGTGATCAAATTTTCCAATAAAACAATAGTACACAAGATCAAGAAAAACAAGGGAAGCAAAAACAGGCTTCAGAACTGCTCTGTGGTGGTGCCCTTGAAGAGAGGGTTATGTATAAAAAGGAAGGTGGTTTTGTAATGGATTTATCACTGACAGAGATAATACCATGAAACTCAAATAACTGGGTCAGACATCAGAAAACTACTTAGGTATTCCAATTACGTTATAGACAAATAACTTCAGATTTTTCCTAGCAAATGTGCTACTTTATCTCTGAGCATTCGGTAGAACCCAGGAGCTGGAATCCAAGAGCTATGAAAGGATGTCAACTACTCACTAGGCATGAAATCCGAAAAGCATTGCCCAATTAGAAGACCACACCATGCTTCTTACTTTGGATATTCTTGTCCACACATGTTTCACCAGTTATTGTTAGTCATCATTTTTTGAGAAAGAACTATTGACTTAATTTTATTTATTTATCATCATTTTTAAATTTGACTAGAGAGAGAGACAGAGAGGCAGAAGGAAAGCAAGAAAGGAGCCACCAGGACCAGGACTCGAACTGCGGTTAGCCATGAGAGTCCATGCCTTAATCAGCATGCCACCTGGCAGCTCCCATCACTAATTATTAGTCATTTGAAATTTGAGAGACATTACTGATTTAGTATTTGGTTGGAGTTATGCCTTTGTTGAATAAAAATATATTTCAAATATATTAGATATAAATTCTTAATTTTTTTGGATGTTATTCTCAACTTAGTTTCAAGATCTTCAGTTGTAAGTCACCTTTCCACAGTGGCTTTCAGGAGACCAACCTCCTTAAACAAAGGACTTCTGTTTAATTATTTGTTTATTTGCCTGCTCTTTTTATCCACCCTCAGCACATTCATGTACACACACATGCACGCACGCACATGCACATGCACACATAGACACACTCATGCCTAACTTGAAGGCAAGGACATGTGTCTTTTATTCTTGTAACTTCACTATCCATTTCATCTGCTTGTTTGATAAATGTTGAAAGAAAGAAATGTGGGAAGAGATAGATGTTAGGAAAGAATGGAGAAAATTATTTTTTACTGAGTCTTTAGATCGTTTTTCTATAATTAGAACTAGCTCACATCATCTGAGTTATTCTTTACTTAATAAGTTGGTTCTGGTAAGTCATGCTGTTTGTGATTTCTTTTGTTTCAGAGAAAATAATGAAAGTCAGCTTCTTACCATTTTTTAACTTCTAATGTCTCACAAAAAGAATCCTTTTAAAGAAACCTCCTGTTAGTACTTCCTGGTCCCCTTCTAAGGACTGACTTCTGCCACTGGATGCCTGAGATTATTTTTCTTTTTCTGGTCTCTCTCTGGGGAGAAGCAGTTTTTAACCTACTGTTTTGTTTTGTTTTTATATTTTTAAAAATTGAAAGCAAGATAGGCTAGTTAAGCAATAATTGTAATTCTAGTATACACCAAAGAGATATAATCATAACACGTTTAAAATAAAAAATTGTAAACATGTACGTACTGAAAGACCAATGTCCATTTTTCACATGTAAGAAAACTGGAGTCCAGAAAAACTAAATTACCCAAGATCAGTTCAATCTGATTTATGGCATTTTAACTGTTACTATAAGAAATAATTAAAATAATCTATGGTCGTTATCTTTCTTAAGTTTTGTAGGTCTCTCCTTATTGAGGGTTAGAATGTTATTTGCCTGAGTCAAAGTAGAGATCGCGGATTCAGTGAATTAATAAGATGCCCAATGTAAGGACTGGTTGCTTTTGAACACTCAGTCCCTGATTTTAGGGGGTTATATGGTATCTAACAAACTTCCCCCTCATTCTGGGACATCTAATTGTCAACATGAGGAATGATAATGGTACTCAAATCATGGAGTTAAGGAATAATTAATGGATGATTAGGGCAAAAGGACTACATATTATTTTTGATGATGAGCAGATCTGTCTACCATAACAAATCAGGAATTTGAGACTACACTCTATGCCATTTCAAATTCTATGAATCGTTACAAAGGTCTACTCAAATAGATTTCATGTCTTATCTTGATATTAGGATAGATTGTCCCATGTTGACATGGCTTTACTTTTAATCCTTTTCTGAGGAGGAATTAACACAGATACTTTAGATGAAAATAATACAGATTTCATTGGAAACACAACTGTCTTGTCTGTTCCCTATCCTTGAATTGATGTGGTAAAAACCTCTCCATGTGATTACTTAAAATAATTTCAATGAAATAATTTAGATTTATTCAGATTATGCTCTTTAACAAAGAATCAGTGATTGTAGACAGTGCCTTTCTTTAAAAAAAAAAAAAATATATATATATATATATATATATATATATATATATATATGACTATGTTGTCTGAATCAGGGAAGGTTTAAGGAAGCTTGAAGGAGACATTGTTTCTGCTTTCTGAAAATATAGACTGAAAAACATAGATATTACTCTGCAGGTATTAAATTGCACACATTTGGTTGATTCCTACATGATTAGTTCATTCCAATCAAGCATTCAATTAGCTATCCTACATTCTGTAAATAATCCTGTTTTTATCACTAACATATAAATAGTGAAAATACTCAGGTTAAAAAAAAAATGAGCTTAGGGGCCAACAGGTGGCATGGTGGTTAAGGCACATGGCCAACTACGTTTGGTGTCCCAGACCCAATGGCTTAAAATCCATGCCCCAAATCCCTAGAGAATGGAGGAGAAGGGATTGTAGCGTGGCCATTTCCCCTGGGGGATGATTTCTCACTTTCCCTCTCTCTGTCTCTTTCTATCTATCTCTGCTTCTTTCTTCTCTGGCAAGTGTATGTACCCTATGACAAAAACAAAAACAAAGTCAGCTTATACTGAAGGTTACCAAGCATAGACTTAAAACTTCTTTTATTTTCTCTATCCTGCTTTAGGGTTATTATGGACTGTTAATAAAGTTAAAAAATAAAATCCCCTATGTTTGTCCAAAATTAGCATTATGCTTTAGCCTTTTCTTAAAAAGTATTATTTTTATTATTAATGTGAGTATATGGGTGTGTGTGTGCATGTCCATGTATATGAGTCACTCATACAGGTAATTATGTGTATAACTAATTGCTTCTTGTTCTATACTCCTCCCTTTTCATGTCACATTATAAAATTTCTCTTCATGACTGTGTGCATTTTATCACAGGAATAGATTGTCACCCTTTCCCTGATGTTGGACAATTCACTTATTTCCAAAGGTTATAGATGAGTAAAATCACAGAGCTGGAAGGGATTTTAGGGATGATTTAATGAAGTCTATTTTCTTCTATAATTAGGTTTGATAGTTATGACTTTTTTGGGGGGGAGGGTGGGAGATTTTTGCTACCGGATGTGTGCATGTGTTCACCAGAGAGACAGAGAGACAAAAAGATAGAAAGCGAGAAATCACCCCTTGGGGGAATGACCACACTGCAGTCCCTTCTCCTCCACTCTTTTCTTCAGATTTTGGGCACACATGCACATGTACCTGGTGTGAGTTTTTAAGCCACCGGATCAGGGACTCTACTACAGCCCACTATGTGGGAGTCCAGCGATGTAACCATTAGGATCTGCTGGTCCCCATAGTTACTTTGAAGGTCTAGAAAGATTAATTGATTTAGGGATTATTTTATTTTCTTTAGAAAAAAATAATACAAATTATGTAAGTCCAGAAATACATTTATCTAAAAAAAAAACTGAAAGAAAAATAAACTAAATCAGTCAAAGCTCATTGAAAATAGATTTTTAAAATGTGGATGAGTAATCTATCATTGGGGTGAGTAATAGATCATGTGCTATAAATATTTTCTTCACATTTTAAATGGCAAAATAATTTCATGTAACATAACTTTTCTAGTCTCTGTCCTGGTATGAGTGGGCATGCAAAATATGGCAGTGCATAAAATCCGAGAATAAGTTTTCAATCAACTTGCTCTAAACTGAGTTACTTACATTATTATATAGAGCAAGCACATTTTGAAAAGTAAACTCAATTTTTAAAATTATTTACATTCTCACAATCTAAGTTATTACAAGGAACAAATAATACTTATTTGGTCCACTCTAGGATGTAACCACTTGGTATTTAACTTTTTAAAAATTTCCTTATGTTTGTTCCTACCGTTGTAATTTATGGCCTCCACATCAGTTTAAATGATAGTTTGGTTGGCAAATGCCCTTTGGTGTAAGACACTTGTCAGTGTTTGAGAGTTTTGCTTTTTCCTGTTGTAATGGCATTTAAAAGTGTGATTTTGGGGTCAGCAGGTGGTGTGATGGTTGGGTTGCTGGTCTCCCACATGGCCGAAAGCAATTCGAATCCCGGACCTGGCAGCCTGCTTTCTCGCTTTCCCTTTCTCTCTCTGTGTGTCTTTCTCTGGTCAAATTAAAAAATAGTAATAATAATAACAAATGGAATTAAGTTCATTTAAAAGATAAATGAAAGTGTGATTTTTAAATATGGATATATTAATGGACTGTGACTTGTTTTCCAAGAGCAGCGTGATGGTGAAGCCAACCCTTTTCAAAGATCAAGTCTTCCTCATGTCTTACCTGAGTGAAGATCTCTGGGCACTTGGGAACCAGCAGTTAGCGTAATGGCTATGTCGCTGGACTCCCACGTAGTCGACCGCGGTTCGCGTCCCGGACCCGGTGGCTTAAAACTCACGCTGGGCGCGTGTGTGTGTGTGCCCAAGATCCCAAGAGGAGAATGGAGGAGAAGGGATTGCGGTGTGACCATCCCCCCTGGGGGGTGATTTCTTGCTTTCTGTCTCTATGTCTCTCTCTGTCTGTCTGGCGAGCGCACGTGCCCTATAGCGAAAAACCTCTCAAAAAAAAAAAAAGATCTCTGGGCACTTAACATCTACTCAACCACTGAGACACTAATCAACAGGGCACAACCTGTTTCTTACCCCTATATTTAATTTGCCTGAGTTATGTAACTTCTATCTTTGCTATATCTTCATTTTCACTTTATTTTTCACCCTTCTTGCTCAGGCCTTTGCCACTCTTATCAAAATAATTGCAATGACCCCTTTACTGGAATATCCCTGTTAAGTTTCTACCCCTGTCAATTTGTCCTACATTTTAGAAGATACTTTCTAAATTCCATCTTCAGTTCTGTCACTCTCCTGATTAGTCACCTCCAATGTCTGCCCAGTTCATAAAAAATAAATTCTAGCTGCCAATGACATATCACTGAGGACCACTGAAAATACATTTTTAGCTTGCTCTGTCACAGCTCCCCTTCATGGCCCTGTTCTCTGACCAGCTTGGACTAGCTTACCATTTCTGACAACATAGTTCTCTTTTATGTTCTTCTTATCATCCCTTTATTATGCTGCTTTATTTCTCTGTATTGCCATGTGTTCCTGTTCTATCAGCCAAAATCCATATGTCTAATTGCTACAGTGCTCTATTTCTCTGTAATTCTCCCTGAAATAGGAATCATTCACTCTCTCCCATTTAGACAGAAGAAGGAAGATAATAAGAAAGAGGGGGACCAGCAGTTAGCGTAATGGCTATGTCACTGGACTCCCATGTAGTCGACCGCTGTTCGCGTCCCAGACCCGGTGGCTTAAAACTCATGCCGGGCACGGGTGCATGTGTGCCCAAGATCCCGAGAGGAGAACGGAGGAGAAGGGATTGCGGCGTGGCCATCCCCCTTGGGGGGTGATTTCTCTCTTTCTGTCTCTCTGTTTCTCTCTATCTGTCTGGTGAGCACATGCGCCCTATAGCAAAAACCTCTCACAAAAAAAAAAAAAAAAAAAAAAAAAAAAACGAAAGATAAGAGGGATGGATCAGCAGATGGCATAATGGTTATGTCGTTGGACTCCCACGTAATCAACTGCAGTTGGGATTGTGGCATGGTCATCCTACCTGAGGGGGTGTGGGTAATTTCTCTTTTTTCTGTCTTTCTGTCTCTCTCTGTCTCTCCAGCAAGTGCATGCACCTTATAGTAAAAAAACTTTCTAAAAATATAAAGACAAAGGAAAGATAAGAGCATAGATTCTGGAGACTGATTTCCAGGACTCAGTCTTCATTCTACCACTTAAGAGCCATATAACTTTGTGGAATTTATTAACATTCTGTTTTCACATTTGCAAAATGGGGACAATATTAGTACTTATGTCCTAGGTTGTTCTGAGGATTATATTAAATATAATGCATTTGGATCAATACCTTGTTCCAATCAAGTGTACAAGAGTTTGATAAATAATATAATTAACAAGGCTGGCTGGTGGCATGGTGATTAAGGTAGCTGGACTCTATATGTCTAACTCCATGGTTTGAGCCCTGGACCTGGTGTCTTGAAAAACACACCAAGCACATGTACACGCATGCCACAAATCACAAAGGTGGAGAGAGATGGAGGAGATGGGATTTCGGTGTGCCTTATCCCACATGGGTAGTGTTTTCTCACTTTATCCCCTCTCTTAGTCTCTCTCTGGCAAGTGCGTACACATTCTGGCAATTTAAAATAACAATAATAATAATATAATTCAGAATTGGTTGTCCAGCTGTAGTGGTGCTATGGTAACACAATACTCTGAGATGTTAAGGGCATGTGAGAAGGTCCTGGTTCCTATCCTGAGGTCTCAAACTAGGTGTGCACATGCATATTTGTTACCCAACCTGGCTGAGACTGGGGGTGGAGTGTGGCATAAAGACTCTGTTAGAGGGAACTCTCTTTCTTCCTCTCTCTCTCTCTCTCATTCTCCTCCTTTCTCTTTCTTTCTCTTTAGTGAAACAAATAAGTAAATAAATTTAAAAACAAGTGGCTACAGTAACTGATTTCTACACCTATTTTAAAAATTATTCTATGGGAACCAGCAGTTAGCGTAATGGCTATGTCTCTGGACTCCCACGTAGTCAACCGCGGTTCGCATCCCGGACCCGGTGGCTTAAAACTCACGCCGGGCGCGTGTGCGTGTGTGCCCAAGATCCCGAGAGGAAAATGGAGGAGAAGGGATTGCGGCGTGACCATCCCCCCGGGGGGGGGTGATTTCTCGCTCTCTGTCTCTATGTCTCTCTCTGTCTGTCTGACGAGCACATGCGCCCTATAGCGAAAAACCTCTCCAAAAAAAAAAAAAAAAATGGAAAGTTATTCTATTCTGTGCCTTATTATTTGCATGCATGTCTAACCACATCCTCTACCTAAGCCCTAAATTGAAAATGACATTTTTCTCTTTTTTTATTATATTTCCATGACTTTGGGTTCAGTACTTGATCCTTGAAAGAGTAAACTTTGATCTTGGCACTAGACTATCCCATTCTCAATAAGATTGGTCTGTGATTTGGTCCAGCCTTAGTTATTAATTTTGTCATACTTCTCTAAGCAGATTAGTTTATAAGAGATACACACACACACACACACACACACACACATACACACACACACACACACACACACACAAGATGGTGGAGTATTTCTTCAGTTCAGTATTTTTTAAGCACACAAAGCCTTAGATTTAGTTGATCAAGAATTTGTCCCTTCTTCCCTCAGCCTGACAGGTTTTATGGTTCTTGTGCTTTTGCAAACTGTACCTACAGATAATAATAGAGTAACTTTGCCAAAGACTTTTACAGATTGCATCTAATTAAACCGAATGGATGTCTTTGATCTGAGTACAGATTGCTCTTGCTTAGTAGGTGAGGAAAGGAAGCAGAAGCACACGGAAGCCAAGTAATCTGGATGGGACTTAGAGCCTTCTGGTTGCTCCAGTGCCTGGGGCTGCCAACATGTGGGAGCATTTTTGTGTTGCTCTGAACTTCAGCTTCCCAGATACCATCCGAGATGATCCTATGAGGACCATGCTGTGCACTCTTGGCTGGGCCGCAACTGAACAGGAATCACGGACCCTTATTAAACACCACTTAAAAGAGATCATGGAATCATCTAGTTCCATTTCTTTTTTTTTTTTTTTTTAATAGATATGAAGAACATTTTAAGAGGCTCGGTCAAAATCTCTGGAAAATGGATCAAACTCTTAAATTCATAGCATACTGAATATGTTTGTAAATAAACTTATGATCTGAAAAAAAAGAATAAATAATTATTTAAAAATATGCTAAGATAAAATTAACCTGTTTTATTAGTGATCTAATGAACTACAAAAAAAGTGAACCACAGGAATTACTATTTCTATAATATGTATCCTGGAATTATAAAGAAATACATTAATCCATTCTCAAAATATCAATACTTCAGTGCATACTTTTCATACTGCCCTCTCTCTCTCTCTCTTTTTTTTTTTTTCAATTATCAGCTCATAAAGTTTTTAACAATAGGGAGCATAGATTCTGGCCCCCGGGCCTGCGCGTGGCCGACGGGCCTGCGCCTGCGTGTGGCCGCCGACCGCAGGCGGCAAACTGAAGCGAAAACCAGGATTAAGAACCTGCAACTACAAGCAACAGAAAGAAACTTTAGCTGTCTTAAACCAATTGAGAAATATACTGTATAGGAGGATTTTCTCTGCCTATAGACAGTGAGAAGATGATGGTTACCAGCCCTGCATTACCTCAGGGAAAAACAAGAACTCATCTAGTTCCATTTCTTACACATGGATCTCCTTTAAACAAATGTAGGACCTGAGCTTATTCAGCTCTTACTTGAATTCTTCTGTTAGGGAGCTCGTTATCTCTTGGGTTGGCTTACTACATTTTTCTCTTTGCTAGATAGAGCTGTTTAACACCAGGTCATAGCTTGTCTTCTTGCACTGTTTACTCAGCTGTATAAATTCTTCCCTTAAACTAGCCATGATAGGTTTCTTCCTCTTCTATAGGATGTTTCAGAATAGGAAGAAAGATACTGCACCCTCTCAATGAGTCGTCTTCTCTGGGTCTGTGTCCATAGTTCTCTCAAATTTTTCCAGTGCGATGGTTTTCATATTTTATTTTAAAAAGAAATTCATTATTTCTTTCCATTTTTAATTGACATATAATAGTTGTACATGTTTATGGGGCATGATTTTCCAGCACACAAATACAATGTGTATGATCAAATCAAAGCAATAAACACAGGCATTCTCTTGGCCGGCTATCATTATATTGTGTTGTAAACATTCACTCTCTTTTTGTTACTTTGAAATATGCCTTGAATGTCACCAGTTACAGTTATTGCACTGTGCTCAAGCACTCTAGAACTCATTTCAGCTATCTACTTCTAGCAAAACCTTTTTTGACTCTTCTTAAGTAAGTGTATGCTTAGTATCTTTTTTTTTAAAGTTAGTGATAAATGGGTAATACCATCTCATTTCTTAAAGAATTTTTAAATTTTATTATTTTAATTTTTTTCTATAGAATATGTACATTAACCAGAGAGAGAGAAAAAGTGAGAAAGCAAACCACCAGATAGAGACTCAAACCACAGTTGGCCACATGGGACCTTAATCACCATGCCACCTGTTGACCTGGGCTCTACCTTCTTTTTCTTTCTGTCTTCTCAGGGAAGAAAAAAGCAGCGATGTGCTCATTCCACTCATTATCCTTTTTTATCCTTTTTTAATTTCCTACTATACCTGCCACAACCTCCCTTCATAGCTAGTCTACCTGTTTGTCTCTGTCAACTCATTGCACCTGTATTTCTTTGATAATGGGAACTATGATTCTTGTCTCACTGGCAAGTAGTGACTATTAAGTGAAATAGTAAATGTGAGAGTGCCTGGCTTATAGTAAATGCTCGAGTGCTCTCAGTTTCTATTCTGCTGTGAGTCTACCTTCTCAAAGCCCACCTACCAGTTTTATTATGGCTTGTTGCATCCAATATGTATGTTTGCCTTCAGACTTTATTCATCCATATATTTTTTAAGATAGCAAATCTTCAACATTCAAAATTACTATAGTATGTTTGAATTTAAACATTTGTAATGGAAAGAAGTGAAAATCCAAACAATGCTTTGGGCAAGGCAGATGCTATGCAGAAGGAGATGATCATTGGAAACAGCTTGTCATGTAGATGAGCAATGCCCCTTGGCACTGTTTTAAAAATGAAAAAAAATACTTTTACATATGGCAAGTGCTCTTGTATATTTATCCAGCCAGGCATATCATTAATGTGTCTCCTTTCGCAGTTTGAGTTTGCGCTACACTGTAATTACATATACATTTTCCCCCTTGCAGACTTCCCTTCTGCCCCTTTTAGAGAAAAAATTCAGTAAAAACAAAACCCAGTTTTTTCTTGAATAATTCTTTTCTCTTTTTCTCTATTTCTTCCTTCCTTCCTTCCTTCCTTCCTTCCTTCCTTCCTTCCTTCCTTCCTTCCTTCCTTTCTTTCTTTCTTTCTTTCTTTCTTTCTTTCCTTCTTTCTTTTTTTCTTTCTTTTTTTTTCCCCATTTGAAACCGTACTGTCCTTGAGTAGGAGTGGGTAATGGTAAAACCTAATTAGGAAGAGGCCTTGTATTTCTCGCCAACAGTGTCTCAACCTTATCTCCATCAATAACTACCTGCCCTCAGTGTTTTGTCCCTCTGACGGTGCCCCGGACAATGTGTTTTCAACTCTGAGATTAGCTAAGATTACCAGGTGTGGTGACATTGACTCACTGGTCCATCTTCTCCCCACACTAAGACACATGGATTCCAGAAATCAATACTGAAGAGGAGTCCTTCTTAAGACCAAAGCCACTTGTATATCGTTTTTCCCTATCTGTTTTACCTAATGAGCACAAATGCAGTCTTGCTCTTAAAAACTGCAAGGACTTACTGATTTTCTCATGTTCTACCTACCCCTCCCACTTTTCCTCCATATTGGAGTAATTTGGAACACAAATCTACCAGTGCTCATGCCCCCCTGTTTAAGGGTCTTTAATGGCTTCCTATTTGTCTTCTGGTACAAAGACATATATTTCTGTGGCTTCCTGGCTTCTACGTGGTCTGGCCTTTTACCTGCTATCCTAAACTCATTCACACTATCTTGCCACATCTTATCTCAAATATACTGTGTTCCTCTTTTCTGAGGCCACATGCGTTTTCTTCTCTTTCATGCTCTCATTCACCCTCCCTCTTTCTGATTAACTCTGACTCATCCTATGTGCTCAGGGAATCCTTGTTCAAACTCTTTCATGGTTTTTATTTCCCCCCCTCAGAACACTTCTTCCAGTTATTAATTATTTTAAACCCATCTTAAAATTTTGATTATTTGATTAAAACCTATCTTCTTTAGTTAGATTATAAGCCTATTGAGGGTAGGGACTGGGTCTGTTTTGGGCCACCATTAGTAACTAGCATGGTATCGGACATATATTAAGTATCCTTGACTACTGAATAGATAAATAAAAGTAGGTACTGCTAGAGAAGAGAAGGATACTAGATGTTTTTTTGACCACTAATTGTTCTAAAATCCAGAAAAATTTGGGGAAGGAGATGGTTGTCTCAAGATTATTTATGAAGAGCTAGTCAGGAGCATGGTGCTTAAGGCATTGGACTTCCACATTGCTGACAGTGGTTCTAGTCCTGGACCTGGTGGCTTAAAAATCACTCTGGGCCTATGTGCATGCCCAGAATCCCAGGAGAAGAATGGTGGAGAAGGGATTGTGTTGTGGCCATTCCCCCTGGGGAGGAGATTTTTCATTTTCTCTCTCTCTTTCTGCAGAGAATGCATATGCCCTATGGCAAAAAGTTAAAAAACAAAAAAAGTTTTTAAGAGTAGTGAGAGCTTTATTTCCAAATATTTAAATAATTAGCCTTATGCACCTGTCCTTCCTCACATTTAATAAAACCATAAAAGATAAAAATAAGTGTTGTACAAAGAAACTAACATTATTTTATTATATGTTATTACCTTGAAAATGTTTTCCATTCTTTGAGAAGAAAGGTTTAACTCACTTTTTAAAAAATGCCACGCAAGGAGACATTAAATGATAAAATTGAAAGTGCATAAACCTATTCTATTAGGCATCTTTTGGCTTTAAAAAGTCCTAACAGGGGGCTGGCAGGTGGCGTGGTGGTTAAGGATGCTAGACTCCCACGTGGCAGACTGCAGTTCAAGTCCCTGGACTTGGTGGTGTGCTTTCTCACTTTCTCTCTTTCCTCCCTTTTCTCTCCTCTCTCTCTCTCTCTCACTCTGTCCCTCTCTGGTCAAATTAAAATAAATAAACACATAAAGAAAGTTCAATAAAATAATTCTTAAAAAAAAAATAAAAGTCCTAATAGAAGGTCATTGCAAATGAGATACTGCATTTTCACCACTGTGTCAAAAAGAAGACGAAGTGGGAACCAGCAGTTAGCGTAATGGCTATGTCGCTGGACTCCCACGTAGTCGACTGCGGTTCGCGTCCCAGACCCAGTGGCTTAAAACTCACGCCGGGCGCGTGTGCATGCGTGCCCAAGATCTCCGAGAGGAGAATGGAGGAGAAGGGATTGCGGCGTGACCATCCCCCCTGGGGGGTGATTTCTCGCTTTCTGTCTCTCTGTCTCTCTCTGTCTGTCTGGCGAGCGCACGCGCCCTATAGCAAAAAAAAAAAAAAAAAAAAAAAAAAAAAAAAAAAGAAGAAGACGAAGTCAAATTTTATGGTTAAAAACGAATTTCAAAGTCAACTGCTCTGTTTTATTCCCCTATTTCATCTCAACAATTTTCTATGTTAATATAGTAGATATGCTACAAAAAGCAAACAAACAATATAATGTAGCAATTGATTTTTAATTTTCACTTAGAGCCCCTTGGGATAGTCTTGTTGATGCCCTCAGAACAAATGTGTGTAGTGTCTGGGCCTTTAGCCAAGTATTTAAGTTGGCAACTAAGTTTATTAAGGAAAAAAATGGGTCCCTTAGGATTATTGCAGGTATATAACACCAGTCTGGAAAGTGGAGTCAGGAAGCTGTTAAAGCCCAGTATACTTGGCCTTCTGTTTGACTTTCACCCGAGTTCTAATGGTTGGAGCCAGTCCTGGGTTAAATGGGAGCTGGAAAGCAACTAAAAAGTAAAAGCTGCTTCTGTGTTTTTTGTTTCCAAAAGATACTGAAAGCAACAGTTCATCAAAGTGCATAACTACATTAACATTAAAATGCCCCTTCTTGATGAAAAAGAAGTTAAACTCTAATTACTAATGACTATTTGCCTCCTGTGTCCTTGAAGAAGGAAGAAAAAGAAGCAAAGTGTAATATAACACAAAAATGAATGGTTAGGACTCCTCAAAAGAAAGTTATTGCCATCACTGAAATTGCTTTGTTATTACTATGTATCCAAGAACAGTCGTGAGTTTGTATAAGAGTGATACTGTTTAATAGAATCATTACCTTGAGTTAAAAGGAGCTTCAGAGATATAGTCAAGTTCGGCTTTATAGAAAACAAGTGGCTTATCAGTTGTGAAGCAATACCAAGGGATTTTAGGTTCTTTTTATGTGTGTGTGTGTGTGTGTGTGTGTGTGTATATATATATATATATATTTTTTTTTTTTTTTGATTTTGTATCTTTTTTTCATTTTATTCACATTAGGCCAAAGCTGTCGATGGCTAGGATGCTGATCTGAGGTCTAGGGGCAGCACACTCAACTCCTATCACACCCTTCTCCAGGTATCACGGAACTTTGTTCCCACCTCAACTATGACAGGCCTTCAAAAAGTACACAGAAAAATATGTCCTATGAAAAAACTGGATGGATTTCAATGCATTTATTTTTACTGAAATAAAGTCATACACTAATTCCATTTTTCTTGACGTCTCCTTGTAATAGTATACTTCCTCTAGTACCGTGGTACATTTTGGTCTGATCTATCTGCACCACCCAATTGCATCAAAGGATCCATGTTTTATTTTGATGTGAATCCTGTGTGGTTCTACAGTGACTGTCAGGTTACTGGTGCCTAATGATTATTCTTTGCTGAGAAAATAAATGATAAAAAAATGGTATACAGCTTTCTACTCCGTTGCTTTTAGAAGCTTTATGTATGTAGAAATGTTGCTTTCCTTCATTTGGGGAGATATTTTTTAATGTAGATCAATTACTTAATTAAAATTTATTTGTTACAGAGTCCAGCTGAAATTTTTCACAGGGCTGAGGAGCAGTAGGAGCTGTAGTAGTACATATATTTGAGGGGTTTGCTTTTATAAAATGTTTTCAGCAAGAAACCTGTTACGATTTTCTAGTATAATTTACTGACCCCCAAATATCTGGATTTTAAGCTTCAATTTTGTATTTGTGGATATAAAGAAGAGTTAAAAGTAGAACAGAGATGTACAGTTGTCTACTGCTATAAGATAGTTCAGGCCTATAAAGTAAAAGGAACAAAAATTCTTAGTAGAGAACAAGTTTGGCCTGTGAAGTAAAAAGGTACAAGAATTCTTTCAGAAACTATGTTATGACCTTGCTACCTATAGCATAAATTCTTTTATGATACAGGATGGTAGGAAGGCAATTATATAGCTTTTAAAGTAAAAGTGTTTATGAGATTGGTTTGTGAGGTATTTAATAAGACTTTGGATATGAAGCAGCTAATAGTAAATTAGAACATATCAAGGACTGAAACTAAAATGATTACTTACTTTTTTAAAAAATAATTAGTCTATTTAACTTTATTTATTTATTTAAATTTAACCAGAGAGGGACAGAGTAAGAGAGAGAAACAGAGAGGAAGAAAGTGAGAAAGCAAGCTACTAGGTCTGGGACTCAAACCATGGTTGGCTATGTGGAGATCCAGCACCCTTAACCACTGCACCACCTGCTGGCCATGATTACTCACTCTTAAAAACACCTTGTTAGGGCCCAGCAGGTGGCATAGGGGTTAAGGTGCTGGATCCCACATGGCTGACTGTGATTCGTGTCCCATACTGGTGGCTTGAAAAACATGCCGAGGGCATGTGAGTGCATGCCCAGAATCCTGAGAGAAGAATGGAAGAGAAGGGGTTTTAGCACAGCCATCCTTCCTGGGGTACAATTTCTCACTTTTCCTTTCTCCTTCTCTCTCCAATGAGTATAGATGCCCTATAGCAACAATCTAAAAAAAAAAAAAAAAAAAAAAAAAAGAGGCTGAATACATTTTTTATAATACTCTTGTAATTATAGTCTATATTTTTTTCTTCTTAACAAAAAAAAGAGAGAAAAAGGAGTATTGGGCCAGCAGGTGGTGTGGTGGTTAAAGGCTCTGGGTCTCACGTAGCCAACTCTGAGGTTCAAATCCTGAACCTGGTGGCTGAAAAACACACTGGGTGTGTCTGGGTGTATGTGTGTGTGCGCATGCCTAAAATCCCAAAAGGAGAGTGGAGAAGGGAATACAATGTAGCCATCCCTCTGGAGGGTGATCTCTCACTTTCCTTCTCTTGTCTGGTTTCTCTCCAGCAAGTGCCTGTGTCCTGTGGCAAAAAATCTTTAAAAAAAAAATCACATGTTTTGTATAACATTCCAGTAGAAGAAAATATTAATATTTTTAGCTTACTGTATTAACTTACCCTGTGTAATATGTGTCTATTTCTGTTTGCTTTCACCAGTTGAAGATTTTCCTCCAGGGCTTTACCCACATTCCACACACCTGATTCATAGTGTTTTCTGACATTGAACAGATGAGAGGACACAAACTTTAGTACTCATTACCCCAGATGCTCTAAATGGTGGTTAACCCAAGGGAGCTTGAGATACCAGCATACTCACAGGAGGTCAACAAAGACAATTCTGGTTACAACTGACTTGTGGTTTACCCTTTGCAAATCACTTAACTCAGTTTAAGTTTTGGGAAGTCACTTCAATTCAGTAGAACCAAATGTGGTGAGTGTCTGAAGACAATGACTGTTGCATGTGTTTTGTCAGCTGGATTTTTCTTTTCAGCCATAAAGTGAAGAAATGAGCCTTTTGTATCATTTATATGGTACAGGATGGCAGGAAGGCAATTACATAGTCTTTAACAAATTGTGTATTGCTTATTCCATTCACCCACAAACCAGGAACAATGCATAGTCCATAAGAAAAGTATTCTCAGGATTTGTTTCTGACAAATAGTTTTTTCTATTTTATTCCATATTCCCTAGTTTGGAAATCAATATTATTATTACAAAGGGAGAGGGGCACAGGTTTATATTATATATATATATATATATATATATATATATATATATATATATATCTGTGTGTGTGTGTGTGTGTGTGTGATTATAAAAATTAAATGTGCATGGGACCAGCAGTTAGCGTAATGGCTATGTCGCTGGACTCCCACGTAGTCGACCGCGGTTTGAGTCCCGGACCCGGCGGCTTGAACTCACGCCTGGCGCGTGTGCGTGCGTGCCCAGGATCCCGAGAGGAGAATGGAGGAGAAGGGATTGCGGCGTGGCCATCCCCCCTGGGGGGTGATTTCCTGCTTTCTGTCTCTCTGTCTCTCTCTGTCTGTCTGGCGAGCGCACGACGCGCCCTATAGCAAAAAACCTCTCCCAAAAAAAAAAAAAAAAAAAAAAAAAAAAATTAAATGTGCATATGAATAACAAATAGCAACATTGCCAAATCACAAAATACTGGGAAAAAGGATACTGCTTGAAGCTTGAAATGAGAAATTTTTAGATAAATAAAGTAATATTTTATTTTACACAATAAGTAAACTACATGGGAACTGTTTCTCCATTGTTACATATATGCATACAGCTGAAATAAGTAAATAGGCATGAGAAGAGCATAAATAATGTTTTTTAATTCAAACAATAACAAGTCTAAATCCAATTGGGTCATGATTTATCCTCTCCTTCCTATCAGAGATAACTTAAAATATAATTTATAATAGAGACTTTTTGCAAAATGGGTTTTTTACTATAATATTATCCTTGATTGAGTTGAAAGCATTTGTTTTTTTCCAACCTGCTAATTCTCAATATGTATGGAGAAGAGTGAGTTTTAGCCGTACTTCTTAATGTGGTCTTGCAGATTGGAGAGTTGATTTATAATAACATATTTTTAAACACAATCTGTTATAGTGAAGCAAGTTGCTTGTTTCATGAAGCTTAGGTAAGGAGAAAACATCCTACTATGTGTGTACATACATGTACAAATCACAAGTCAGTGAATGTAAAAATACCTTCTAATCAGTTCTTAAAAATGAACATTTGTAAGATTTTGCCTTTTATTGAGTGAGATTTTTGCTATAAGGCACATGTGCTTGCCAGAGAGACAGAGAGAGAGAGAATGTAAGAAATCCATCCTCATGAAGGATGGCCATGCACCAATCCATTCTCCTCTTTTCTCCTCTTAGGATTTTGGGCATGCATGCACCCATGCCCAGTGTGTTTCAAGCTGCCGGGTCCAGTACTCGAACTGCCATCGACCATGTGGGAGTTCAGCACCTTAACCACTATGCCACCTGCTGGTCCCAAGATTTTGTCTTTTATTTATTTACAGTAAAAATATAAATTGTGGCTGGAATTTTTCATTTGTGCTTTTATTTAAACCATTTCATATAACTGAACTGATGCCCCCTTCATCTCCACTCTATTGTACTGAGACCACAATATTGTCTAACTTAATGATAAAACATAACATTTATTTAGCTATAAATGTTCAATAGAGAAAATTTTATTTCATCTAAGAGGATATATGATTGGAAAAAGACTTACAGAATATATCATTTAAAAAGTATGTGTAGGGACCAGCAGTTAGTGTAATAGCTATGTTGCTGGACTCCCATGTAGTCGACTGTGGTTCGAGACCTGGACCCGGCGGCTTAAACTCACACTGGGTGCGTGTGTGTGCATGCCCAAGATCCCGAGAGGAGAATGGAGGAGAAGGGATTGGAGCGTGGCCATCCCCCCTGGGGGGTGATTTCTCGCTTTCTGTCTCTCTGTCTGGCGAGCACACGCACCCTATAGCAAAAACCTCTACAAAAAAAAAAAAAAAAAAAAAGTATGTACAATAATAGTAAAGGATAGTTTAGGAGGTCAAATCAATATTGCTATATTCAAGTGAAAATAACCATCTTTCTGTTTACATTAGTATCCACCCCCCCCAAAAAAAATTAAATTTTTTTGAACTACAGTTTTTAAGTTTCTATTAATGTATCAATTCTTGACAGCATTTCAGAACTTCAATAAGGAATCTCTAAATATTGTTATCTTATTTTTCCTCACCAGGAATCATTGATGGAGGGTCAGTCAGTACAAGCTGGGTTTTTATTGAACAAAGAAAGTTTTCTGTTTCTCTCCCTCTGAGTAGAAGACTCTTTAGATAGTACTAAAATGGTTCTAGAGGGGACAGCAAGTGATGTGGTGGTTAAGGTGCTAGACTTCCACATGGTCCACCATGCTTCAAGTCCCAGACCTGGTGGCTTGAAATTTATGCCAGGCATTTGTGCCTGCATGTCCCAAATCTCAGGAGAAAATGGAAAAAAAGGGATTGCCACATGGCTATCTCTTCTCAAGAGTGATTTTTCCCTTTCCCTCTCACTGTCTCTTTCTGTCTCTCTCTCTCTGCCTCTCTTTGGCAAGTGCACCTACCCTATGGCAAAAACCTGAAAAAAAAAATGCTTCTGTCCTCTTAGATTGAATGTATTTTATTATAGTGAGAACTTCACAACTCAAAAAGCAAGTTCCTCATCATCCAGGACTGAGGAAAAGCCTCCAGAAAAATCAAATACTTAGAAAATACTCCAAAACCTCCTGTGAGCTTTAAGTTAAGACATTCTCTAAGAACACGATTGTGGAGCCTAATTTTAGAAATGAGAGACTCTCTCTTGGAGTGCTAGCCATCACTGAGAAATAAGATCTTTTGACCTTCGACTTAACAATTGTTTCCCTTACTTTGGAATGAAAGCATTTCAGTAAACAGATGCTGAAGAAAGAGGTTCCTTTACAGACAGAGGTAAAAGAGAAACCTGCTGTAGTCTTCCCTGCAGTTTTTTTTCTTGGTCATTGTTTTATTTTCATTCTACTATGTTTGTAATTTGGGAACTGCATTTCTGCTTCCATTAGCTATCCTGAAAGTGAAATATGTTATTCTGATCAGAGCCCCATTTCCCTAATGGTGATTAGAACTGGGCAGGGAGCCCAATGTCATAAATACAGTCTCAGAGCCTTTTTAACCAACCTTAGTCCGAGAAAAGAAGCGTTGGTTTTAGTTCTTGAAAAATACACGACATCCAGATGATTAAATCTCTTCATTTTCTTCTCAACCACAGTGTGCACATTTAGGCCTTAATCGTGCCAGTGGCTCCCTTAACACATCACCTAAATGTTACTTCTGAATGTCATCTGTCTTGATACAAGGCCTTTTATGTTTGCTTTATTACACTTGATCTTGCTTATATTAAACTTTTCCTCACTCAAGGGAACAGCTTTTTGAGAGAAAAAAATTAAAACAACAATTTTAAAAAAAATTCTGTATATATTAATCTATTCCTTCTGTCTTAATTGAATTCAATTCAGCATTCAAAAACGTTACCACAATGATTGATTGAGCTGTTTTTCTTTTTAAATGAGGCTACATCTTGGTAGCCAGGAGGAAGGCCAGCCTGTTAGCGCGCAGGTGGCCAGCAGGTTTTTCATGTAATCTGGGGTCTAACTACATCTTCCCAAAGCTGCTTCGAGTCGTTCAAGGAAGCCACCTTGCAGGTTGGTGGTGTGAGTACTATACTACGGTTATTTTCTGTGCTTTTCAGATGATTTGGAAGCAATGAAAGCTATCCATTTGCTTTCTCACACATAAACAGTTAATGATGGATTGGGGAAGGCTGAGTGACGGGTACTCATAACCTATGCTGCTTTGCAACTTCTCATGTCTGAATTTTAAGCTATTTAAAAAGAAAAAAAAGCTATGTTGAAGAAAAGAAAACCAGATCCCTAAGTAGAAATAAATAAAGCTGCAATATGTAGGTATGGTTCTATCTGGAAAAAGAAAAGAAAAGAATAATAGAATAAAGAACAAAACACACTTTTTTTTCTTTCCATTGCCATATCCATGTAATGTGAAGATTATGCTTAAAGCCCCTTGCAGTTGCCCTTAATGGGGAGCAAATTTTTTAAAAATGCATCCGACAACTTTTAACAAATGCAAAGTAGATTTTACATGGATAAGTGGGTCTTTCTTTGTCTCTACCTGTTTCATTCTTTTCCCTCTACCTTCCATTCTCTTTCTGTCTGTTACTTCATTACTTCCATCCCTGTTGGTAAAATTCTCACAACAAATACTGAAATATTGATAAATTAATTGTATTCTATTGTACTAGGAAAGTATCACTCGAGGTAAAGTTCTGTATAGCCTGGTGTGTATCAGTAAGTTCTGAGGAAAAGAGAGCAAAAACCAAACCAAACCAAACCAAGTCGAGGTAAACCTGTCATTGGTACAGTTATCTGTAGGGGAAGTAAACCAATTTTAGTGAGCCCAGCCTCTAAAATCAAGCAGTCCAGATTAAAATTCTGATCATGCCTCCAAGACATGACCTTCAGCAAGGTACTCTCTGCATGTCAGTATCCTTATTTTTAAAATCGAGTGACTGTACTTCCTACGTTGATTATCTGCTTCACGTGTTTTTCCCTCATTGGTGTTAGAGTTCACATCTAAAGCATGGACAACATAAACACTCTGTGATTATTAGTGTAATTATCTTACTAAAGTAAAATATTGAGTACTACCAGTCTCTCAAAATGTATATGGATACTCAAAATACAATTTACAAAGTCTCACTGGAGATGATGAAAGAGGAGAACTAAGAGATAGGGTGGCCATGTCCTGGACACCCAGCACATCACAGCTGTGCTGATTCTCTTGTTGCACAGTCCACTTTCCAAATGTATGTAGGGCAGCATATTTAAATAATTTAGTTTCTGCGAGTGTTTATCATATATTATTAAAAAATTAATACCCAATTGCAGTGACTGATATCTTCATTATACGGATCTACCTTTTTTACTTGGGTGGTATGTCTTCTATTTCTAATCCAGATTTAAGTATGTAATAGAAATGTTTTACTTGACATTCTGGGATATTTGTCTTAATTTTGAAGAAGTTGCCCATTTTTCCACTGTAACCAAATGGGATGAATTTCAGTACACTGTGTAGATCAATTCTTTCAGAGTTTGAGACAACTTTTTAAAGAAGTGTGTAACCTTTACCCAGTAATACAGTTTGAATACCTTGCTTGATTCAAGCACTTTTATTTATTGAAAATCAATTAATAAACTGTTTTTTATAATGAAAAAAATGAATACTAATTTCAAATCTCCTAGCATATTTCCAAGTCACTAAAGTGACCTATTTTCCCAGAGTGAAACTTTAATAAACATACAACATCTTCTACCATAAACAATCACATTGGTTTTATGATTGATTAGTTTTTCTTTAAAATAGTTGTGCTAAATGTGCACAGTTTTCATTTTTATAAGGGTCTGCATTTAATCAGAATTAACAAAAGAAATAATTCTTTGGATTTTTCAGAGAAATTTGCAAGGGAATTGGCTAAAATAATGTAAATACTATAGATAATTTATATAAAACAGCAACTACATTGACATACTCCATCAATGTCATTTTATTTTAAGTCATATTACTATTGTTTAATGGGTAGAAATTATGTGAATAGGGATAATTTTTTTATCAATTTTGTAATGATAGAAACTCAGTATAGAAAGAGCTTAAAGTTCAAAGCTCAAAATGATATGGAAGTGTTGATTTCAGAGATCTCTGAACTGAGGGCATGACATATAAGTAAGTAGTAAGAGCTTGGAGTCAACAAATTAGAGAAAAATTTAGAGATTCTGAAATTAAATGCAGTATATCTGACTTCTAGCTTGAGATAGAAAATAGCATAAGTTTGGACTCCATAAAACTATGTTTGTATTTATTTATTTATTTACTTTCGATTATGCCATAGTGCTCACCAGAGAGATGAAGAGAAGTAAAGTGAAAAATTGCCTCTTGGGGGATGGCCACATCTCAATCCCTTTTCTTACTTTCTCCTCTTGGTATTTTGGGCACACATGCACACTTGCTCAGCATGATTTTCAAGCCTCCGGGTCTAGGACTTAAACTGCATTGACCGTGTGGAAATCCAGTGCCTTAACTTCCACACCATCTGCTGGCCTCCAAACTATATTTTTAGTCCTCATTGTTCTATTACAAAATTTTGAAAACCCAGGGCTGGCATTGTGGCCTAGTGGTTAAGGGAGCTGGAACCCACATGGCTGACTGTATGATTCAAATCCTGGTGACTTGAAAAACATGCTGGGTGTGTATGTGTGTATGCGTGTTCCAAATCCCAATAAGATGGAGAAATGAACGGAGAAGGGATTGTGGCATGACTCCACTGGATAATGCATTCTCTCACTATCTCTGTTTATCTGTCTCTCCCTGGGTGAGTGCATATGCCTTCTGGCAATAAAAAAAAGTTTAAAAATCCAAATAAAATTTTAATTTGTTAAATTTTTAAGAAGACTTTGTAAATTATAGTAAGTTTTCTCATTCTCAGCAGGTATATAGTCAGAAATTCCAACTTCTTTCAAATTATACATCAAAATACAGTTGAGTGCTTACTAATGGTATCATTAGTTCAGTCTCTTTCTTCTCTCCTCTCCGTTCCATTTCTCTTTGTTTCACCGGGAAGTATTGGGTTCAGCATGAGGCTTTCTTTCTAGGTGAAAAGGTACTAATCGCTTTAGGCGTTCATGATTATTACACGTAGGAAAGGAGACCATCTCTTGTGCAGCCTTTGTGTATCAGGGATGACTCTTTTTGGCCCATGTCATAAATTAGATTCCAGTGAGGTGGACCCTGATGCAAAGTTTAGCTTACAGGATGTTTATTGGGACTCTGCCCATGGAAGGGAGAAGAAGGAAACAGGAGTAGGCAGGTTGTGAGATGAGCTGCTTTGCAACCCAATTCCATAAGAGGAGAATGCTTTTGAGGTTGCTTCCCACTGAATGAAGGTGGCCTGGTCTTCATACCCCTATATGGGTCTGTCACTGGTTGTGGGCCAGCCAGGGAAAAGGAGGCAATTTCTAAAGGGGCCCCATAACTAGAGTCATCTACTGATTGTCCTCCTTCCACCTCTGTCATGTCCCCAGCAGCTGGGACACTAAGTTTTTCACTGACGGGAGTTCTAGACAGTGCAACACAATGTCCACCCACCCTAGGTTGACCTGAATTCTCAACTCTTTATCAATCAGTCTATCTAGGGAATGAAATTCATGAATTAACTTTCACTGTCCTATGGCTGATTAATTCTGTTATAGAATTAGAAAGAAGAGATGTTATATCTACATATATATGGAAGTTCCTGCATTAGTTCACTTAACTATAAAACCAGATTATGTTTTTAAAGAAAAGGGAAATATGATGGTAAAATACATTTTTATTCAGGACATAGAATTTGGGGATGTTTTATTTCTATCCCTATTCTCTCCTTTGTTATTAAACATTCATTAGCTCACAATAAAATACATTGGGTTGTCAGAAAAGTCATGATGGATTTTTGTACAGAAAAATACACATAACTTTTCTGACAACCCATAAATAAAAGAACAGCCAGCCAGCCGATGGTGTAGTGGTTAAGACAACTGGGTCCTATATGGCCAGCTGCATGGTTGGAATCCCAGTCCTGCAAAAATAAGGCAGGTGCTGTGTATGTGTGCCCAAAAACCCCAAAGAAGGGAGAAATGAAGAAGGAATTGCAGCTTGGCCATCTCTTATGGCAGGGGGTGATGTGGGTGGGTGCTTTCAGGGGGATGCGCTCTCACTTTCCCTTTGTTTGGTGAGCACATGAACCCTCTGGCAAATTAGAAACAAACAATAACAAAAAAAACTAGTTTTCATGAACTTCTTGTTTATATAGATGATGCTAATTAGTTGTGAGTTAGAGGACATGAAAATTCTGTTCATTTTTTCAAAATAAGTGTATTCTTGTGTCTATGAATAAACTTATTTGATTATAAAACTTTCTTTTCTTTCTTTCTTTTTTTTTTAAATAGAACATTGGGATGATTTGATCAAAATCCCAGACAGCAGTGGAATTAGTATTGACACTTTAGCTATTCATGCATTTGTAGTTCTGTTGTAGAAATTAATGTGTCTTAGCTCTTTTGCTAAATTGTAATTTCTTGAAGGCAGAGTACTGTCTCGTATTTCATAAAGTATATACATCCAGCATACTTTGCACAGTACAAATATGCAAAATTATTATCATAAATGAATGTGTCAGTAATTTAATTGTACTTATTTAAAAGAAAACAGCAGTCATGGGTAGTTACTATTAGATGAAATGATTAATGTTGCCATCAGAAAGCCAATGTTGGCATCATTGACTTCAGTGTTAGTACATTTTACCCTGCCAGAATCAGGCTTAGACTAAAATCTCTGTCAATGCTTTTTCATTTGACACATATGACAATATGTGTTCTGGTTAATATATTGTCAGTCACAAGAAGTAAACAAATTTGCACAAGTATAATATAGAATGAAGGATCGAACCCTTATTATATACAAACTTTCTGATATGCTCTTACCATATATTTTTGTTAGATCCAAGTTATTAGTACAGCACTAATGACTATAAACATGATTTGAAATTATGTTAAAAGCATATTTTTCTTTTTCATTCTTTTCTTAGAGGCATGTTTTTCTTTTTCTTTTTTCTTTTTTTTTTTGGAGATATTCTTTCTATAGGATGCGTGGGCTTCTCTAAAGAAACACAGAGAAAAAAAGAGACAGAAAACGAGAAATTACCCTCCCCCAGGGGGCTGGTCATGACACAATCCCTTTTCCTCCATTCTCCTCTTGGGATTTTGGGCATGCAAGCACATATGCCTGGCATGAGTTTTAAGCCATCAGGTTTAGGAATCCAACCATGTTTGACTACATGGGGGTCCAGTGACATAACCATTATGCCATCTGCTGGCCCCCAAAGCATATTTTTCTTAATGAAATAAATTTATGCTATCACTACACAGAAAAAATTTGATACAAATTACCTTTTCTTATATTTTGATTAATGGTATAATGTATGTTCATTAAAGAAAATTTATAAGTAGAGAAAAATGAGATATCCAAAGGAGAGGAAACCCAAGCATTGATAGCTATACTTTATTTTAATGTTTAATTTATTACTAATACTGGTACCAAGATTCAAGGTACATTTACCCTTGGTTAAAAATATATTTGTGAAATTACTAGAGCTTTGTTGGTACAGCCTACCTACTATGGTTCCGGTGATTCCTGTTTAGAAGAAATGCATTTTGAAATTGAAGGCAAACTGCCATAATTCAGTGTTCAGTTTGGTTTGCAGCAAAGTCAGAGTCTGTGGTAATCTTTCGAACAATTTCCAGGTCTCATCACCATGCTTTGCTTTTAAGAGAGCATATACCATTTACTTCTATCCATTCTTTCATCCTGGGGACATTTATATAGAATGCTTGGAGCCTGGAAAGGTAGTGACAGCTGGGAGAGATTTTCTTAGAGGCCTTAGAGCACTTTCAGAAGATTGATTATGCTCCATTTTCTTGCCATTTCTCTTAACTTTGTTCGGGTCATCATCCCTTCAGGAAACTGGATGCAGTATCTCATTGTACTTCTGACAAGTTAGACAACCTTAGGACATTCCTGTAATCTCTTAAGGCTTTTAGTTCTTTTTGTTGTTGTTGTTGTTGCAAGGGTAACAACCCTTACTTCTTCTATTTCTCCTAAGGCTACTATAAAGAAAAACGCATCTGCATCTGGGGAAAATATGATGTTTAACTCTTGTGGGAGCCCATTTGTGTTTGCTGTTAACAGTAAATTGATTTCCCCCTGAGAGCAGTGCAGAGGAACAGGCTGCCTTTTTAGAGCCTGTTTACTCCTTCGTGGTTGGTGGTTTATAGTTCACTACCAGGAAGTCAAAGATAGTTTATTTGATGCACTATTACCCAAATCTTATCTTTCTCACTGAATTTGCTTGAGAGCCAATTGTCACAAGTCAGCCATAACTTATTTTGTACACTTACTCTGCTCTTTTAACAACTTGGCCTTCTTGATTTGAGATTATCTAGAAAATAAGACCTTATCAAATATTTAAATGCATCTTGTCAGCTATTAGACATAGAATAAAAGCCCTCTTGTTAACTTAAATCTGTTCTCTCCTTTCAAAAATATACTGAACTCTGGCAGGTGGAAACACAATAGCAATTGTGTAGCATGACTGCAATTGTGACAGACACACAGCAGACTTCAGTAATTGGGCTGTTCATTGCAGTCAGGGAAACACCTGTTGACTTTGTCAAACTGCTAAAGAGTGTCTGTAATTACTTTACCGTGGCACTAGGTCCATCAAGTGCTGAATCCTCCCAGAAGTGACAGAGTGACCTGCTGTGCGGGCTAATGCCAGCTGTCTTCATGTGAGTCACACAGGGCCGTGTTTTGGTAGTGTCAGACTGCTGTCAAAGCTTGTTTTCCTCTCTGTTATGGTTGAAGCCATGGACCAACAGGAGTTTGGCCAGTGTTACATTGTAAATAATGTTATTTATTATTGGCCCCAAGGAGAAGTTAATGAATTAATTATGAACAGATTATAGGACCCAACTTCTGCACTTTTTTTTTGCCTTTCTTTTTTTAAAACTAGGCAAAGAACTTCCTGTTTTTAATTTTAATTTTTAAATTTTTAATTAATTAATTTATTTATATTAATTCACTGAGCATTGTTACAGCATACAAAATGTGATTTCCCATCCAGAATATAATGCATAGTGGCTTAATCATACTTGCTATCATCAATAATTTTCTATTTCTAGTTTCATATATATAGATAGATAGATAGATAGATTCCCCACCTCTGCCATTTCCCGCCTTCCTCCCACACTATCACACCATCTCAGATGTCTACAGTTTTTTTCCATTTCTTTTTTTCCCCCACGTTTTATTGACTCACAAAATTTCTTAAAAAATCTAACTACTTTCGGGAACCAGCAGTTAGCGTAATGGCTATGTCGCTGGACTCCCATGTAGTGGACTGCGGTTCACGTCCCAGACCCGGTGGCTTAACACTCACGCCAGGCGCGTGTGCGTGCATGCCCAAGATCCCGAGAGGAGAATGGAGGAGAAGGGATTGCGGCGTGGCCATCCCCCCTGGGGGATGATTTCTTGCTTTCTGTCTCTCTGTCTCTGTCTGTCTGTCTGGCGAGCGCACGCGCCCTATAGCGAAAACCTCTCAAAAAAAAAAAAAAAAAAATCTAACTACTTTCAATAGCAAGTTTAGCAGGTATATACATATCTATGAATACAAGTCTGACTTTAGGCGTGAAACTCTCAGTAGAATAAATATACTATGAGGTAGCACCTAGCTTATGCTATATAGCTTACTATGGTCATTAAATAGGTAGTTTTAAATATACTTTTTAATTTCAAGAAAAGCAGTTTTAGCTTTAATAAATCAAATAAATGCTAAGGAACTTCGCTTAAAACTTAAAACCAGGAAACAGATTAGGATTCTGTTCAAATAGTAGGGGCATGAACTCAAGACAGGACAAAAATCCTTAAAACCAGAAAACAAAGTCTAGAAGAAAATCAGCAATGTTTTAGTCAAAAGTCATAAAATTCTATTTCCCAACAGTTCAGTCTCATGTACTTTATCTTCTGTTGTGGTTCGATCTTCCCAATTAAATTCTGGGATGTAATATTCAACTCCAGACTTGCCCCTCTGATTAAGTTGGCCATTTTCTTAGATTTTGATCTTTTATTTCTTTGTGTCTGTATTTAATTTTCCTGGTATTGCACTCCCTTCAGAACTTCTTGGAGATCTGGTCTGGTGTTGGTAAATTCTGTCAGGTTTTGTTTATCTGAGAATGTTCTTGTCTTTTCTTCCCATATGAAGGATAATCTTGCCTGGTACAGTATTCTTGGCTGAAATTGCTTTTCCCTTAACACTTTGAAAATATTTCCCCATTCTTTCCTTGCTCTCATTGTTTCCAGTGAGAGGTCTGCTGTTGGCCTGATGGGATATCCTTTGTAGGTAACTTGTTTCAAACTTTACTCCCAGGCTTCTTCAGCTTAAATACCAGCAAAGAATGAATTGTGTATAGGCAAAAACTGAAAACAGCTGTAGTGTTCAAGGATTTGGGCTTAAAAATATTAAAGATCTATATTTTATCAGATGCCTAAACAACAACAACAAAAAAATTAAAAGCAGGCATAATATAAAATAGCAGCTCCCAGTAACTTTTTCAAGATTTATCCATTTCAAAAATTGACTCAATTCAGTTTGCCTCATTCTGAGAAGCTGCATCAAAATTCTACATGGAATCTGGAACTTCATCCTCCTCCTCCTCCTCTCCAAGAGCAAGTGGTGCTTTTCCATCCACAGATTGGGCAGAACTGTGGCCAGCCTCCTTAAACTAGTCAAATAGTCTGTACCAAGCTGGTTTAGGATGCTGGGTAGTATTTCTGTCAGCTGCTTTGTCTGAGCATGGCCTATAAAGGTGAAAGTATTTGAGGCCAGAGATGCCTGAACTTTAGGGTGGATCACTGTTCCCTCGTTTATAAACATATTAACTGCTTTAATACCAGAGATACTGTTTATCTCTAACTTCTTTAAGGAGAACTGAAGTTTTAATCATCACTGTAGCCGTTCTGTGAACCACCTTCTTTCTGCCAGCAATTTCTTTCCCACCAATGTGCCTGTGCACCTGCAATTTGGCGAGTTTTTCCTGGTCTATGATAGTGTTTTTCATCTGGTAGGAGCAGAAAAATGGCTGAGCAGGGGACTAGGGTTGGTGTTCAAGTGGCCTCAGGCAGACCAGCTGAGATAAGGAGCATACATGAAGGGACACAAGATGGCAGCTAGAGGGAGACTGGAAACGACACAATCTGTAACTCTTTTTAAAATACTACCTTTTATTTTATTTTGTTTTCCAGAGAGACATTTTTGCCATAGGTGCGTGTGCTTGCCAGAGAGACAGACAGCAAGAAATCACCCCCCCCCCCCCCCCCGAGACGGGATGTACATGACCCAATCCTTTCTCCTCCATTTTCCTCTTGGGATCCTGGGGCACGCATACACACACCCCTGGCATGTTTTAAGCTGCTGGGTCTGGGACTTGAACTCTGGTGAACTATGTGGGAGTCCAATGACATAACCATTATGCCATCTGCTGGTCCCCCATACTTTTTTATTGTCAGAATTTGGCAATGAAAAGTGTTATTATTTGAAAACACGTCAGAGGCTGAAAATGTAAAAAAGTAGAAAACAGTACCTCTGTTTTCCTTTGTCTCCACATTATTTTCTAGATTACTAGATCTGCATTTCTAGATTTTACATGGAATTTGATACTCTCAAGTAAACAATTGAAATTAGCCCATTACCAAAGATTATCTTTCACTGGGAAGCAGGTTTTATGCCTGACGATGAGCCAGCACCAACTAAATCTAGGACAACAGCAGGTAGCCATATTAAGGTGCTGGACTCTCACGTGGCCAATCTTGGTTCAAGTCCCCAATCTAGCAGCTTGCTTTCTCACTTTCCCTTCTCTCTCTCTGTCTCTGTCCCTTTCTGGTGGGGGCATGTACCTAGAAGTAAATTTAATAAAGAAAGAGTGAATTAAATTAAATAAATAATTCCTTTAAAAAAATCTAGGAAAACAGAGATATCTCCACTTAGAGAATTAAATGTGACGACATATGTGGAAGAATGTAAAGTGTTATAGTGTTAGATTTATAGTTGACACCAACATTAATAAAACCGTACACTTTTCCTCAAATTGTATTATTTGTGCACTTTAATTCACTTGAATATGTTGCATTTGTTTTTCTAACGTAACATTAATGCAGTCAATCAGTGGCTACACAGTTTTAGGTCAGGGGTCTGCTGGTTGCAATGTGCCCCTGTTTTTAAGACAGCAGGTGAGGGTCTAGCTTTCTTGCTGTGGGTGATATCATTTCAGTTTCTACTTCTTTCTTGCTGCTTATAATGAGGGTGGAAAAATCTCCAATTTCACTGTTCATTCTCTTACCCCTACCCTGCTTAATTTTCTTCACAGCAATCATTATTTCTTTTTGTTGTTGTTGTTGTTAAGAATATTGCAGGTGTGCTCACAGAAGAGAAAGAGAGAAAGTGAGAAATCACCCCCCCCTGGGGGGATGGCCACGATGTGATCTCTTATCCCCCATTCTCCTCTTGGGATTTCTGGCACACATGCACATGCACCCGGCATGAGTTTTTAAACCACTGGGTCCGGGACTTGAACCACGGTTGATTATGTGGGAGTCTAGTCACTTATCATTATGCCATCTGCTGGTCTCACAATCATCATTCTTAAGTATTTGTGTTCCAATACTGGAATGCAAGCTCCAACGGGGCAGGGACCTTGTTGATAATTTATTTACCATCATTATATTCCAGTCCCTAAAAACATGCTTTCCTAGCCAAGAAGCAAATATTTAAAAAACTGTTCATTCAAAAAGCAAGAAACTAACTTTCCAGTGTACTTCATTTGCTTGGGAAAATATCCTTACAGTAAAATAATGAAGATGTGTCTTGGTTCACAATCAGGCTGTAAACATCCTGTTTAACTGTTCAGCACTACTTCAGTTATATTAAAGATTAAATAGACCAGAGTAGAAGTTTAACTGTCATTTATAATATTTTTTCTATAGTTGAAAATACATGTTTGGAAAAACATATGAATATAGAACTGCCTACATGGGAATTGAAGTAAATGTGCGGTTGATTTAAGCTATTTTAATTCAACTATAATGTTTTTGAGTCTGCTACTACTTGGGGGGGATTAAAGCATTAACCCTGATTAATACAGTTGAAGCATAATAGAATCTGAGAAAGTACTTAATATTTAACATGTTGGAAAAGCATATCTGCTTCCTTTGTTAATGCTTATAAGAAACCTTATCTTTTTTTTTTTTTTTTGAAAGACGGAGATTTTTGTTATATGGTGGGTGCATTTGCCAGAGAGACAGAGAGATAGAAGGTGAGAAATCATCCCCCAGGGAAGATGACCATACTGCAATCCCCTCTCTTCCATTTCTCTCTCAGGACTTTGGGCACGCACGTACACACACACACACACACACACAGTGAGTTTTAAGCCACTGAGTTCAGGACTTGAACCACCATTGACTATGTAGGAGTCCAGCGATATAACCATTACGCCATCTGCTGATACCAGGAAACCCTATCTTTTGCTGTTAGTACATTTGTTTCTGATATAGGATATCCCTTTATAATTATAGATTCTATTAAAATTCCAATCTCTTTTTTAGCCTCTTGTATGTAACATAAAATGCATCAGGAGTATTAAAAGGGATGGAAATGTTGTTTATAATAAATGGTTCTGAAACCAATCTTTTCATACCACTGATGGGGCTTGCATTTTTTAAAATAACTTATGCTGGAATTTAATTATAACAGCAACATACAAGATGTAGGAGTTAAATATATCTGGACTCAAACAAAAAAAAGAGAAAGCCTCTGGCTCAAAGAAATGGGTCCAGGAATGTGTGGAATGCTCCAATTTGGCTTGTTAGTGCCTTACTAGAATTTTCAGGAAATTAGAGCTTTGGGACTCAGATTTACTTTATTGTTTAAGGATTGTTTGTAGTTGTACATTCTTCTGAAATTCATGGTCCACTCAGAAGATCAAATGACCTTTTGTAGACCTAGGAGAATGTTCACTTTCTGAGCTGGAGAAGAACTAAATTGCAGCGTTCATCTTCAGATGCATCCTGACGTGAGACACGGGAACATACTGTGTGCCTTACGTATATCCTGTATCCTTGCAAACGCAGTTCTGAGTCCAAGTATCAATGGAAAGATGTTCCATTAAAGATTTCTGACAAATAATTAATAATGCATTCACTTTACTATGAAACCATTTCAAAGAAAACCTTAGACTTTATTGATTTGAGTAAGAAAAGTTTTCATACTGCTAAAAATAAGCTTATCGGCTTTTCCAGGTTCATCACTTCACAACGTGACCTTTTATCTAAATAAATACAGTGTTGTTCAAGATGTATTTTAACTCTCAAATACCGTATACTTCTTTTTTTTTTTTTTTTTTTGGAGAGGTTTTTGCTATAGGGCGCGTGCGCTCGCCAGACAGACAGACAGAGACAGAGAGACAGAAAGCGAGAAATCACCCCCCAGGGGGGATGGCCACGCCACAATCCCTTCTCCTCCATTCTCCTCTCGGGATCTTGGGCACGCACGAACACGCGCCCGGCATGAGTTTTAAGCCACCGGGTCCGGGACTCGAACCGCGGTCAACTATGTGGGAGTCTAGCGACATAGCCATTACGCTAACTGCTGGTCCCAATACCTTATACTTCTTACCCTGTTTTTTCAGTGAACAGCTTAACCTTGAACAGGCTTTTTAAACTATTTTTATGCTCACTAAATATGTAAGAAATAACACTGATAACATAAAAGCTAAAAAGAAGGAAAAATGAAAGGACCTTGAGTGAAAATATGTTAAGGTCTTTTAGACATAGATCTTTGAGACAAGGTCAACAAATGCTTCTCTTTTTTTTTAATTTATTAATTTATTTTTCTTTTTTCAACATTAATATGCTATACATCATTACAGTATACAAAATTAATTTTTCATCCAAAATACACTGTCTGTTGGCTCAATCAAGCACATCAACATACGTGTTATCAACAAACAATTTTTCATTTCTTATGTCTTGTATATTTTGCGTTGTTTTTTTTTTTGGTTTTTTTTTTTGGTCATCCTTGATTCCCTATCCCTAATCCTCTGCCCTGTCCAACCCTCCTCCCATTGTCTCTGGTGTCCATGATTGCTTTCTATGCCTATCCGCCCCCCCCCCCATTTAATTGATTTGCTAATGAACTTAATTTGTTTAAATATTTGCAATAGCAAGCACAGCTGATATATACATACACAAGAACCCATGTCTGACTTTAGGCATAAACCTCAGTGAGTAGAATGAACATATTATAAAATAGTACCTAGCTGGAGCTATATAGCTTACTGATATATGTATGTTTTTTACCCCATGTCTGACCCTCTGCCCTATTCCACTCTCTTGTTACACTATTTCTTCTGTCTACAGTTGTCTTCAATTCCTTTTCCCCCAACATTTTGTTGACCACACCATATCATAAGTAATCTAACTACTTTCAATAGCAAGTTCAGCTGGTTTTGAACTGGTAAGGTTATTTCCTTGAAATTTGAAGCCTAGAAACAGGTTGGTATTTTGTTCAAATAGTAGGTACATGAATCTATTGACAGCTCAAGACAGGATAAAAATCCTTAAAACCGGACAACAAAGCTTAGAAGAAAAGCAGCAATATCTTAGTCAAGTCACAGAATGCTGTTTCATCAGTTCAGACTCATGTACTTAATCTTTCTTCTGTTTCTGTTGAGATACGATCTTCCAGATTGAATTCTGGGATATAATACTCAACTCAAGACTTTGTCCCTACAATTAAATTGCCCATTTTCTTAGTTTTTGAACTCTTATTGCTGTGTGTCTGCCTTTAATTTTACTGACATAGCACTCCCTTAAGAACTTCTTGGAGATCTGGTCTGGTGCTGGTAAATTCTTTCAGGTTTTGTTTATCTGGGAAAGTTCATGTCTTTTCTTCCCAAATGAACGATAACCTCACTGGGTACAGAATTCTTGGTTGAAATTGCTTTTCCCTTAATACTTTGAATATATTTTCCCATTCTCTCCTTGCTCGCATCGTTTCTGATGAGAGGTCTGCCGTTAGTCTGATGGGATACCCTTTGTAGGTAACTTGCCTTTTTTCTCTTGCCAGTCTTAGTATCTTGTCTTTGTCAGTGGTTTTGGTCAATCTAGCTATAATGTGTCTTGGAGAAGATCTTCTTGGGTTGATTCTATTTGGGGTCCTCTGTATTTCTTGGGACTGAATCTTTGAGTGCCTCTCCAGGTTTGGAAAGTTTTCTTGCAGGATTTCATGGAATAGGTTATCAATGCCCTTATGTGTCTCTTCACCCTCTGGGATGCCTATTATCCGTATGTTTGGACGTTTAATTGTATCTAGTACTTCTCACATATTATTCTCAAATTTTTGGGCCATTTTCTCAGTCTTCATGGTGGATTTTTCTAGGCCAGCCATTTTCTCTTCTACGTCTGAGATTCTATTTTCTGTATGATCTAGTCTGCTTTTAATACTTTCAAGGGAGATTTTGACTTCTTGTATTATAGCCTTCATCTCTAACTGTTCCATATGATTCTTTTGTAAAGTGTGAAATTCCTCTTTTAGATCTTGCATGAATTTCCTCACCTCCTGGAACTCTTCAACTCCTTTCTCCTTCCTCTTCAGCAGTACCTTGTCTCTCGTCTCTTCCATCTCTGTTAGCTTTGCCATTATGAATGTTCTGAATTCTTTATCAGACATTTCCATGATTTCCATTGAACTGTGTGTGGATGAAGAGGAGCTATCCATTTCCCTTGTGGGAGAGGTATTTTCCTGCTTCCTCATATTTCTTGTGGTCCTGCAGCGATTTCTAGTCATCTGGTGGGTGTTTGGTTTCTTCCCAAACTTGGAAGTTGAATCACGCGAGTTTTGTATGCTGGAGGCCCAGTTATCAGTGGGACATCTTCCTTTCTCCCAAAATGGCTAGATCACAGGAGCAATGGAGCTGTCTAACAAATGCTTCTTTAAAAAATAAATACTTGGGTGAGGGGGGGACGCAGCAGATGGTGTAATGGTTATGTTGCTAGACTCTCATGTGGTCAACCATGGTTCAAGTATCAGACCCAGTGACTTAAAACTCATGCTAAGTGTGTGTGCATACATGCCCAAGATCCCAAGAGGTGAATGGAGGAGAAGAGATTGCATCATAGCCGATCCCCGAGGGCAGGGTGATTTCTTGCTTTTTATCTCTGTCTCTCTGGGGAGAACATGTGTCCTATAGTAAAAATCTATCTAAAAATAAATAAATAAATAAATAAATAAATAAAGCCAAGCAAGTCCATGGGCTCATGATTAAAGGAGCTGGATCCCACATGACTGATTGCATGAATTAAGTCCTGGACTTGGGGGCTTGGAAGACATGCCAGGCACATGTATGGATGTGCCCAAAAATCTCAAAAGGAGAGAAAAATAGAGGAGAAGGGATTGTAGCAGGACCATTCTCTATGGGGGTAGGGGTGCTTTCTCACTCTCTTTGTCTCTGGCCAGGACATGTGTCTTTTGGCAAATTAAAATAATAATAAGCTCAGAAAAAAATAAATACTGCTATTTTTCAAAATCTTTGTCCAACTAAAATTATTTAGAGAAGGAACTACCCAAGACTGGGGTCTTTCCATTTTTAAAATGTGTTACTTATTTTCTTATAGTTCTTTCAAAGCATGTTTGCTCTTATTATTCTTGCCTAAACCTGAATATGTCATAATTCCTTGAGGAATCATACATTTAGGAAAATTCATCAGTCTCTTAAACTTAAAAATAAAAAAACGTATATATCCTGCCCATATACCCATATATATGTATGCATTGCATCATTGGAAAAGTCATGACACATCTTTGCATAGAAAAACACAGGCAAATATATTATGACTTTTCCACTGACCTAATATTTTATCTTGTCTCTGATTTTTTTAAAAAAAGAATTATTTTAACTTTATTTATTTATTTAAATTTGACCAGAGAGAGATAGAGAGATAGAGATAGAGAGAAAGTAATAAAGCAAGCTTCCAGGTCTGGACTTGAACTGTGGTCAGCCATGTGGGAGTCCAGTGCCTTTAACCTCCACATCACCTTCCAGCACCTCTTGTCTCTGATTTTTGTTTTGATTTCTTTGTCTGAATTAAAGACATTGATATAGTATGTGTTAATTAGAAATCCATCTTCCTGTAATTACTAAATATTTACTCCTTTTTTTTGTTCAGTTTGTTTTTTGAAAGAGAGTCACCCTCAACAGTGTCTTTTTTTTAGAATTATTTATTTCATTTTATTTATCATTATTATTATTTTTTAATTTGCTACACATGCTCACCAGAAAGAGAGGGATAGCGAGAGAAAGTGAAAAGGCAAGTCACCAGGGTCCAGGCCCTGTGGGAGTCCAGAACCTCAACCAACATGCCACCTGCTGGCCCCCCACAGTGTCTTTATGGTGTGATTTATCCCCAGTTTCAGCCAGCCATGATCACAGCCACACATATGTGTCTGGCATATACAGGGAGACCACATGATGCAAACCCAGGACCTTCTCACTGGGTCAGCATCACAGAATGTGGCAGGACTGCCAGGCCACTAGCTGGCCTCATGGAAACTTAATCTTCATAAACTTAGTTTTCTCCTGTGATGATAATATCTATTGTGTTTGGTCTCAACAATGATTAAATCAATAAGGCATATGACATGCTTTGTACAGTGCCTGGGTTATATGAAATGTTCAGTGCTTATTTCCTGTGACACTCCACTTTCAAAACAAATTCTATGGGGCTAGTAGGTGGTGTGGTGGTTAAGGTGCTGGACTCATACATGGCTGACTACAGGATGAGTCCCAGGGACTCATATATGACTTACTGCAGTTTGAGTCCCAGACCTGTCAGCTTGAAAATCATGCTGGGCACATGTGCATGTGTGCCCCTCCAAAACAAACAAACAAAACCCAAAAAATTCCATGATTTAGGCATTTGAAAGTTCATTTTAAATGAGTACTCATCATTACTTCTGGCTGCCATGCCACATCACTGGAAGTCTTCTTTTTTTTCCCCCTTCAGCATCGTCACGGTAAATGGGTGAATTAGGTCCAGTTTCCCAGTACATAACTGGTCTTCATTAGCCTTAACTTTCATTTCTAGCCTTTGTTACAGCAGTTCCAGCAAGTATTATCAGAGTATGGAACATTCTATTAAGAGTGATACCTAGTGCCTAGCCTCCTACGATGTGGTTTTATATGAATAATGCAAGGTCTAGAGGTGCAATTAGCTGGAGTGCCCATGACTCAGCCTCTTTTCCAGGGAGTGACTCATTCTACATTTATAGATCCCTGACTTGGTGTCATATACCACACTAAGTGCTTGGGATTACAAACGTGGATTGGCTGGGTCACTGACTGAGAGCAGCCCACAGTCTGGGTAGGCAGAGGATGGCATTAAGAACAATATGGACTTACACTCAAACAGTAGTCTATTAATGTTATATCTACATGCCAAGCTGAAGCGTGATTAAAATTGACAGTATTGTGGGCTGGGTAGACAACCTAATTTTATTATTTTGAATGCACACTCTTGATCCTACCCTGATATATATAGTCTAATTGTATTGCTACATGATATAATTTTTGTTTTGTTTTAATATTAAATGGGATATTACACTTCTGCATATTACATAAAAGCATACCCTCCATGAATAGTTCAGTTGTCTGATGAATATCTTCCTTTCGTTATCCTGACAGAAACTCAAACTTAATGTGTCTTTAAAAAGTCCATCATTGCCTACTCTTGACAAAGCAACGTGATCTTCCTTTAGTCTTTGCTGTTTCTAAGAATGTCATCATTTATCTGGGAGTCTGTCTCATACATTCAGAATTCTATTGGCTCCCTTTCTATGTCTTTTGCCTTTCATGTCTAATCAGCCCTGAAATGGTGTGGGTTATATATACTCTTAAGAATAAATTGTGCCTGGGACCAGCAGTTAGTGTAATGGTGATGTTGCTGGACTCCCATGTGGTCGACCGTGATTCGAGTCCTGGACCCGGTGGCTTAAACTCACGCCAGGCACGTGAGCTTGTGTGCCCAAGATCCCGAGAGGAGAATGGAGGAGAAGGGATTATGGCATGTCTATCTCCCCTGGGAGGTGATTTCTCGCTTTCTGTCTCTCTGTCTTTCTGGCGAGCACACGTGCCCTATAGCAAAAACCTCTCAAAACAAACAAACAAACAAAAGAATAAATTGTGCCTGAGACCAGCAGATGTTGTATTGGTTATGTTTCTGGACTCCCACATGACCAGCTGTGGTTCGAGTCCCAGACCCAGTGGTGTGAGTCAAGCCGGGTGCCTATGCATATGTGCCCAAGATCCTGAGAAGAGAAAGGTGAGGGGATTGTGGCATGGCCATCCCCCCCTGGAGGGTAATTTCTCACTTTTCTTCTCACTATGTTTATCCCTCTCTCTTTTTCTGGCTAGACCATGTGCCCTAAGGGGGGGGGGGGAGAACTCTACAAAAAAGAATGAGTTGTGTCCCCATACCACATTCATATGTTGAAGTCCTAACCCCTCAGTTCAAGTGTATATAGAAATAGGATAGGGCTCTTTGGATGTAATTAAGGTTACATGAGGTTGTAATTACAGAGCATTAATCTGTTAGGATTGGTGTCTTTAGGAGAAGAGAAAGAGGTGAAAGAAAGCACCAGGAGGTGCCATAATGGCTACATCTCTGGACTCCCACATAGTTGACTGCAGTTCAAGTCCCGGACCTGGCTATTTAAAATTCTGCCAGGTGCGTGAGTGTGTGCACACCCAAAATCCTGAGAGAAGTATGGAGGAGAAGGGATTGTTGTTTGGCCAGCCTCCCTAGGGGGTAATTTCTCACTTTCTATCTCTGTTTCTCTGGCAAGCATATATGCCCTAAAGCAAAAATCTCTCTTTTTTTTTAAGAAAAAAAATAAGAGGAGAAAGAATAAAAGTACTCCCTATCCCACCCCCACCCCCACTGCCCTGCACCAGCTATATCTTTCTCTTCCTCCTCCATTTGAGGATCTTTCTGGGAGCCAGGAAGATGCCCCCCACCACCCGCCTTTAGAACCTGACTGGGCTGGCCCCTGATCTCTCAGATGTCTGGCTCCCAGAAATGTGAGAAAATAAATTCATATTGTGTAAGCCACCCAGACTGTGGCATTTTATTATTCAGACCAAGCTGCATACCTGTGCCATGGCTGGAGCGTATTTATCTTTTTCAGTGACACTGTCTCTGTCTGACTTGGCTCATTCACTTGAACTTCGGAAGGAGCCACCTAAATGGGCTATTCTCCTTTAATCACGCCATTTCTGACCCAATCTACATAATGTGGCCAGAGTGCATTTCCTAATTATATCATTTTCTAAACCTTTAGTGGTTCCTGATAGCTTACAAAAATCATATATATTTAATTATATAACCTCCTCAAGGTCATTATTTCCTATGTAGACCTACCCTAACTTTTCACAAAATTACTGCTGCTTTTGTGTGTTACATGCCAGCTAAGGAGAACCATACATGTTTTTACAAGCACCTCCTGGGGTTTGCTTGTTACTGTGTTTCTGCAATGTCCCTAGTTTGAATTGGTCTCTTTCCTACTCTACTCCACTTTATTAACATCCTTTGCCTCCTTCAAGGGCAGGTTCAAATTTAACTTCCTCTATGAATGCTTATCTATTTAACAGGATTTGGTTTTTCTCTCCTTTGATCTCCCATTGCTTTTCATTGGTGTTTCTTTTGTGACAAAAGACATACTCAGTTTTGTGTTTTAGTTTTTTGTCTTTTGGCTCTGTCACATCCAACTCTACCCTACTAGATTCTCAGTGGACTCTTTAACAGCAAAGAACATTAGGTCCTCATAATGCTTAAACAAAAACAAAAGCTGGGAGCTGGCCCCATAGCACAGTGGTTGAAGGAGCTGGACTTCACATGGCCAACCATGATTCAAATGCCAGTCCTGTGGGACCAGTAGATGGCGTAATGGCTATGTTGCTGGACTCCCATGTAGTCGACTGCGGTTCAAGTACCGGACCTGGTGGCTTAAACTCATGCCAGGCACGTGTGCATGTATGCCCAAGATCCCGAGAAGAGAATGAAAGAAAAGGGATTGCAATGTGGCCATATCTCTCTCTGTCTTTCTGGTGAGCACATGCGCCCTATAGCAAAGACCTATCACAAAAAAAAAAAAAAAAAAAAAAAAAAAAAAAAAGTAAAAGAACATATTCCAGTCCTGATGGCTCAAAACATATGCGAAGTGCATGTGGCAGCTGTCCCAAATCCTGACAGGAAGGACAAAATAAGGACAAAGGATTGCTGCATGACCATGCCCCATTGGTGGTGCTTTCTCTGTCTCCCTCTCTGTCTCTGGCAAGTGCGTGTACCCTCTGGCATGGAAAGAAAGAAACAAAAACAACAACAAAAACAAACAAACAAAAAAAAACTACACCTTAGACATAAAAGAATTATAAACAAATAAAAAGCACTTCTATTAATACCTTGTAACCTCAATATTTTCAACATTTGTTTCTATAAATTGTAACTCAAGTAATAACATTTTTATTACTCAAGTACTAACAGTACCTGTGAACTTAAACTCAACTATAACAAAGAAGCAACATAGAAAGCAGTGTGAAAAGTGGTTTCAAATTAACAATTGACCTTGATAATCAATCCAATTGCTAAAATATATCTTCTACTTTCCGGTTTTCCTTGTGAAGTATAAACAGGTATACTTAAATCTGACAAAGATGTTATAATGTTATCTCATCATCACTATATGTTTTTTTTTAATAATATGTAGGTATGAAATAATTTCTTTTTTATATTTTATTTTTTTCCATCCAAAATACATTGTATATTGGCTCAATCAAGCACATCAACATACATATTATTAGCAAATAATTTTCCATTTCTTATGTCCTGTATACTTTTTTTTTTTTTTTTTTTTTTCCATCCTTGATTCCCTATCCCTCACCCTCTGCCATGTCCCATCCTCCTCCCACATTCTCTCTGGTATCCATGGTTGCTTTCTATGCCTCCCCCCCCCCCTCCATTTAATTGATTTGCTAATGAACTTATTTAGTCTAAATATTTCCAATAGCAAGCGCAGCTGATATATACCTATACATGAACCCAAGTCTGACTTTAGGCATATACTTCAGTGAGTAGAATGAACATACTATAAAGTAGTACCTAGCTGGAGCTATATAGCTTACCGCAGTCATCAAATATGTATTTTTTTTTTTTACTTTTGATAAGAATGATCTTACTGTTTTTTTTTTTCTCCTGAAACTTTTTCTTGTTAATTACTTAACATTCATTCCCTGAGCATCATCACAAGATACTAAATGTGGTTTCCCATCTAGAATAAACTGCATAGTGGCTTAATCATGCATGTTATCATCAATAATATTCCATTTCTACTTTCATATATATGTATATATATGTTTTTTACCCCATGTTTGACCCTCTGGCCTTTCCCACTCTCTTACTACACTATCTCTGCTATATACAGTTGTCTTCAATTCCTTTTCCCAAAACATTTTGTTGATCACACAATATCATAAGTAATCTAACTACTTTCAATAGCAAGTTCAGCTGGTAATTTCAAGAAAAGCAGTTTTGAACTGGTAACGATATTTCCTTGAAACTTAAAGCCTAGAAACAGGTTAGTATTCTGTTCAAATAGTAGGTACATGAACCTATTGACAGCTCAAGACAGGACAAAAATCCTTTAAAACTGGACAACAAAGCTTAGAAGAAAAGCAGCAATATTTTAGTCAAGTCACAGAATGTTGTTTCATCAGTTTGATCTCATGTACTTAATCTTTCTTCTGTTGTAGTTCGATTTTCCAGATTGAATTTCAGGATATAATATTCATCTCCAGACATTGTCCCTACAATTAAGTTGCCCATTTTCTTAGTTTTTGAACTCTTATTTCTGTGTGTGTGCATTTAATTTTACTGACATAGCACTCCCTTAAGAACTTCTTGGAGATCTGGTCTGGTGCTGGTAAATTCTTTCAGGTTTTGTTTATCTGGGAATGTTCATGTCTTTTCTTCCCAAATGAACAATAACCTCGCTGGGTACAGTATTCTCGGTTGAAATTGCTTTTCCCTTAACACTTCGAATATATTTTCCCATTCTTTCCTTGCTCTCATTGTTTCCGATGAGAGGTCTGCTGTTAGTCTGATGGGATACCCTTTGTAGGTAACTTGCCGTTTTTCTCTTGCCAATCTTAGTATCTTGTCTTTGTCTGTGGTTTTGGTCAATCTAGCTATAATGTGTCTTGGAGAAGATCTTCTTGGGTTGATTCTATTTGGGGGTCCTCTGTATTTCTTGGGATTGAATCTTTGAGTGCCTCTCTAGATTTGGAAAGTTTTCTTGCAGGATCTCATGGAATAGATGATTAATGCCCTTATGAGTCTCTTCGCCTTCTGGAATGCCTATTATCCGGATGTTTGGATGTTTGATGGTATCTAGTATTTTTCATATATTAGTCTCAAATTTTTGGCCCATTTTCTCAGTCTTTGAGGTGGATTTTTCTAGGCTAGCAATTTTCTCTTCTATGTCTGAGATTCTATTTTCTGTATGATCTAGTCTGCTTTTAATACTTTCAAGGGAGATTTTTACTTCCTGTATTATAGCCTTCATCTCTAACTGTTCCATATGATTCTTTTGTAAAGTGTGAAATTCCTCTTTTAGATTTTGCATGAATTTCCTCACCTCCTGGAACTCGACAACTTTTTTCTCCTTCCTCTTCAGCAGTTCATTGTCTCTCTTCTCTTCCATCTCTGTTAGCTTTGCCATTATGAATGTTCTGAATTCTTTATCAGACATTTCCATGATTTCCATTGAACTGTGTGTGCATGAAGAGGAGTTATCCTTTTCCTTTGGAGGAGAGGTATTTTTCTGCTTTCCCATATTTCTTGTGGTCCTGCAGCGACTTCTAGTCATCTGGTTGATGGTCGGTTTCTTCTCAAACTTGGAAGTTGAATCACGCGAGTTTTGTGTGCTGGAGGCCGAATTATCAGTGGGAGTCTTCAATTCTGTTTCCCCAAAATGGCTAGATTGCAGGAGCCATGAAGCTGTGTGTCTTCAGGAAGGCCTCGAAATAATTTCTTTTTGGAAAAAGAGATAGGGGAAGCTTTAGCAATTAACTCTCCAGATTATTTTCTGATATTCCTTCTACCTTTTGATTGAGGCTATATAGGCAGAGAATGGAGAAGTGGTGCTTTAAGTATCTGATACATTAAGCTGCCTAGAAGCAGATGCTGAATCCTATTGAAAAAAATTTCATTTGAGTTATGCTTAAGGCATTGTTGAGCAAAACACTACACAAAATGTCTTGACCTGTGTGTTTGAAATGGCAGATGTTCACAGTGAGGACTGAGCCTTTAGGGCAGCATAAATCATCACTATTCTGTGTCTATTTGCTCAATAACTACGTTGAATACTACTACTAATAATAAATCCATGGATTTATTTACAAAGCAACTGCTCTTGGCACTGCAAAGGGGAATGCTCTCATTAAGATAAGAAAAACAAACACACGGGACCAGCAGTTAGCGTAATGGCTATGTCGCTGGACTCCCACGTAGTCGACCGCGGTTCGAGTCCCGGACCCGGCGGCTGCCGGGCGCGTGTGCGTGCGTGCCCAAGATCCCGAGAGGAGAATGGAGGAGAAGGGATTGCGGCGTGGCCATCCCCCCTGGGGGATGATTTCCTGCTTTCTATCTCTCTGTCTCTCTCTGTCTGTCTGGCGAGCGCACGCGCCCTATAGCAAAAACCTCTCCAAAAAAAAAAAAAAAACAAAGAAAAACAAACACAGACAAAAGCCACATGACACCCTGAGTTCACCAGGTGATTTTCTTCCTCAGAACTTTGTTGCCATTAAAGTTTTTTTTTTTTTTAATAAAAATTGCATATTTTTAAATGTATAGTATTTCATTTCTTATTTTGTTTCATTCAGTTTAAGACAGGGTCTCACCATCATAATCTTCCTGTTTCAGCTTCCTTGAGGATTACAAGCCATAGGGCCTGTGCCACCATCCCTGGCTCTTTTTAGACAGGGTCTTGGTTTATTGACCAGGTCAGCCTTTAGGTAATGTTCCTCCTGCCTCAGTTTTCCATATCACTAGAATTAAAGGCACTGGACATTACACCTAGCCTTTAAAATATTAGACTGGGAATCAAACCTATGCCCCTCACATAGTCACTACCAGGGCACCCTAGCTGCTTAGATCACTGATGCAAGCTCAACATTATGTTTTGATTTTCATGTATATAGCAAAATGATTACTACTGTGAAGCAAGTTAACCTGTTATCTCCTCACATATTTACATTTTTTAAAGAATCATTTTATTTAACTTTATTTATTTATATTTGACAGAGAGAGAGAGAGAGAAAGCATGAAAGCAAGGCACCAGGTCTGGGACTTGAACCATGGTCGGCCATTTGGGAGTCCAGTGCCTCCAACCACCATGCCACCTGCCAGCCCCCATATTTACAGGGTTGTGTTTTCTCCATTTCTCACTAAAACTTCTTATCTTTTCTCTTTTTAATGTTAGCTATCCTAACAAGTATAAAGTAATATCAATCCAGGCAGTTTTAATTTTTATTTCCCTAATGATTACAGACTTGGACAACCTTTTTATATGCTTCTTGGCCATTTCTATGTCTTCTGTGGAAAAATATGTCTATTCATGACCTTCACATTTTTAAAAATCAGCTTGATTCTTTTCGTTTGCCGGGTTTTTGGCTGATGAGTTGCAATTTTTGCTACTGAGTTATGTGGGTTTCTTATATATTTTGAATATTAAGCCCTTGTGAGATATATAGTTGGCCCTTATGAGATATCTAGTTATCACATTCTATAGTTTTCTCTTTTAATTTTTTAATTGTTTCTTTTCCTGGGCAGTTTGATGTAGTCCCATTTGTTTACTTCTGCTTTTGTTACTTGTGCTTTTGGTGTCATATAAAAAAATTATTGTCCAGATCAGTGCCAAGGAGCTTATCTCTCTGTTCTAGCAAGACATTTCTAGAAGACTTATGGTTTCAGGTCTTATGTTTAAGTCTTCAAATTTTAAGCTAATTTTTTGTGTTGGTGTAAAAGAAGGGTCACATTGGGAACCAGCAGTTAGCATAATGGCTATGTCGCTGGACTCCCACGTAGTTGACCGCGGTTCGCGTCTCAGACCCGGTGGCTTACAACTCACGGCGGGCGCGTGTGCGTGCGTGCCCAAGATCCCGAGAGGAGAATGGAGGAGAAGGGATTGTGGCGTGACCATCCCCCCTGGGGGGTGATTTCTCGCTTTCTGTCTCTATGTCTCTCTCTGTCTGTCTGGCGAGCGCACGCGCCCTATAGCGAAAAACCTCTCCAAAAAAAAAAGAAGGGTCACATTTCATTATTTTGCATGTGGATATCCATTTTTCCAAACTTTATTAATTGAAGATACTGTCCTTTCACTTGAAGGTTAAATTTGCATGAGTGGCTTGTTGTCTTTTTTTTTTTTTTTTTTTCTTATTTCCACCAAGATGGGAATCTTCAACTGTTTTTTTAAAACAGCGAAGTATCATGTTTTAGCCTGCCTTTCTGTCACTAGCAACTGAATAGCACACTGGGTAGCTTGTAAGAATAGGTATTTACTTAGCTAACAGTTTAGGAGGTTTGCAGTCAGAATCATGGGGAATCTGCCGAGTCCTGAGGCAGCACAGGGCATCACATGGCAAGAGCTTTCCTGGCTTAATGTATGTGTCTGTACTACTTTTCCCTTTATAGGTCCACCAGGATTCAATCAAAGGGACCATACCCTGTAACACAATTTTGTAATCACCTCCAAAAGACCACACCTTCTAACACCGTAGTGGGATTAAATTTTCACTTTCTTAATCCCATCACGGGAGAAATCAAATCTCAGCACATGAATTTTAAAGGGATACATTGGAACCATAGCAAATCAGGAAAATGCAATACTCATCACCCTCATTCAATGAAAACTATTTATTGATACTCTTTTCTGTGCTGACCTTGCTAAGTACATGCTCAAAGACAGGGTTCACATAGCTAAAACAGAACCAGTATTTTAAATACGGTTGATATTTTACTCATATCAAAAAGAAAATAAGCAAGTTTGCTTGTTTGTTTAGAAGTGAACAAAGTGGAAGTGGTGTTGCTGGTGAGGGGTGTGACAAGGAGGGAGGCAAGTTGGAATGTCTTCCCAGACACATTATGGGACATATAAAAAAAATCTGGTTATTGTATCAAAGAATTTGACTTTTGAAAAGTTTCACAATATTTTGGTTTTACAGATAAAGTGTTTATTTCATATTGCATAGAGAAGAGATAAAATTCAATCTATTTGAAATAATATCAAAAGAGATTAGGATGTTGATGTAATATGCCAAAGAGCTGTTAGTGAGAAGGGGCTGTAATCAAATATAAATTGAGGTTTAAAATTTGTACACAAACAAGAGGGCAGTTCTATGTAGACTTTTCTTGGCTCTAGGCACCTAGTGAACCACTTTCTCTTTAAACCATTTGACTTGTTAAGTAGCAGTCTTATCCACTGATTCATCATTTAAGATGCACTCAATTTATTGAGCTAGACACCATACGGGATCTTAAGCTAAATCACCACTTGTGTGTGTGTTCAAATATATGTAAACATTTTGCCATTTGAACCAATTTTTAGGTGTTTTTTTTTTTTTTTTTTTTTTTTTTTTTTTTTTTTTTTTTTGCCACAGGGCACATGTGCTCACCAGAGAGAGAAAGAGAGAGACAGAGACAGAGACAGTGAAAGGAAAAATGAGAAATCACCCTCGAGGGGGATGGCCACATCGCAATCCCTTCTCCTCCATGTTCCTCCTGGAATCTTGGGTTCACATGGACACATGCATAGTGTGAGTTTCAAGCCACCAGATCTGAACTCTAACCGCAGCTGGCCATGTGGGAGTCCAGTGATATAACCATTATGGCATCTGCTTGTCCCATTTGAACCCTTTTTAAGTGTATAGTTCTATGTCATTAAGTACATCCACATTGCTATGTAACTACAACTTTTTTTTCTGATGAATACTTGAATCTGAATAAAAATCTCTTCCAATACTTCCTTTGTTTTTAGGGGATGATTACTAATAATCAACATGATTAAAATGCATATTTGCAGTGTGCTCACTACTTATTGTCTTCATCACTTGGTGTTCATGTGTACTCTTGGGTAATAAAAAAAGTCGTGATGGATTTTCATATAAAAGTATGTCATGGCTTTCCTGATGACCCAATATTTTGGCCACCCTTGGCACATACAATAGCATACATGCACACACAGGCACTCAGCCACTCAGCCACCCATACACCCAGCCACCTGTACACAAAGTCACTTAGTGTGTGGAACTGCTGTCCTTCCTTCTTGCCTAGAAATTTTTCCTCTTATTTTAGGAACATACTATTCTTCCTCTCTTTTTCTTCTCTCTCCTTTATTTATTTATTTATTTAGTTAGTTAGTTTCTCCTGCTTTTTCCATTCTTTAAATCTGTGGAGCAGATGTAAAAAGAGAAAAAAAAAAATTATCCACTGATAGAGTATAATCCAAATGTTCTTGGTTTGTCGCACCTCTTAGTATCTCAGTAATTTTAAGTTTGTGGCTCCCATAGGCCAAAGATATACCTTCTATTTAATTAGTTAATAAGTATTTATGTCTTAACAACTGGCATTTTTGAATATATACGATATATAAAGTGAATGTATAACATTTTTATTTATTTTATACTTAGAAATCCCCATTATTTACTAATGGGATGTATCTGTGGAATACCATCCAGATGCCAAACCTTGGAGCCACATTGATCAGTGTCATTCTTATTTTTTATTCCACACTGGCTTTTATGCAATATCTACTTTTATATCACAAATATCATCAAAAACCCAGCTTTGCAAAGCTGTGACATCATTGAAAGGAATGCAGTATGATCTAATAAGAAAACATCAACTACTTCAAGTTAGTAGCTTGTGTAGTACTTAACAGATATTGCCTTTTTTTTTTCTCCATACATTAAATATATTTCATGCCCTGGGGCTCCATAGCACAGTTGGGACACTGTTAGCTTTATAGCAAAAGAATATTTGTGTCAAAGTAAAATAATGATAGGTGTTTGGGTGTTCGTTTGAAATGTAATAGACATACTAAAGGCCTTGAAAGTCCCTAAGAATGCCCCACATCATTTCTTTTTAATGCCTTTTTTTATTTAAAATTATTTAATCTTATGTATTTATTATTATTATTTTTAATTTGCTATAGAGCACATGCACTCACCAGAGAGAGAAAAAGTGAGAAAACGAGCCTGCAGGTCTGGGACTCAAAACTGGTTGACCATGTGGGAGTACAAGATGTTGATCTTAACCACTATGACACCTGTTGGTTCTATCATTCCTTTTTCTAAAAAAAATTACATGTATGTATCAACCTATTCACTCTTGTAGGACAAAGTTTACTTTCCTTAGACACGTGCCTTCACGATTAAAAAAATCAACTATTCTATATTTAATTTTATTTGTTGTTGTTTTTGTTCATAGTACCAGGATCCTTTTAAAAAATTCATGGAAGGGCCGGCAGATGGCATAATGATTACATTTCTGGATTCCCACATGGCTGAATGTGGTTCAAGTCCCGAACGTGGTGGCCTATATGTGCTTGTCCAAGATCTTGGGAGAATGGAGGAGAAGGGATTGTGGCATGGCCATCCCCCCAGGGGGTGATTTCTCACTTTCCCTCTCCTTATCTCTCTCCAGCAAGCACACTGACCCTATAACAAGAACTATATATATATAAAAATTCAATCTGTCATTTTGAAATTGTTTTCATTACTATCTATCCAGAGGCTAGGCTGACTTTTATTACATATTTTGGTTTGCTTTTGTCCTTTCTTTACCTTCTTAGTACTTTTCATTTGACAAAGCATTTTTCTGCTTATTTACTTCTCAGCATATTTTTTTGTCTATTTTCTATTTTCTTTTTTCTTTTTCTTTTTTTTTTTGGGGGGGGGGAGAGGTTTTGGCTATAGGGCACATGCACTCACCAGGAAGACAGAGAGAAACAGAGAGATACAAATCAAGAAATCACCCCCCAGGTGGGGTGGCCACACCGCAATCCCTTCTCCTCCATTCTTCTCTAGGGATCTTGGGCATGCAGGCACACGCACCCGGTGTGAGTTGAAGCCACCGGTTCCGGGACTCAAACCATGGTCGACTACATGTGAGTCCAGTGACATAGCCATTATGCCAACTGCTGGTCCCTTCTCAGCATATTTTTAATGGCAATTCTTAGATGTTAGAGAACAATGGAAAGATTAATCAGTTGCCATTGGGATTATTTTATTTGACCTTTGTTACATCTGTATTGATTGTTGATTCCAGACGAAAGATCTACAGGCATTTTATGGATATTAAATCAGGTTAAGGATCTTAATCTGTTCAAGCTGTCATAACAAACAGGGTAACTTATAAACAGCTCAAGTTTAGTTCTTATAGTTCTGGAGGTGGAGAAGTCGGAGATCAGGGCACCAGTTATAAATGGATGTGTTTCAGTAAGTATTTGTCAGGGGGTAGGGACTAGTCACTTCTCTTGGCTCTGCCTTCCTCTTTAGTAAAAGGAAATTCTCGACTGCTTTAATTTACTGTGTGTTCTTCTCCTTGTTCTTCAGATTTTATTCATCTGATCCAAAATATCTTGTGACTGCTGGCTGGACTTAAGGTCAGTGCTGTATTTACATTGATCAGTAATAAAGTGTGAAATACAGTAAAGGCATTTGGCTCTTTAAGTAGTTAGATCAGAATGGTCTCACAAAGTGAGTTAAAAACTGAAACTTATTAGAAACTGGAAATATTTCAGACTTGATGTTCTAGCAGACATGTTTCTCTGAGCAGTGTTTGTCTTTACTTAGTTTAATTTCTTCCGGTATTGAATGTTGCTTTTATTTCACCTAACTAGATACATTTTGATGAAATTAAATATCCAACACTAGTTTATTTATTTAATTACAAGGATATTAGAAGATTGACTTCTTTCGAAGGCAGGCTAATATTTCAAAAAGTAGATCGCTTTCTGAATTTGCAGTAAAACACTTTTGATTTCTACAATTTAGTACCCAGTGAGAATGCATCCCTTAATATGGACAGAGTTGAAAAAGCACTTAGCAATTGCCCATTTCAATGAATTAATAGAGTGTTAAAATGTTATTTCTTTTGTTCTGTTTTCTTATTAATTGGCTTTTGTTGTAGACTCCAAACTGCTTAACTGAGTTTAGAGTAACAACAAAGCCTTAGAGTCACCTCATATCAATAGGCTTAGAATTTCATTTATCCCTTCAACAGTGTTTCTTCTCTAAACATATATTCAGTTTAAAAATAAAATTGAAAACTAAATGCTGAATGAAATGAAAACTTGCTCATAAAAGATCAAAATGCCAGATGTTGTTAAACTTTTAGTATAGTCTTTTCATTAATGATTAACACAAAGAAAAACATTGGCTTTTCATTTACATTTACACTAATCAGGAATTTCCCCTTTAATGCCCACATGCAACTCTTCAAATTGCAATGTCTAATAGACAGTAGGCACAAGGTAAATATGTACTTTTCTGGTCTCAGTTTTGACCTCACTGCAATATATTACACAGTCAGACACTAATACATACAACACACACTCTCTCTGTCTCTCTCTCTCTCTCTTTCTCTCAAATGAAAGACTATTATTTCTTTTTTCTTTTTTGGGAGAGGTTTTTGCTATAGGCGCATGCGCTCGCCAGAAAACCAGAGAGACAGAAAGCGAGAAATCACCCCCCCCCCCCCCCGGGGGGATGGCCACGCCGCAATCCCTTCTTCATTCTCCTCTTGGGATCTTGGGCATGCACACACACGCGCCCAGCGTGAGTTTAAGCCACTGGGTCCGGGACTTGAATCGCAGTCGACTACATGGGAGTCCAGCTACATAGCCATTACGCTAACTGCTGGTCCCCCTATTATTTCTGTTTTCAAGCACAAACTGCTTTCCTACCACTGAAACCTGTAATGAATGAAAGAAATAGAATATGTTAGAATCATGCCTATTGCTAATTGGAAATTTAATAAAGAAACAGGCGAAATTTGTAGACATGATTATTTAAAGTCTATCTATAAACTATTATTTTGTGTGTTAACATAACTTGGGGTCAGATTTATTGAAGACGCACAACCTGGCTTTCATTTTTGTTCACACATTAGTAGTATATGCTGTGTAAATTTGTGTAGATTTCAAAATGTAATTGCTTTTAAGTCTTTTTAGCCTTTGTTTACTCTTTCCCGCCTGCAAGTCCCAACCTAGCCCCTGCCAAACAAAAACTACAAATAAAATGAGATTTTTTTTTTTGTAAAGTATACATTTTTGAATCAAGGATATTTTCAATGCACAAAGTTTGAATCATTAAGTTTTACTTCAATTAGAAGTAAACTCTTCTGATTTTTTGTTTTATGGTTGATATGGTGAACAGGGCATTTGAAATTCATCCTGCTCTGATCACTTTTTGGACAGAAAGAAAACTAAAAAGAAGTAAGTTTTCATTAAGTAAAAAAGTAACTAATAATAATGCACAACCATCTTAATGTGGTCTCTTACCAGTCTTCCTCATGGGGGGTTTCCTTTGTGGCTATGTGAACAATGAGTGTGCTCAATCAAAGTGTGAATGGCCAGGGTGGCTTATGTATTTTCAAATAAATTATACCAATTAAAATGTAAAAAGTGTGCATAGAAATGGAAATAGTAGTTAAGCCTCTCTTGTCCCCAGTCTTCCCACTTGGCTGCATGTGCTTTGGTATAACTGGTATTGTTTTCTTTTCCAGTTGAGAATGAAAAGATTGCTAAATTAAATTTGCTAATCAGTTATCTAAATCACATTTCATAAAAGCACTGAGGTATGGCAAGGCTTTTAGAAATAATATTAACTCATCAAAAATGACTGGATTCTCAACACAAAATATACACAATAAAACTTACTGGCTTTTTTTCTAAACCAGAACTAAGTTCCTTTGGTGTAGGAAAAAATTATTTCTATCACAGAAAAGGCTTGGTTTTTTTTTCATAAAGATATTAGCTGAGCAAAATGACAAGTGTTCCGACATAGCGGCAAACTGTAGATAGAGATGTGTAAAACAGGATATCAGAAGTGTCATTGCAATACTTGGTCAGTTCTAAGATGCACATTAAATTATGTAAAATTAAGTGATGTTATCGCTAAATTGGCAGCATTTTTTTTCTTTCTTGATGGTAAACGGTTTGTAATAATGGATTATATCTTACATTACATGAAACACAGTATTACTGAAGTTAGACAGGAAAAATTTTAAGTCCCATGAAGTAAGCATAAAAAGCAATCAAGGGGCTGGCAGGTGGTGTAGTGATGAAGGCACTGGACTTCCACATGGCTGACCGTGACTTCAGTCCCAGATCTGATGGCTTGCTTTCTCACTTTCCTTCTCTCTCTCTGGTCAAATTGAAATAAAATAAAATGAAATAAAATAAATCATTCTTTTTTTTTTTTTTTTTTAAACAAAAAGCAATCAAAGTGAAGTCCAAAAACTACAAAGGTGAACTTGGCATTTATTTATTTTATTTTTTTAAAGAATTATTTTACTTTACTTTATTTATCTATTTACTTATTTTTTTTAACTTGACCAGAGGGGTGGGGGGAGAGAGAGAGAGAGAGAAAATGAGAAAGCAATCCACCAGGTCTGGTACTCAAACTGCGGTCTGTCATGTGGAAGTCCAGCAACCTTAACCACCATTCCACCTGCTGGCCCAGACATTTATTTTTAACAACATTTTATACAATACATTTTGTCTTTTAAAAAATATGTATTGATCTTTCTGATTATTTTTCTTTATTATTAATAATAATACTTATTATTACTAGTGCTTTGGGTTTTTTCTCTTCAATTTTTGTTATGCTTTGTTTTCACAAAATTGAAGTTAAATGTTGCATCTTGAAACTCCTAGTTACTTGAAAATATGATCTTTGATAGTTGCATGTTATTTTTGTTCTATGGATGCTTCATAGTTTATTTTACTATTTATCGATTTCTGGGAATGCAGGCTTTTTACAGTATCTCACTATTATAAATAACATTGCTAAGAATCCCTTTCTACTAAAATGTTATGTTCACTTCTGACATTGCACCTAATATCAGTTTGTAAAAGTAGAATGATATAACCTAAGAAATGAATATATTTAAGGTGATTTGTACATTGTGAATTATTATACCAATGTACACTTCATTGGTAGGATGTGAGTTTTAAGTTTTATGATACAAGTGTCAGCATTAGAATTAAGGTTTCATAAATTTCCCTATATTTGATAAACAAAAAATTGTTTCTTATGTTTAAACAATTCAGAGGAATAGTGATGGGTCATTAAAAATAGCAACCTCAACAACATAATTTTTTGGGGGGATAGATTGCTAAGTAGTGTTCATTTCACTGGCTCTGTTACTCTGTCATTGGGAAGACTTATCCTCTGCTGTTGAAGCACTAGAAGAGTCAGAAGCTGAATGAGTTTTACTGTTGTAAAGACAGAGAATAATAATATTATATGAATAATACTTTTCTTGAGAAAGAGACTGGAATCCTGAGGTATGGATGTAGGAGATAGTCTTTGATAAAGTACTGAAGTTTACTTAATAGTAGAAACACTGCCCAAGTAGTGTTAAGAAACACGATATTTTTTGTGGAAACATTTGGAATACTGCAAAAAGAAAAGATGTAAGATTATTCCACAAATCGAAGAAGTGAAAGGTCATATTGCTTGTGATCTAGTGCTTAGATTTTTATGAATTTCTCTTAATATTTAAAAAATAGTTTTCTAAATGATGTCTAATATTATTTTAGTCTCCTTGTGCAAATCCAAAATTAAAAAAAAATATTATAATATACAGCTGCTTGCTACCTTTTACCCATATTTCTTTTCCATCCTACAAAATATTTTTCTTTATTCTTCCCTTAATGCTATCAGTATTTATCATTATATATTCCTTGATGATCCGACCTCTAACCCCACTCTATCCTGCCCCCAGAAAGGGAGCCCATTCTTGGGGCTGATACCTAGAGCTAAGGAACATACTGTTTTACAAGAGCTCCTCATGCTCTCAGTCTTCCCTGGCTTTGCCGTTGTGTTTAACTAAATCAAACATTCCCGACGGTACTGGTTGAAACACGTGTGTGGAATCAAATGAGTTAATGATTTCTTGGCATCTAGGATCCTAAAACAGATGATTCCCTGTGATTGAATCAATATAATGTTCTGAAATTATTTACAAAAGCCCTGATTTTGATCCATCTTCCAGATGCTTCTTTTCTAGCTGGATCTGGGCCTTCCTCCTAACTAGTTAACCCTGACCCTGACTTCTGCTGCCTTCTGTGCTTCCAGACTGCTGAGCTGCTTGCAGTGTTCCTTGGACAAGCGCTCTGATTTTATCATCTGTAAAATAGGAACAAACTAACTTCGATTTCATTTAAAGACTAAATTGGGTGGCCCCCAGGTGATGTGATGGTTAAAGACTCCCACATAGCTGACCATGGTTCAAATCCAAGACCTGGCACCTGCTTTCTCACTTTTCCTCATTCTCTGTCTCTTTCTGGGGAGTGCTCATGTCCTGAAGCAAATTTTAAAATGATCATAATGATAAATAAAATTAAAATTTAATTCTTAAATTTTAAGTTTAAATTACTTCATTTAAGTTTTAATTATTAAAAAAAAAAAAAAGAACACCATGTAAAAAAATAAATAAATAAATGAAGGCCAGCTGGTGGCATAGAGGTTAAGGCGCTGGATCCCAAATGGCTGGCTGCATAGTTAGAGTCCCAGACCCAGTGGCTTAAAAACCACCCTAGGCATGTGTGCATGTGTGCCCAAAATCCTGAGATAAGACTAGTGGAGAAGGAATTGCAAAGTGGCTATCCCACCCTGAGTGTTATGATTTCTCATTTCTCTCTCTCTCTCTGTCTCTCTTTGGTGAGTGCACATATTCTATAACAAAAGTAAACAAAAAAGAATAAATGAAATAATTACTTATGAATATTAAAAGTGGAAACTTCGGGGCAGACTCTACAGCACAGTGGACATGCATTGCTCAAGAGAAGCTGGACTCCACATGTCAACCTAGGCGTAAATCCCTGGTCCAGTCACCCTGAGCATGCCAGGCACACATGCGAATGCCAGGCTCTGACTAGCTGGAGGAGCAGAGAAAGAGGATCAGTGTGACCAGACCTTGTGGAGGGTGCTTCTCTCTCTCTCTCCCTCCCACATCTGTGTGTATATGCTCCATTAAGAATAAAGAAATTTTTAAAATAGGAAGCTTTCAATCCACTGTGGGTCTTTTTGTTTGCTTTGTTTTAACTCTACCAAAGGCCTTTTGGTTTTAATTTGGTTTTAACTATATCAAAGGCCTTTTCTTTTTCTAGATTTTTACATAAGTAGTAAATTCTGCTGTTTTCTCTTAAAACAGGTAATATTATTGAGGATTTAAAAATTATTTTTAGAAAATTCTCCAAATATATAAATGAAAGAAGCTACAAGTTATATAAGTAATTTTTTTCATATTATGTTTTATATTGATCAGATAGTAACTTCTCTATGCTCTCCTCAGTGATAGTTTATCTTTTATTAAAGAAATTATTATCAAACTGGGGGCAGCTGTGGGATGGAGGTTAAATACTGGATCTCACATGGCTGACTCTGAGGTTCGAGTGCTGGACCTGGCAGTTTTAAAATCATGTCTGGAGTATGTGTATGCATGCCCAGAATCCCAAGAGGAGAAGGGATTGTGGTATAGCAATCCCCTTGAAGGGCAATTTCCCACTTTCCCTCTCTCCCTATCTTTCTCTGTGGTGAGCACACATGCCCTATAGCAAAAACACAAACAGAAACAAACCAAGCAGCATATTGTACAATTCAAAATAAAAAAAGCAGTGTAGAAAATGCTAAAACTCTCATTTTAATTGGGAGTGAAGAGAGTGGATACTTTTAAAGTTTTGATGACTTACTGGTAAGCTTCAGTGCTTGGAGCTTTCCAGAGTCAAGACAACTTTGTGGGCAACTACTTAGCCAGCTTTCCAGCACCACTTGTGGGAGAAGCTGTATTTCTCCTTCTTCCTTCATGTTACTTCACACTTCTTTTTTAGCAAATGTTCATGCTTCTTTCTGTTATGATTATTTCTGGATATGTCCATCTCTCCTAGGAGCCCACAGGCTCTTTGAGGAGAATTGGAGCCTTTAGCTTTCTTCTTCCTGTTCCAAAGGACCTTGAAGGAAGTGAATACCTAGGAAATGCTTAGGTAATAAATTATAAAGATTCAAACAACAGGGACCAGCAGATGGTTTAATGGTTATGTTGTTGGACTCCCATGTGGCTGACTGTGGTTTGAGTCCCAGATCCAGTGGCTTGAAACTCACTTTGGACCTATGTGCATTTGTGCCCAAAAATCCTGAGAGAAGAATGGAGGAGAAGGAATTGCAGTGTGGCCATCCCACTGGGGATCTCACTTCCTGTCTCTCTAGTGAGCACATGCACCCTAGTAGCAAAAAAAAAAAAAAAAAATCTCTCAAAAAAAGATTCAAAGAGTGAACAATTTTGTTACATATTTGTAGACTCGCTATAAAGCTACATATATGTGTATATATGTTATAGTAATCATTCTCTTCTTGGTGATGAAAACATTGAGGAAAATTAGTAACTTTAAACAATTACCATCAAAAGACATTTGAAGCAGTAATAATAGTTTTTTAAACTTTTTAAAAAAATTTATGAATTATTCTTCAATTTGACCAGAGAGACAGAGAGGGAGAGTAAGAGAGTCAGCCACCAGGCTTAGGACTCAAACTGCAGTCAGCCATGTCCAGCTCCTTAAATACCACGCCACCTGGTGGTCCAGTAATAATAGGTTTAATTGGGAGGATTTTAGAAAAATAAGGTATGAGAAAGGTGATTGTTGGGTTAGTCTCTTTCATTTCCACATTTGATTGAATGTATTGTAATATTTTTTGGGAGAAATCATATCTAGGATTCTAATTATTGGATTGATTTACTACTTAAAATGACATCAAGATTCTGAAGCATTTATAGAATGTGTGATTATTTCTTTGCCACTTTAAAGATAGATACAAAACTGCTAGAATCACATTTCATACTGGAAAGACCAGTTAGCCCCAAGAGAATTTGCTTTGGCTTGTGCAGAAGAAATCTGAAGCATTGTAACTACATATGTTATCCTTTTTTAATGAAAAGTAACCCTTTCCTCTCAAAAACATTGCAAGCAAGGAATTAGGACATGCTTTGGAAAGGGAGTGGGGGTTACATTGAGGGTGGCAGAAACTTACCTCATTGCTCATCTCTCATATGACCTAAGAAAGACCCTCTGGAATACGTTTCCAGAATTGTTTCTTCATGTTGACAGAATCTTGACATATCAGGAAAGAGACTGGTTGATGCCACAGAAGACAAATATAAAAGTACTACCCCCTGGAAGTGTCTTAAATAACAAGTATTTGATCTGTTTATTTCCATGTGAGAAAATATTCTAGCTCATTCTGTTTGTCTTAACTAAAGGTAGTATTAAATGGCTACCATAGACAATCCCTTGGATATGTTTTCATATAAACCCCATACTTAGGAAAGCAACACAGTGAGTTTAATTCACTGTCCAGCTAATCTTTATTCTTTTACTAAACGCTTCTGAAAGAAAGAATGCCATTCTAAAGAATAGCACAGCTGATATTTTGAAGATCGTTTATATTATTGAAGAACATTATGACTTAAATGTGGGCCTTATATCTAATTAGGGCATTTTGAAGGATTTTAACACAAAAGAAGTGCATTTTTTTATTATGTAAGCAGTCCATTCTTCTCACAATTCTTTATTTTTTACTGCAGAGCATATGTGTGTGCACACGTGCATGCATGAGAGAGAAAGAGAGCAAAAGAGAGGACTCCACTGTGATTTCTGATCCCTGCAGTTCTTTTTTTTCCCTTCCAGTTCTACATCTTGTTAGGCTCCTGAGCATGTGCATGCTCACCCACTGTACTTTTCAAGTGGCCAGGGTAGGATTCAAACCGGCCGGCAAGTGGCATGGTGGTTAAAGGCGCTGGACTCCCACATGGTCGACCACGGTTCAAGTTTCGGACCTGGTGGCTTGCTTTCTCACTTCCTCTCTCTCTCTCCCCCTCTCTCTCTCTCTCTCTGTCTCTCTCTGATCAAACTGGAAAATAATAATGATAATAATAATAAATAAAGTTAAAATAAAATATTAAAAAAATAAAAAAACAAACCCAGATTAACCTTGTGGGATCTGGATTCTTATGACCAGCACTTAACCACTGTTCTACAGGGCTGGGCCATTTATAAATCTTTTATCTCATGTTTTACTTATTGCAAAGTAATAAGTAAAACTTCATATAATTAAAAAGGAATATACTCTCTTACTTCTGGGTGTCTCCAAATTGACCTAAGACTTGTTAAGCTTCTTTAGTTATTCATCTGAGAACAGAAAACCATTACTTGTGTGGCCAGTTCCATGCCTTGGTGGTTAAAGAAACTGGATACCACATGGATGACCCTACAGTTTGAATCCTGGACCCAACAACTTGAAATATATGCCATCCAAGTGTGTGTGATGCATGCCCTAAATACCAAAAGGAAGGAGAAATGAGACGGCACTGTGGCATGACCATGCCCCATGGGGGTTGCTTTCTCCCTTTCTCTCTCTGTCTCTTTCTGGTGAACACAGTGCTGTCTGGCAAGTTAATATATACATAATATATAATATACATATATATACACACACACATAGATCAGAAAAAGGAATATCATATATAATGCATAGATATTCAGGTAGCTACTCATGCTGATTTTGGGTAGCTTTACCAATGAAGAATACAAGGGCTCAATTTTGAACACAATTTTTGAATCATTTCTCTTGAAGAGGGTAAAATTATCTGCCTTTTTTATGAACTAATGTCATCTCATTGTTTAGTAATGTAAAAATATTGAAAAGTCATTTGTCATAACTAATGTGAAAAGGGCTTCATCTCATATTATTCAATGCATTACAACCATCAACTTAGGTTGCTTTAGTCCTTGCTTTGTTTACTTTTCTTTTCACCCTTTCACATGTAATTAGTAAAGAGCCGAATTTTAAAAATAGTGAATACATAATATGTGTGCATCAACGTGGCTACATGTATCTTCCAGTTTCTCTCTCTCTTATGTCTATCTTATAGTGAAAGTGGTATTACTGTCACATAAAGTCTATAGCTCAAAACTAAAGCAAGTAATTTCCTAGTATGTTAATTTTTAGAGTATAAATAGATATTTGGAACTTTAAATACTATCGCCTTCATTTTATGATTAAAGAAACAGTTACTAAACCACACACAATTTTTATAACAGATTATTCTTCTGTGAAATGCACCAGTTCTTAAAAACATAGACATGTATTTTATGGAATAAAAATGAGTAGAGAGCAGGTGGTAGGGAGGTTAAGGCGCTGGATCCCACATGGCTGACTGCGTCATTCGAGTCCCAACTTGAAAATCATGCTGGGCCTTCATGTGTGTGTGTCCAAAATCCCAGTCAGAGACTGGAGGAAAAGGGATTGCAGAGTGGCCATCCCCTGAAGAGTGATTTCTCACTTTCTCTCTCTGTCTCTCTCTCTGGCAAGTGCACACAACCTGTACCAAAAAAAAAAAAAAAAAAAAAAAAGTAGAATGGCTTATCATCTACAAGTATACATCAATCTTGATCACTTTTGCCTGAAGGTGTTTTTCCATTTTCAAGAATGGGTTTTTTTTATTTTTTAGCCTTTCTCTTTCATCTTGCCATATTTTAGGAGGGGAGGGTCTTTAAAAAACTCAAGACAAATGCTTATTATGAAAAAAACTATGCATTAATCTCAGATTTTTTTGTACCAAAATACATACTTCAATTCTGTTTATGCAAAAACCTTTTCTTTTTTTTCTTTAGTTTTTTTTTTTTTTTTTTTTTTTTTTTTTTTTTTTTTTTTTTAATATAGGGCATATACACTCAGCTGAAGACAGTGAGAGAGAAAGCGAGAAATCACCTCTTGGGGGGGATGACCATGCCATAATCTCTTCTCCATTCTCTTCCTGGGATTTTGGGCACACACACATTTGTCTGACAGTGAGTTTCAAGCTTCTGAGTCTGGGACTTGAACCACAATTGGCCATGTAGAATTCCAGTGCCTTACCCACTACACCACCTGTTGATTCTCCCACAGTGAGGGGTGCAGGAATAAGGTGCAAGCATGAGGTAGATGACTTTCTAAAGAAACCTAAGTGGCATCTTTAAGGAATCTTAGTTAGACATGAGGAATACCAGACCACAGAGGACAGCAAACAGAAAGGTTTAAAAGGGTGTATTCATGAAGAAACTGAGGATCTCACTTCTGAGAACATTAGTGAAAGTAAGATTATAAGAGTTCCCTTCTCCCTGTGATTTTAATTTTCCTTCAAGTTTTATTTTGTTGTTTAGAAATTTTAGATAAGTTTGAAAATATGGGAAAATTGAGTCAGTGATCAGGATTTTATAGGTAACTTTTATAGATGCAAATCCTTTCAAATTTTACTTCCCACTACCACTTTGGGACATTATACCATCTGACTGCATTACTGCTGGGGGAGAACCTTTTGCACTAGGGCTCCCTTTAAGCTTTTCTACCTGTTTTCTCTTGTTGGAAATAAGGATATAAATGTGTAAGTGTTACTATTCTTGTAGCATGTTCAAGCAGCCATGCAGGCTAACTGAAATTAATGACCGGAGAGAAATTGTGCTTACATATTCAGGTTACTCTATTCTATGAGCCTTTCAATGGAGTATAACTGCCCTTTCTTTTATTTCATATAAATGTTGTACAATATAAAAAATGCATGGTGTTCCATGTTAATAATTACTAAGGTTACCTTAAAACATTTGATGCTGCTTGAATGAATGTGCATCTACTGGAAATGTAAACACCCCAGAGGAATTAAGCAGTTTTCATTGCTTGAAAGCCTTCCATCAAGGTTCATCCTCTCTCTTTTGCCATATCTGGAATGGCTATATTCCTTTGAATTGTAGGGACTAAATAAACAGTGAATAATCTTCTGATTATCTAGGCAGTTTTTTTCTAAATAATTATTTATTTTAATCTTATTTATTATTATTATTCAGTTTGACCAGCGAGAGACAGAGAGAGAGAGAAAGAGGGAGAGTGAGAAAGCAAGCTGCCAGGTCCAGGACTCGAACCATGGTAGACCATGTGGGAGTCCAGTGCCTTAACCACTATGCCTTCTGCCAGCCCCTCTAGGCAGTTCTTGTAAGCTTTCTTGTTGGTTATAACTGCTGTCCTCAGTTACAAGAAGAGAGAGACCAAGTGGCAAAATGTGTCTTTGTGTTTAGAAAATAAGGAAGCTCTTCACTTTTACATAAATATAAAGGGTCAGTTACTTCACTGACCAACAAAATGTAGAAAACAGAAATAGCATGTGTTCTGTTAGCAAAACGTAAGTCAAAAATGCCAATAGAAAACAAAAATTGTTTGCAATGTGACTTAATGTGGTTTTGCATTCAGCAAGTTTACTCAGGTACATAGATTCTCTTTGGGTTATGTAGTATCTTTCTCATTTACCTATCATGGTTTGTTCAGAGAGATTTTTCCAAGTTCTTTGTCCTTCTCATAGAGCCCACACAGTTGTTTTTGGTCATCATCTCTTCATTTCGATATGTTGACATGGCCATAAATAGTATGTCACTGAGACACTTCAGTGATGTACCATTTAGTTGGATGTTGTAGCCGTCAGCTAACATGGCCCCTCATGGAATGCATCACTTTACAGCATGGTGAGCAACACCACTACCAGGAGGTGCGGGAGGGGAGGAGAAAGAAAGAGAAGTGTATGCTAAGAAATCCTAGCTAGTAGGCAGATGTCTCACAGCCAAACACTAATATGTCAACACATTGTTCCTAAATGCTCTAACAGTCTGGATATCTACACTGATTTTATTGTAGTATTGAGGCAGACCCTGGCTGGGTAATAGAATAGATAGCAGAAGGAGAGTCGTGATACAAATTGGCAAAGGAAGTGGGATTTGACACCATCAGCCCACTCCAACCTGAGAAAAACCTACATTCCTCTTTGCTCTTTATCCCTCCTGCCCAAACTAACATCGTAACCGTAGGCACACACATTAAAGGACAATTGGAGTCAAAACCTAAGGCAGGATAAGTCCTAAGTTTGAAAGTTTAAATATCTGTGCCTAATGAAAACTGTAAACTGATAAGTTTGACTCTATGGGAAATTGCTGCGCAAAAAGATCATCAAACTCAAGAGGGCCACATTGGAGCAAAGGAAAGTCATACTTCCACAATGGGCAGTCATAACCCTTACCTAAAGAATACAAAAATTAACCACTATTAGCCACAATTAGGGCTAAAAAGGCACCCATACCATGAGCCTAAATGATATAAGAATTCTTGAGACAGGGACCCTAAGAATATAGTCAGGGTATAGGCCCAAGATGACATCACAAAACAGCTAAGTTTTGGGCTAAAGACACAGTAGCTCAGCTGTTGCTGAATGTTTGCTCAGAGACATCGTGCAGCAGTGACTCAATGATTGACTTTGGACAAAGAGTTTTTTCCTAGTCCCACCACATTCTAGGAAGAAAGTAATGGCCTCTTACAGCCCAAAGCTTTTAGGCAAACAGTCTCCTGACCTTCCTACCCACTCAAAACTAGGAAATAACCAGAAGCATCCACATGTGACTCCCCACCATGAGGAAAACACATGCACCACCTGGTAGCAAGTATAAAGACCTTCTGATCCAGATAAAAACACCTCACTCAGTTCCTCATCTGCAACCTTCTGGGGACCCAGTCTCTACCGGGGAGCTCTGCTCTAATTCTCTCTTAATGTATGAATTAAAAATAAATAAATAAAAATTAAAAAAAATTAAAAATAATAGCATTTCAAGATCAAATTAATTTGGAGAATGTTGCATATGAAAAGCCTTTGAAAAACTTAACAAAAATATATATTATGAAAAAACAGAAATTTTTGGCACAAAAGTAAACTCATACTTTTATTCAAAAAAAAAAAAGGAAAACATATCATGACTTTCCCTATGACCTAATAGTAAAATTAACTACTATATCTCTGTTAAAATTTCAAATATAAAATTTAGAATTTTGCCATTTAAATCCCTTGTTAAATATCTAAAAAGACTGCGCTAGAGGGAGAAGGATTAATTAGGACCTATGTTTTAAGGGAAACGTAATTAAAAACAAAATCTTATGCAATTCCCAAAATTCTCTTCATAAACAAAAAAGAGAAAAATAATGCTTTTATTATTCAATAAGAAGTCAACCAGAATATAATGTACTTCACAAGCAATCCACTAAGAGATTGTAAAGACCAAAAAAAATCTCATTCTGGGGCCAACAGGTGACATATTGGTTAAGGCTCTGGACTCCCACATGGTCGATCATAGTTTGAGTCCCAAACCCAAAGCCTTGAAAATCATGCCCAAAATCCCAAGAGGAGAATGTAAGGAAAGGGATTGTCTCTCACTCTTTGGTGGGCCTATTACAAAAATCTAAAAAAATAAAAAATAAAAAAAAAAACATATTCTTTTAAACAAACAGTCGAGTAGATACAACTCATTACATATGTGCTTTAGAGATAAGCACTACCTAGTTCTCAAGTAAGAGGAATTGACAGCACCATCTTGAATTCACTCAGTAACTGGGATCATCATGTGTGTTAGTGAATAGGCTTTATGCAGTGAGAATAAAACTTTTCACACCTTTACAACAGGAAGTAATTTTGCAATGGGAAACAGAGCCATGGAAATCAGGCTCCTACCCTTCTACAGTAACTGGAAGACAAGAGACATCCCACTTGATGCTTGCGTTTTAGAAAGATGGCTTTTAGGTCTTTGAGAAAATATTGCTGAATAGTTGTGAGACTGACAAGAGGCTTTTATAGCCATATAAATATTTACATGCATTTGAAAAGGACAAAAAAATGAATTCTAAAAGAAAAGGTAGGGAGGGCAGCAGGTCTCATGGTAGTTAAGGACCCCCACATAGCTGACCACAGTTCAAGTCCCCAAATCCTGGACCTGGTTGCTTGCAAAATCATGCTGGGTGCGTGTGTGCTTGCCGAAAATCCTGAGAGGACAATGGAGGAGAAGAGACTGCAGTATAACCATCTCCCCTCTAGGGTGTGGTTTTACACTTTCCCTCTCTCTGTCTCTGTCTCCTGCGAGTGCACACACCTATGGCAAAAACTTAAAGAAAAAGAAAAGGGAAGAGTGGAAAAAGTCTTTATCAACCTTTATTTTCACAAGGATGAGTTAAGCTTCTTATTTTTTATTTTTTGTATATTTCACTTTATACTTTGCAATATAAAATGAATAGGAAGTAGTCAATGTATGTTTTGTCTCTCTGAATATGTTTTTATTATATTCTGAAACAAAGAGACTTCAAAACGGAAAGATTTAAGTAAAATTATCAGTACTCCAATTATTCATAGTAATCCGATTGCCAGGTACATTATTAAGGGTAGCAGCCTGGCTTTAGTCTATGCAAGAGAAAGTGGCTTCCATGTGCAGAGTAGAGTGGACAATACAAGAACTTAAGTTATTACAGAATTTGAAATGTGTTTGAGCATCAGGCAGTCACAGCCTTCTGTTGGGTTTAACTTAAACTCTGCTGCTACAAGACCTTCAGTGCTCATTCAAATGCTAATGTTTGGCCATCTGCTCTTCCCCCACCCCACCACTCTTTTTTAAAGCAGGAATAAACTAAAGGTCCTGTGACCCTAATTATGGCAATTATGAGCTTGCTGGGAGTAATCACTCAGGTTGCGCCCAGAGTGAGCATCTGCTGATGATAAATAGATCAGGAAATTATTGAAGACAGGCTTCCCTGTAAGACATCCAGTGATTTGCTTCTTAATATATGAGCTAAACATATAAACAGGTACATGTTCTAACAGGAAGAATGTTTAAAGATTGTGGAGTGACAAGGCCCTGTTTGGGGAGGGGGCTCTCTCTGTCCTCTCTTTCTGTCTCTCTCCTTGTCTCTCTCTCTCGTGCATGCCTGCACCCTCTGCGATCTCTATGTGATCTATCTATCTATCTATCTATCTATCTATCTATCTATCATATCTATCTATCTATCTATCTATCTATCATATCTATTACTTTTCCCTTATAATTCTTCTTTAAAATTAAGTATGAACCATTTAAAATGCATATTTTTGTGTGTAAGAATATAATTAGAATTCTAAAGAAAGACATGGAGAAAACATTCTAATAATGACTAATAATGATGCAGCAGCCTTCACCTACACAAATTTTAGTTCTCTAAGGACAAAAGAAAGTCACAAGGGCTTCATCTCTTCAGAAGAAGAGTTATTCATCTCATTTTATTTTATTTTATTTTTATTATTTTTAAATTATTTTAGAGGTTTTTGCTATAGGGCACGTGCGCTCGCCAGACACAGAGAGAGAGACAGAGAGATAGAAAGCGAGAAATCACCCCCCAGGGGGGATGGTCATGCCGCAATCCCTTCTCCTCCATTCTCCTCTCAGGATCTTGGGCGCGCACGCACACGCACCCTGCGTGAGTTTAAGCCACCAGGTCCGGGATGTTAACCACTGTCGACTACATGGGAGTCCAGCGACATAGCCATTAAGCTAACTGCTGGTCCCACATTTTATTTTGTTTTATTCATCTGAAGATGGAGAATTAATTTCTAATGATAAGAATGTGTGTTTAAGGAAAAATTCTTCAGACCATGTAAGGCCTTCTGAGGGTCATTTTTTAGCAAAGCAAATTATTTCCCCTTTCATAAGGACTTTACTCCCTTTCATAAGGACATTGTGTTCCCTAGGACAGGTTTTAGTGGTCTTGTTGACCTTGCTTTTTGTCTCTTAACACTTTTCGTAGTAAGTTTTAAGTTTCATTGTATATTATTGGATTTACAATATTTTTAACCTCTCTTATCTCCCACAGTAATTTTTGAGCAAAACCATCCAGGCTAAACTGCATGTTGGATATGTGTCAGTGTCTTTTCAATATTATTGGTTGTTCAACTTACAATGATTAATGACAGTGAGACTGAAAGTAATGCATGACATCTTTTTTTGAAAATTGCTCATTATTCTAACATACCTGCAAAGTGAGGTTTAGAGCTCCTTATGATTACCCATTTTGGTATTGAGGCTAGCTAAGCTTTATTTTCAGTCTGTGTAAAATTACTCCCAAGTGAATTATTTACTTATTAAACAAATGCTTTCATGAGTACCACACTGTGCTGAGGAATGTGCTAGAAAGAATACAAGACAGGTACAATCCTGCTAGTGCTTATTAAGTTAGTAATAGCTTTCCAAGTACATCCGTACTTTGCAACACACTTCAGTGATGCACCGAAACATAAGGTATCATTTGCTGAACGATTTATCTTCATTTGAAAACAATTTTAAAATGCATCAGTGGGTGGATTTTAAAAGCCATTTTGGGGCAACAACTGTCTGCCTCCTATCCCCCCACTCCCAATCACCACATAGAGGGTTTTTGTCATTGGTAGGAAATGATACCATTGATTCTTTAGGAATAAAGAATGTTTGAATGGATCGTGAGCTTTTCCTTTCTCTTTGATTTGTATGTCTTCATGTTCACTCCTTGCTTCTCCTAAACTCTTTAATCTTCTTTCAAAAAAAAAAAAAAAAAAATCTGCTTCAGCTGTAAGGATTGATATCTCTCCCTTCCAATTTCAACTTCTCAGAAAAAAAACAGTGAAGAGACTTTGAAATGTTGGAACTGTGTCATGCGGGGCCCTATGCTTTACAGAGAAAGCATCAGAAGCACATTCGTGATCCGTGTGAACTGATAAACTAGGAAAATGGGATTTTGAGAGAAAAGCTTTAAACTTTATGTAGTTCTATAACTTGCTTTTACAAGTCCCACAGCCCTCATGATATTATTCTTTCCTGTGAAACGATAAATAGATTGTAGTTCAGCACAGTTTTATAAGACTTCACATCAACTAAATCAGAAATCACTCAGGAAAATTTTTGACAGGCCATATGTTTAGAATTTTGGTCCAGAAAAATGTTGTCTTTATAAATAACATTCAAATGGGGAGGGCTTTATAAAAATTCACTTTTAAAGAAGTAGCAAAACTGAAATGAGCTGTTTTTCACACTGGATGTAGGACCGGAGAGCTCATTTCCACATCATTTTTATCAATCCTAAACCCTGATAAAAAGAATGGAGCAATGGGGAACCAGCAGTTAGCGTAATATGTCGCTGGACTCCCACGTAGTCGACCGCGGTTCGCGTCTCGGACCCAGTGGCTTACAACTCACGCCGGGCGCGTGTGCGTGCGTGCCCAAGATCCCGAGAGGAGAATGGAGTAATCCCCCCTGGGGGGTGATTTCTCGCTTTCTGTCTCTATGTCTCTCTCTGTCTGTCTGGCGAGTATAGCAAAAACCTCTCCAAAAAAAAAAAAAAAAAAAGAATGAGCATTTGATATACGAGAACATATAAAGAAAAGAAAGTAAATAAGTATCAGCAGCAGATGGCATGGTGGTTAAGGTGTTGGACTCCCACATGGCCAAGCACGGTTCAAGTCCTGGACCTGCTGACTTACTTCCTCTCTTTATCTCTCTCTCTTTGTTTCTCTCTCTCTCTCTCTCTTTCAAGTACGCATGCCCTATAACAAATTTAAAAATAATAAATATATAAAAATTAATTAATTAATTATCTTTGGAGAGATTTTTGCTATAGGGCACGTGCGCTCGTCAGAAAGACTGAGAGACACAAAGAGACAGAAAGCGAGAAATCATCACCCAAGGGGAGATGGTCACGCCACAATCCCTTCTCCTCCATTCTCCTCTTGGGATCTTGGGCATGCACACACATGCACCCAGCATGAGTTTAAGCCACCGGGTCCAGGATTCGAACCGCAGTCAATTACATGTGAGTCCAGCAACATAACCATTACACTAACTGCTGGTCCCATTAATTAATTTTTTTTTAAATACTAAAGAGCTAATCAGATGGCAAAGGACTGGCATGTACTTCTGAATCGAGACAGATATGGTAAAAGTGGCCAGAACCAAAATGAGGGCAGTTTCTACAAACTAGTGGTCTGGACTCTGAAAACTAGAGTAACCTAGAAGAAAAGAAAAAGTAACCTGGAAGAAATCTTGCAGATTAGAATCAGTGAAACCAAAGTCATACAGAAGTGGGCTGACAAATCGTAAAGCTGATTAAAGAACACATTAGTCCCTTTCTATATGGTGTTCTGAGAAATGCTTCTGATAAATACTTTACTTTTGAAAGTGCTATGAATATCATCAGTACTATATGATTTGTAGTCACTGACAGAGGGTTCAAATTAACACATAAGAAAAGTTTTGTAATAACTAATAAGCGTAAGAGGCTTGCAGTTATAGCTGTCAGAAGATGGCCTATAACTTTGATCTGGGAAATTGTTGCTCTGTGTGGAAGTTTGTTTTTGTTTATGTACCTTGGCATAAATCTTCACCCATCCCTATTCAGGAAAAGTATCTGTTAATGAGTGTTGCATTTAGACACATTGCAATTTATGGTCAGAACAATAAATTAAAGAAACATTAGTTCATTGCAGCCTACAAATATTGGTGATGAAATAAATGCAGCCAGGAATAATGAAGTTGTCTTTTTCTATTTATGATTGGTCTTTAGTCTAATGTACTACACACTTATGGCTTTGGTAAGACACAAGTGAAATTGTGATACTTGTTTTCACCTTAAATTTGTTAACAGTTCTTCAGCCTCATCTTTTGTCATCTCTTTTCTTTTTATTCTCCATTTTTTTGTTGTTATTTTTTTGTTGGTGATGAATCCTTAGAGATCATTTTTTCCTGAGGAGCCTTTTCTACATTGGGCTAGATGTCTTCACTATGCACTCCCGTAGCACTGGAATCTAAACTATCATGGCATTTCACTTCTCTTTAATTTTAGAGATTTTTACTATAGGGCATATGTGCTTGCCAGAGAGACAGAAAGTGAGAAATCATCTCCCAGGGTGATGGCCATGTTACAATCCCTTCTTCTCCATTCAACTCTTGGGATTTTGAGCACATATGCACGCGTGCCCAGCATGAATTTCAAGCCACCAGGTCCAGGACTTGAACTGCAGTTAGCCATGTGGGCGTCTAACCACTACATCACCTGCTGGCCTCTAGCATTTCACTTTCTTCTCATTCCTTAATAAACATTTGAGTTTTTGTTTGTTTTGTTTTTAAATCAGATTCTAAGTTCCTTGAAGAGAGAAACCATAAATATTTTGCTGTTACTGTCTTTCTGGAACCTAATGCACTACTTGACACAATTTCAGTACTCACTGAGCGTGGCCTACTGTTACCATCATTTTCATTGCTAATGTTGGGTCACTGCTATTATTCCAGTACTTTCTGTGCCTCTTTATTACTGTCCTCACTAGAACTGGTGTGCACCTGACAGATAAAGAGAGAGAGAGGAAAAGTGAGAAAGTGCCCCCACCCTCACCATGGAAGATGGTCAAGCCTCAATCCCTTCCTCTCCATCTCTCCTTTTGAGATTTTGGGCGTGCATGTACATGAGCCAGGAATTTTTTTTTTTTTTTTTTTTTTTAAGCTCCTAGTTATGGGACTCCAACCACGCAGTGGGTCAGTGGGATCCTGCTGCTTTAACTGCTATACCACCAGCTGGTTGGGATTCCCTTTATAACCATCCTGCTTGAGCTCCTTCTGCCTGGGTCTTCTGCATGCTGGAGGCTGGACACAAGTGCCAGTTTCCCCTTCCCACCCCTGCTTACTGATGGGGAGCTCCTCCTTTCTTCTTGGAGACTCCTGTCATACTCAGCAACCAATCAAACCGCAACATTTATCAGGAAGAGGTTGGTAAATAAGAAAGAAATCTCTTTAAGCTGCGTGAGAGGAATCAGCAGACCTGTCTGGCTCCATTTGGCTTTTTATTCGTTTATTTTTCTTTTGCCAGGTGGTTTGAATGAAGGATTGAAGTGCCCTAGATTTCCAGATTTGTCTTCTGCAGATTCAGTGTTAAATGCTTAGTGTTGATTATATTTTAAGCATAACTTTTATAAAACTCTATTTTGAAAAGCTATGACTAACTATGGATATACATAAAATGGATATTAACAGAAATAAAGAGTCTCCTTTAAGTCTGTTTTTTTAAGGCTTTTCTTATTTATTTAGAAAGCCAAAAGTTGCATTGCTTCTCTCACTGATGACTAGTCCCGGTGTTATCCCTCCTAAATACTCAAATTTTATTTAGACTTATTATAAAAAATACTGTGAAACAGCTTACTGCATCAAAGCTACATATTGTGATGTGAGTAAATGTTGTTTCACAGCTTATTTTAGTATTCTAGAGAGGTTGGCATGGAAACCTTGAGAAGACATTTTAGATGTTCAGTGATACGTAAGGCTTTCATTTCAAAAGTCCTGATTATCTTATTTATCCTTATTTAGAATCAATTTTAGTGTTCATTTCTATTTAATTTTAGGAATATACATTTCTCCCCCATAGGCAGAAGGAGCTTCTTTAATCTATTTTTTAAGAATTATTTATATAATTTTATTCACCATCATTATTTTCTTTAATTTAACCAGAGAGAGACAGAGAGAGAAAGGGAAAGTGAGAAAATAAGCCACCAGGCCCAGGACTTGAACCATAGTTAGCCATGTGGGAGTCCAGCATTATAACTACCACAGCACCTGCTGGCCCTCTACTTCTTTTTTAAGAAGAGATATGCATTTTATTAGAGAATAACAAGGAAGAAAGCAGGGTCAGGGGAGAATTTTTAGGAATAAAGTAATGTAAGTATATGTTATGTAATTAAGTATAATAATAGTAATCAGAAGAGGGGCCGTCAGGTGGCATGCTGGTTGAGGCCCTGGACTCACACATATCTGACTGGGTTTGAGTCCCAGATCCAGCAGCTAGGAATTCATGGTGGGCATGTGTGTGTGTGTGTGTGTGTGTGTGTATGCCCAGAATCCAGAAGGAAGATTAAAGGAAATGGATTGTAGTGTGCCATACCCACTGTGGGATGATTTTTCATTTTTCTCTCTCTCCATCTCTGTCTCTCTGGTAAGTGCACGTACCCTATAGCAAAAAATAAAAAAATAAAAAATAAAAAACTCTCCAAAAAATAGTAATTAAAAAATGAAGAAATAAATTTAATATACTATGTAACACACATTAATAGGCAATATGCATAATGCACTTGCATAAAGTACACCTTCATTAACTTACATTATTATATGTATGTAATAAGAAAGTCGATTAAAGGAAAATTCAGTAAATTACTTTGATTCAGAAACTTTTTCATCAGTCGTCCTTTTTTCAATCTTTTCTGTCTTTTGCCTGAAAATTAGGAAATAGTGGTTATATAACATCTCAAAACCTTTACCAATTCATATGTGAATAAACTTCTATGAATTAAAACAAGGACGTGAAAAAAGTCTTACTTCAGTATTTTTTCAACTTGTTACCTGTTGTATTATGTGTTACTGGCTGGAGCTTTCTTACCCCATGATAATTAGTGACCATCTACTTCCTTTGGGGGTCCTGAGAGCTGGATTTAAGTCTTGCCTCTTCTTTTTTTTTTTTTTTTTTTGGAGAGGTTTTTTGCTATAGGGCGCGTGCGCTCGCCAGACAGACAGAGAGAGACATAGAGACAGAAAACGAGAAATCACCCCCCAGGGGGGATGGTCACGCCGCAATCCCTTCTCCTCCATTCTCCTCTTGGGATCTTGGGCACAGGCAGGGCACGCGCGCACACGCGCCCGGCATGAGTTGTAAGCCACCGGGTCCGAGACGCGAACCGCGGTCGACTACGTGGGAGTCCAGCGACATAGCCATTATGCTAACTGCTGGTTCCCTAAGTTTTGCCTCTTCTAAGGAGTATGTGACCTTGTGTAAAGAATTTCAAATCTTGAGGCCAGCAGGTGGCATTATGCTTAAGGTACTGCACTCCCACAGTGGTTTGAGTCCCAGACTTGGTGGCTATAGCAACATTTAAAAAAAAAAAAAAAGAAAATTCAAATTTTAGTACCCGGGTTTTCTTATGTATAAATTAAGAGGAGATGAGCCATATATTTTCTAATATATATTTCAGTTTTATTCCATATTTTTAAAATATGATGTTGGAACCTAAGTGAAGATGATTTCTCATCCTTTACAGCCATAAGTTGACCATCTCTGCAGACAGGCCCAGAAGCTCTCCAACTTTTTGTAAATCACTTTTGTTAAGTAAATTAGCTACTGATGTTTTAAAACTTAAGAGTTTTTAAAAACTCTGGAATATTTGTGATGACACTGATTTTCCAAAATTTCTAGCAAATAAGTTGCAATTATTTCTAAATATATCTTTAAGAATATAGACGTCAAGCCTAGCTATGGCGGCTGAGGTGCTGAGGCATGACTGCATAACACTGGAGCCATTTGGGAGGCAAATGGGTGGACCCGAACACACTGGCTATTAGCTAAGGTAGGATCGTGGCATGGGGAGACCCTATCAAGGGTATCTCTTTGTCTTTCATTCAATAAGGAAAAAAAAAAAAAGAAAAGAAAAACGGGAAAAAAAAAACTTCAAGAAATATAGAGGTCAATTTTCTATATTCACATTTGGAAATGGCACATTTAGAAATTTTACCTATGCATTAAAACAACCTCCAAATAATTCTTATAATTTATACTAAAATAACCCAATGATATAGTCACAGCAAGAAAATAAACCAAGGGAGCCACCATCGTGTTATGAAATACGTCAGTGTGCAGAGAACTGTTCATTCATGGAGAGCAAACCTGTTGGCCATGGCTGTATTGAGCTGGAGAGGGTCCTGCCAAAACAAGTCCACTCCTAACAGCCTAACTCTTAGAATGCATATGGGTTAGGGAAAAAACTACTTCTCAGGGCCAGCAGGTGGTGTGGTGGTTAAGGCTCTGGACTTTTACATGGCTAACCATGGTGGAGTGGTTGGAGTCCCAAACCTGATGACTTGAAAATCACGCTGAGAGTGTGTGCATGTGGGCCCAGAATCCCAGGAGGACAACGAAGGAGAAGGGATTACAGTATGGCCATTCTCCCTGGGGGATGATTTCTCACTTTCCCTCTCATTGTCTCTTTCTGTCCCTCTGGTGAGCATACATTGCCCTATGTCAAAATCTTAAAAAAAAATATGAAGTATGAAATTTAAAAATGGTAGCTCTGAAAAGAATACTGTAGCGTAATTATGTAGACCTTACTCTTCAGACACTTCAGCACTTCTTTTTTTCTTTCTATTTTTGGAGAGGTTTTTGCTATGGGGCGCATGCGCTCGCCAGAAAGACAGAGAGAGACAGAGAGACAGAAAGCGAGAATCACCCCCCCCCCCCCCCCCCCCCCAAAGGGATGGCCATGCCGCAATTCCTTCTCCTCCATTCTCCTCTTGGGATCTTGGGCACGCGCACACACACGTGCCCCGCGTGAGTTTAAGCTGCCAGATCCAGACTCGAACTGCAGTCGACTATATGGGAGTCCAGCAACATAGCCATTACGCTAACTGCTGGTCCCCACTTCAGCACTTCTAATTAATCCTTTGCTAATATATCAGAAGACTAAGTTTGGAAATTCCACCAAATAAAAACTGTATTATCCTTTATTCCTATGGAATACTGTATACTTCAAGACTATATGAATAACTCTGTTCTAAATCTTAGTTTTAATATTACTGTACCATTTCTTTTTTTTTTTCTTTTCCTCCTAAGAAAGTCTGGGAAAAAAATCTTCACTATAGTAACTGATTAGTTCCATTTCCTGTAATACTTCTTTTCTTGTGGCTGCTGGTTTTCAGCCAATTCTATTTTTACATTTATTTTTTCTCCATTACGTTCTTTTTTTTCCCTGGGTAAAAGAATTTTTATGTTTTTCATTTTGTCAAAATGGAATTCTTCTCATATCATGTAATGATGTTGACATTTGCAAAGCTTAAAAGCAGTAAAGAGAGATGTGAGGTCTTCAAAAAGTTAATGGAAAATGAGTATTATGAAAGACTATGTATGGATTTCAAATTTCCATGTTTCCATTTCCTTTTGAAGTTCCTTTGTAATTCTACATAACTCAACATAGTATGAGGGCTTTTAGTTTGCTTGTTTTTGTTTTTTTAAGGAGCTGTTAATTCAGAAAGTATTTTCAGGTAGCACTGGATAAGGATACCCAAGTCACTTTTTTTTACAAGTCCTATGCTATTAAATCTAGCAATCAACTTGGTGCAACAGTGATTTAAAAGAGGAGACTAGGAGCCTAGGAAGTGATCTGAAAACACAGGAAACCAAGAGATTAAATAGCAAAAACACACAAAAGCAAATGGTACATTTTGTAAGGTGTCTGAGTGCATAAGAATTTTACAAAGTTGAGAGGAATCCAATTCAAAGAGTATGAAATTAGTGTCCATGTAGGAAAGCTTAGACAGGTACAGGACTGAGGGTCTGAGACCACTGGTCTCAGGCTTTTGTTTTTTTCAGTTTATATTCTTCTTCCTTCTTTTTTCTTCTTTCTTCCTTCTTGCTCCCTTCTCCCTTCTTTCTCTTTGCTCTCCCTTTTTCTTTTTTCTTCTCCTCCTCCTATTTTTGTCTTCTTTTTTTCTTTTTTTCCTCCTCCTTCTTTCTCCTTCTCCTGCTTCTTCATCTGTTTGGAACACTGTAGAGTCACTTGGGTGAGATCCACAAGCATTTGCTGTTTTCAAGTAACAAAAGCAAGGATTCTCCTTGAGATCAAAGCCTTATGTTTCTGTATTATATGTTGAAAAATAACCAAGAAACACCTTAGAACTCATAAGGTATTCATTCAGAATTTCCCTTCTCATTAAAATCTGTACCAGATCCTTACAGAAATATTTACTGATTGCTAAGCTCTGATTGTTTTCTGCCACATGGAAAGTCAGCGAAGGAGGTGTTGCTTTACTAACATCCAAAACTAAATCAACTAGCAACCCTGTTTTTTTTGGCGATGGTCATTCTGTATTAAGAAAGTTCCATTTCAGGGACCAGCAGATGGTTTAATGGTTACATTGCTGGACTCTCATGTAGTTGACTGCAGTTTGAGTCCAGGACCCAGGGCCTTAAAACACGGGCACGTGTGTGTGTGTGTGTGTGTGTGTGTGTGTGTGTGCCCTAAATCCCGAGAGAATAATGGAGGAGAAAGGATTGCATCGTGGCTATCCTCCCAAGGGGTGATTTCTTGCTTTCTGTCTTTGTCTCTCTCTGTCTCTCTGGTGAGCACATTGCCCTATAGCAAAAATTTCTCTAAAGAAATAAGTAAATGAAGATTAATAATAATTAAAAATTGTATTTCAGACTTTAGATATAAAATGTGCAGACTTCTCTTCTAAGCTTAATTTTCCAAGGCAGATCTATGGATGAAATATAGTTTGAAATCTCCAAAGCTGACTGACCGCATAACCAACATATATTCTGTCTTCTTTCTCAGATCCAATTAAATCAGGAAGCCAGTGAATATATGTACATGGCAACCTCTATGCACAAGGGTTTTCATGAATTCTATACCCTCACTATCTGGAATTCTTTTCTTTCTTTCATTTTATTTTGTTGTTTCTTGGTGTTTTGTTTTAATTGCCTGAGGGTGCGTGGACTCATCAGAAAGAGAAAGAAAGCACCCCTCAATAGGGTATGGTCATGCCGTAATACCTTCTTCATTTCTCCATGTTGTTGAGATTTGGGGAACTCATACATTGTACCCAACCTATATTTCAAGTCACCTAGCCTGGGATTCAAACCTGTGGCCAACCATGTGGGATCTGGATCACTTTATTAGGCCACAAGGCTGGCCCCCTATAGTGCTTTATGTTAATCCTGGCATCTGGGGGATAAGTCATTGCTAAAGTTAGTTTGGAATTGTCTCATTTTCTTGTGGCAATTTTTATTTCTAGTATCAGTAAAGAATCCTTTCTATTTTTTTTTTAAGAGAGTTTTGCTATAGGGTGTGTGTGCTTGCCAGAGAGACAGAGAGAGAGAGAGATGGAGAGACAGAAAGATAGAAAGTGAGAAATCACTGTCCAGGAGGGATGGCCACACTGCAATCCCTTCTCCTGGGAATTTGGGCACACATGCTCATGTACCCGGCATGAGTTTCAAGCCTCTGGGTCTGAGACTCAAGCCGTGGTTGACCATGAGGGAGTCCAGTGACATAAACATTATGCCATCAGCTGGTCCAGGATCCTTTCTATTAATACATCAACCTGTGTATAAAAAAAGAACAGTTAATCTATAATTACCACTACCTTGTTTGTTGTTTGTTTATCTTCATAGCATTTACATGGTATATATTTTCCTTCACAGCATGTATATAGATATAACTGATATGCTTTATATTTCTTGTGTAATTATCTATTGTTATGTTCCCCATGAAGAATGTTTATGAAAGCAGGAATGTGTTCTGTTTTTATCACTGATGAATCCCCAACATGTAGCCTAGATTTGGGCACATATTAGGTATTCAATAATATTTGTTCAATAAATACAGCCAGTCCCCATTTTGATGCATCCACTGATGTTTTCAGGCCTTTGTTCTTCTCCCTTGAACACAACTACTCTGCTGGCATCTCTCTCCACTTCCCAATTCCCATCCCAGTAGTATCATACCTTCCTTTACAAATTGAAGTTACACACATGTTAAGGAAGTATCTATTCTAGGTCTTCCTCAGGTGCTTAGTATGATGTCATATGTACCCTCCTAGAGGCTGAAAGAGCACCAGGATTAGGGATGTTCCTCAAAAGAGGACTTGGAAGGATAACCTCATGTCATCTTAGGACCTGTCAATACATATGTCTTCAGTCATTTTTTAAACACTTTAAAAAGCAAAGTTACATCTGCAGCTTCTCTTTCTAGGGAGATGCATGGATTATAGTTCCTTAAGAATCATTGTGTCTGGAGGCTGGTAGCTGGCATGGTGGTTAAAGCACTGGACTCCCATGTGGCTGACCACAGTTCAAGTCCTGAACCTGGTATCTTACCTTCTCACTTCCTCTCTTTCCCTCTGTCTCTCTTTGGTCATAATAAATAATAATAATAATAATAATAATAAAATAAAATAATTATTTTTTTTAAAAAATTTCGTGTCTGAACCAAAAATTAGGAGATTCTATTTGTCTTTCAAAGTATAATTTACCAGAGTATAGATGAGAACTAAAGAGGGCTTTAGCTAGGGCTGACTTTGTAGCCTAGTGGTTAAGGGAGCTGGAGCCCATGTGACCAACTGTGCAGTTAGAATCTCAGTCCTAGGGACTTGAAAAGCACTCTGATCATGTGTGTATGAGTGTCTGAGTCGTAGCAAAATGGAGAAATGGAGGAGAGAGATTGTGGTATGACCACTCCCCATGGGGGAGTGCTTTTTCCCTCTCCCTCTTTCTCTTTGTATCTCTCCATCTCTTTCTGGGAAGCACACACAAACCTCTGACAATTAATAAAAAAATCATTTGAAGAGGTTTTAGTTATGAAAGAGGAAGTGTGAATGACACTGCAGCAGTTATCAAATGTGGAAGAAAAATGAAGCTGCCTTGCATGAAATGTTAGAGCAATAAGGGCATTAAGGGGTCCAGCAGATGGTGTAATGGTTATGTCACTGGACTCCTCTGAGGTTGACCATAGTTCGAGTCCCAGATCTGGCAGCTTGAAACACACTGAGCATATATGCATGCGTGCCCAAAATCCCAAGAAGAGAGTAGAGGGATGAGATTGCAGGGTGGTCATCTCCCCTGGGGGCTGGTTTTTTGCTTTCTGTCTCTGTATTTCTCTGGCGAGTGCACACACCCTATACCAAAAATTTCTCTTAAAAAATAAGTAAATAGAAGCATTGAATTTTTAAAGGCAAGTTTTGGAAAACTGAAACTCAATTATTATTAAGATTATATTTCAGGAGCAGTAAATTCAGTCCAAACCATCTTATAATCATTGCAGTGTATGTCAACTAAAGCGAATGAGCAAACTTCTCAGCAAACAGTTGTGTATGTGCTATTTGATAAATTATTTCTTTGTTAAAGAAATAGTTACTGAAGGGGCCAGACTATGGGAGAGAAGCAAGACCTAACACTCTGTTAGGCGGACCCACATGGGAAGTTTTCAGATTCTCACCGGGAGACCTCCCTGAGTTTGCTGGGCATGTGTATGCTCGTGATCCAGGGCTGTCTGAGGCCGGGGGCAGATGGCGGCATCAAGCGTCTGTTGCTGTCTCTCAGAGAAGAAAGAGATGAACTTTTCAAAGAGAGAGAGAAGTGGTAATTGAATCTGTAGTATGAAGGACATTGTTTGGTATGAGAAGAGCATATCTCTTATGAAAGTCATTGACATAATTGCTACATCCATTTAAACAGCTTTCAAGAAAAAAATATGAGCCCAATAATCAGGAACACTATTTATTAACATCCCCAGTCTTATAATGACACCAATGACACCAAGTCTCCTAGAATCCCTTTATAATTGTTCTAAAAGAAGAATTCCACTTCAAATAAGTGGGAGGCAAGCCAATTCATCAGTCCCTAAAGGGCATCAGCAAAATGGAAAAAAAAAAAAAAAAAACAACGGACCAGGAAGAGCAATAAACACTGTGAGCAAATATTTACGTCACTAAGTGCCTATAAGCGATTTATTTCTCATTTTAACCGTGGCCTTTAATTGTACTCCTGTCTATCCTAGACCAATTACTCACATCTGGACTGCTGAAGTCATTCATTATAGCTTAACTTTTTCTTTTTCTTTTTCTTTTTTTTTTTTTCGCACTAGTGATTGTAGTGGGAAATAAACTCAATAATTCTATCAGTATTGAAAGGAGGACAGAGATTTTCTAGGTAAATTCGATTTTGACTACATATAGGCAACAATGACAAAAACCTTAAAATAACAGTAGCTTAAGTCAATCCAAGATCGTCAAAGTACTCCATTGTTACCAATGGCCCTGTTTTTTTCCCACCAAGCAACTGCAACTTCCACTTTGGTTCCAAGATAGCTGCTCACTTCCCACATAGGCATCCTGGAGAGCGCCAGAGAGAAATGTAAAAGAGAGAGACCCAGGCCAGCAGGTGTCATGGAGATTAATGCACTGGATCCCACATGGCCAGCTGTGCAGTTCTAGTCCCAGACCCAGCAACTTGAAAATCATGCCAGGTGCTTGTGTGTATGCCCAAATCTGGAGAAGAAGGGAGGTGGGATTGCAATGTGGCCATTCCGCCCTTAGAGGTGATTTCTCACTTTCCTCTCTTTCTCTAGTATGCTTACACACCCTGCAGCAAAAAACTATAACCCCACCCATTACACATATTTCCTTCTAGTCACACATAGCTCTTGTTCTTGCATCCCTTTGTCTAGAACTTAGTTATTTTGTTATACTACAGCGATGAAAAGTGGTCTTTGTTAAGGATAAACATATAGGCTGGCAAGTAGTATGGTGGTTAAGGAGCTGGACTTCCACCTGGCTGACCATGGTTCAAGTCCTAGACCTGGCAACTTGCTTTCTAATTTTTTCTCTCTCTTTGATCAAATTAAAATAATAATAATAATAATAAATAAAATGAAATAACTTATTATTTTTTTAGAAAACGATAAACATGTTGCCCAACTGACATTTGAGAAGTCTTTCACTTAAAAGGAGGAGAATAGAAATAAAAGAAAATTTGTAGCTTCTGCCATACTACAGTTATCCCCATTTAATTTGTTAATCAGAGGAGGAAGTGCAGATTATTAGGGCTGTAGTGAATGTTCACCATTCATTACATAATTATAGCACAAATATAGACAGAAAATTAAATCCTAGTAATTTGTGTGTGTGTGTTTTTCTTTAATTATTTTTTTGGGACCAGCAGTTAGAATAATGGCTATGTCGCTGAACTCCCATGTAGTCGACTGCGGTTCGGGTCCTGGACCCGGTGGCTTAAACTCTCACGCCAGGCACATGTGCGTGTGTGTCCAAGATCCTGAGAGGAGAATGGAGGAGAAGGGATTGCGACACGGCCATCTTCCCTGGGGGGTGATTTCTTGCTTTCTGTTTCTCTATCTCTCTGTCTCTCTGGCGAGCGCATGCGCCCTATAGCAAAATCCTCTCAAAAAATTATTTATTCAATTTTATTTTTATTATTTTTCTAATATGCTATAGGGCACATACACTCACCAGGGAGAGACAGAGAGAGAGAAAAAAGGAAAGTGGGAAAGCAAGCCATCAGTACTGGTACTTGAACTGTGGTCAGCCATGTGGGAGTCCAGTGCCTTAATCACCATGACATCTGCTGGTCCCTTAATTTGTGTTTCTAAAAGGACAAACATTTATGAAGCTTCAGGCATGTTAGGTTCCTGATATATATTGCTATATTTTTTCTTCACAACCATCCAATAGTACAAATATTTATCTTCCTTATAGTTGAAGAAAATAAGGATTAGAAGGGTTAACAAACTTGTCCCAGGTCACATAGGCAATTACAAATGGAGTTGAACCTAAGTCTGTATCAATGCAAAATATGGGTTTCGTTTCATATTGTTGTTTCCCATAGCTTCTCTGTATTTACTGGTACCGTGTTCAGTCTTCATTCGTCTTTGGATTCTCCATGTTACAGACAGAATATGTAGCTAGTGATTAAAAGATTGAAATACTGAGTTCACTGTTTTTGCCGATGCTATGAAATATTTTTAACATTTGTAGATTATTCAAAGCCATCTCATTCTTTTACCATATTAATTTCTGATCAAATCCAGATAATGGGTAACATTTTGTTAAGCAAATATGGATCAAATCCAGTTAATGGGTAACATTTTGTTAAGCAAATATGGTGACATGTTAAATAGGAGATTCAAAATAGGCTCTTTTTTTTTTTTTCATAAATAAAGTGAGATAGGAACCATCATGTGACCTGGTAGTTAAGGCTCATGACCCACATGGCCGACTATGATTCAAGTTTCAGACCCAGCAGCTTGAAAATCACATGGGTCACATGTGCATATGTGCCCAAAATCCTGAGGGGAAAATGGAGAAGAAGGGATTGTAGCATGGCCTTCCCCACAGGAAGGATGATTTCTTACTTCCCTCTCTCTGTCTCTCTGTCTCTTTCCGGCAAGTGCACACACCCTATGGCAATAATCTGGAAAAAAAAATGTAAGAAGAAATTGATTATTAGTTAAGAAAAGATACTATGTTTTTTGTAACTAAGTTTAATTGCGCTTGATTATTCTTATGTTATGAAGTTATTTTGTCTATATTCTATGTCCTCAAATAAGCCGTTTAAGAAAACCCGTCTAGTACTGTTTAATGGTTGTTACACTCGAGTGCTATAGTAGAGAAAACACAAGCACTCCTGTGAGTCTGAAATAGATTTTCATAAAATCCATTATAGGATAATGAAATGTGTTTGTCACATTTGTGACTATTATCCTTGAGAATAATGAGTCAGAGTTGAAGAAAATGAGTCTTGAAATACTGATTGGCTAATATGACATATTTGTATGTTTCACAGTGGACTTTAGGGCCAGCCCTGTGATGCAGTAGTTAGGCCCTCCACAAAGGAAGCTGGATCCCATATGGCTGAATGGAGTTCAAATCATGGCCCTGTTGGCTTCATGCCAGGGCGTGTGTGGCTAGGATCCTGACAGGGTAGCGAATTAGAGGAAAGGGGGACTGTAGTGTGACCAGGTCCCTTTGGGAGGTACTTTCTCTCTCTCTTTCTCACTCTTGTGCATGCTCCCTCTGACATTAAAACAAACAAATAAATAGAATATATTTAAATAATAAAGTTTAGAATATATAGATCACTGTTTTATCTATTTTTGCAGTGGAGTATTTTTGTTTGTTTGTTTGTTTCTTTTTTTAATTGCCAGAGGGTGTATGCACTCATCAGAGAGAGAGGGTATGAGAGAGAGAGAGTGAGCACTCCCCTGTAGCTCATGGTCACTCTGTAATCCTTCTATTTCCATATGTTCATCTCATCAGGATTTGGGGCACACACCCACACATGCCCGGTGTATATGTCAAGCTACCAGTATTTGTTTTTTTTGTTTTTTGTTTTTTGGAGAGATTTTCGCTATAGGGCATGTGCGCTCACCAGACAGACAGAGAGAGACATAGAGACAGAAAGCGAGAAATCACCCCCCAAGGGGGATGGTCATGCCGCAATCCCTTCTCCTCCATTCTCCTCTTGGGATCTTGGGCATGCATGCACACGCGCCTGGCATGAGTTTTAAGCCACTGGGTTCGAGACGTGAACCGCGGTCGATTACGTGGGAGTCCAGCGACATAGCCATTACGCTAACTGCTGGTTCCCAAGCCACCAGTATTTGTCAAGCTGGGATTTGAACCGTGGTCAGCCAGGAGGGATCTGGTTCTTTTAACTGCTAGGTGGCAAGGCTGATCCTTTGTTTCTGTTAATTGCTAAGTTTAAGTGAGTTTTACTGTCCAAATATAAACAGTATGAGGTATTGGTCAAATTTGGGTGCTTTTACAAAACGAATCTTAGACTCCTAATGAAAGAATCTTACTGAGAAAAGTTGTCTTTAAACATTTTATAAAATTTAAATATTGGTTGTTTGCTTTCTTTGGCTCATTGGAAAACACGATTCTCTTTGTATGACTTCAGCTCTCAGAAAATACAGGATTTATCTATTTCATATAAACTCTTTATCATCATTCTTAGTATTACCAAGTGCTAAACTTTTACCATATGTTATTTCATTGACTACTTTTAGCAGTTCCCAAAACCAGGTAATGTTATCATCTGTCCTTTAAAAACTTTCCCATGGTCTCACCTGACAATTTTCCCATGGTCTCTGATGACTGGACCTGGATTCTGGATTCAAGTTGAGGTAGTCTTTTTTTTTTTTTTTTTTTTTTTTTTTTTTTTTTTTTTTTTTTTTTTTTTTTAGTGGTTTTTGCTACAGGGCGCGTGTGCTCACCAGATAGACAGAGACAGAGAGACAGAAAGTGAGAAATCATCACCCCCAGGAGGGATGGCCACACTGCAATCCCTTCTCTTCCATTCTCCTCTCGGGATCTTGGGCATGCATGCACACGTGCCCGGCGTGAGTTTTAAGCCACCGGGTCCAGGACGCGAACTGCGGTCAACTACGTGGGAGTCCAGCGACATAGCCATTATGCTAACTGCTGGTCCCGAGTTGAAGTAGTCTTAAATCTGGAGCCTGCCCTCTAAATCATGCTGTGATGCCTATGCACCCCAACTCAGTGATTCCCGACCACAGTTAGATAACCCCACTTTTAGTGTTTTCTCACTAAATATCTTTTTGGAAAATGTCTATTTATCTATGAGGGAGAGAGACAGAGAGAGGAGCACTCATGGTGGGGGAGAATGTTGACACTGCAATCTACCCCCAGCCTCAGCCAGCCTCAGATCATAGGCATGTGTGTACCCAGCCTAGTTAGTTAGGGAGGTCACCACACACAAACTCGGAAGCTTCTCACAGGGGTCAGACTTGAAGAGCATGTTTTTCCATTGTGCCATCATCTGGCCCCCATCTCTCAATGGATCTTTTCTCTCCATTTTTAGCTGGTACCCTGGAATTGAGTATCACAAAATGACCTACTAGTCCTCTATATAAAATCCAATGTGGAATAGATCTACAGGTTATTTGCATTTGCCATTTTAATCGTTTGGTTACTTTTGTTAGCTTAACACATTTGATGAATTTGCCACCGATGAATTAGTGGTAATTTTGTGTACTATATCTTTCAAGTCAGGCTTAGCTTCGTCTCTGATGGACTCATGAAATGGCTGAGGTTTGGGCATCAGCCTTTCCCACACACATCACTTTCTTTTTCAGATTTTTTTCCCCCCATCAAGCAGTTTACCCTGCATTTTGTGTTCAATGCCCCTTTGTACTGCTTCAAAACCAAGCATTGAGCAGTAAGTGCAACTTTACTTTCTCATTATTCTTCCCTACCTCCTCCACTTCTCAAGCTAAGGTATTTTAAAAAAAAATACTGTACTTATTTTTTAAAATTGTTTTGTTTTAACTACAGAAGTTTTAGAAAGTACAGAACCATTTAGGGAAATAGAAATATAGAGCCATGATTCTACCAACCAGATGCAACCACAGTACAATTTTGGCAACTTTCCTTCCAGTCTTCTCTTATGTGAAAAATTTCTAAGCCATGAGGAATTATTTTGTTAATAGGAGACAGCTCTTTAAAACAAAGACTTGATTGTCGAGGCTTATTTCCTGTTCTGATCAGACAAAAGTATCTGGTCATTCTGGGGGTCAGCGAGGACCTAAATTGGTGTTGGGGAAATTGATGTAATGCCACCCTCCAGAGTAGAATAGGAAAATCGTTCACAGATTAAGACCAATCCTTAGAACTGGGGTGAGTCAGGAGCGAGGGTAGCAGGTCCAAGAAAGGGAGTTGACAAAGCCCAAGGCAGATCTTTCCAGGAATTCTAACACAAGGAGAGTGGAAGCAGGGACCAAGGGACCAGGCTCAGCTGGAAGGAATGGGAGCTGAGTGCTGGCAGAAGGAACAAGGGGTTCCCTAGAGAACAGGGTTCCAAAGAGCCTTCTAGTAGCCTGGCTGGCCCAAGGGACTATGCAAAATACCAAGACAATCTGCCAAAATGCTACAGACTTCCACCTTAAAGCACAGGCTAACTTGATTCTTTCTGAGCACTGCAAGTAACTGGTGTGAGACCTTTTGTTAGTTTACCATTAATGACAGCTCCCATTTCTTGAGTGCATGTCCAGTGCTGGCTAATCTAGTTTCTGGTGTTTATCATTTAGCTTTATAACAAGGAAGTCCGCTACTGTTAGGATCTCCATTTTACAGATAGGGAGTCAGAGGCCATGAGAAGTTGATGGTTTTGCCCAAAACTGTTTGGATAAATGGAAGAATAGGAATTCCAGCCCAAGGATTGTCTGAATCCAGTTCTTACACTTTATTACCACTTAGGCTATGATTTAGTGTTTTGTCCAGGGTTTATAGTGGGATTCTAACCTACCAGAAGAAACTGTTGTGTGTGGTGGGTATGGGGACCATTTTCTGGAGGTCCTCAGATTAATATACAAATATTGCTTAACCCTTCAAAATAATTCCATGAGTATGATTTATAAATATACTAGATACTGAAACAAATTCCTGACTTGGAACTCTTCTGAAGTATTCTGTGATCTTGATTTTTTCAACATATTTATTTTTTAAGCTAGACCTTAAATCTATTTACATGGAACATAGAATTATATAAAATGAATATCTCAGCTAACCCAAGTTCTACAGGACTTATACTTTAATATGTAAATGAATTACTGCTCTGATATAGCAGTAGTTTTAAAGCTAATACATAGTAGCATGAAGAAATGTCTATGAAATCTTTATGTACCCTGCCATCATTCCATCATACATATATATATGTATGTGTATATATACATACATACACACACACACACACACACACATAAATATTTGAGAGGTTTTTGCCTTAGGACACATGCACTCACCTGAGAGAGAGAGAGAGAGAGAGAGAGAGAGAAAGAAACAGTGATAGGGAAAGTGAGAAATCACCCCCCGAGGGGGACAGCCATATTACAATCCTTTCTCCTCCATTCTTCTCCTGGAATTGGGCACGCACACATGAGTACCTAGTGTGACTTTCAAGCCATTAGATCTGGGACTTGAACTATGGTCGGTCATGTTGAAGCCCAGTGACCTAACTGCTACACCATCTGCTGGCCCCCTCTCATTAAAAAACAAACAAACAAACAAACAAAAGAACACAACTTTATTGTGATATAAGTCATGTATCCTACAATTCCCTAATTTAAAGTATGTAATTCAAGTGTTTAGTATATTCAAAAATATGTGTAACTATTATTGCAGTTAATTGTAGAATATTTTCATCACTTCAAAAAGAGGCCCAGCACAGTGGTACAAGTGATTGGGCACCACTGTGCAAGGCGGGGCAACCAACCTAGAGGCCTGAGTACAGATCCCAGACTATCCTGAACAGGCTGGGCATGGTACTTGAAATCCTAGCTAACTGAGAGTGGAGGCAGAGGATTGCAAGGATAAAACATTGTCATAAACACCTGCCTCTCTCTGTCTCCTATTCATATGAATGCAATCTTACAATATGTGGATTTTTGTGACTAAGTTCTAACTTAACCTAATGTTTTCAAGGTTCATTCAAGTTGTGGCCTATACCCAATTGGTTCTTTCTTTTTTTTTATTTTTAAACATTTTTTTAATTGTTGGGGGCACATGTGCTAAATAGAAACACAGAAAGGGAGAGAAAGCACCCTTTGAGTGAGTTGTCATCACACTGCTTCATTCTGTTTCATTCCTTCCTTCCATCAGGATTTTGCACATACGTGCACATGTGGCTGCCATGTTTGTCAAGCCATCAGGGCCAAGATTCCAGGTGTGTTAGCCAGATAGAATCTGGCCCCTTGTGCACAGTGCCTAACCACTGGGCCATGGGGCTGTCTGATTCCTTGTATTATATATTTTTTTCCTAAGGGGTCTCACTCTTGATACTGATAATATGTGCCTTTCTATTTATCATTGAAAATGTCATTGGATGACCATACATTTCCAGATTTTAAATTTTGCCATGTCACAGACAAGATTTTAAATTTCCAAATTTTAAATTTTGCAGTGTTGTAGACAAGTCTTTAGTTGTTGGAAAGTTTGAAAGAACACTTCGCACTACCTCAGAGATACCTGTGTCCTCCTCAGCACATTTTTTTTCCTTTTTTTTTTTTTTTTTTTACTTTGTAAATGTATTTTTCAGCAAAACATGCTTGGGTCAGTACAGTCTACCCCCATAATCTTGCAAAGAATTATTTATGGCAGAGGAAAGCTGGTCAAATAGCTTTGAACTTAAGTAAGGAAAAAGCTGTGAAACAAATACAGAGGAAGCAATATGGGTAATATACTTTTGAGATATTTATAGCTTTAGACTCCATTGATAAATTGTGCAGCTAGTTGGAAGTGCAGCATTAAAACATGCCCTGGGAGACAATCCCACCTGGAAAGGTTCCTGGCTTAGGTTCAGAGACCTCCTACGTACATATGGCTTGCCCATGTTCCAGGGCTGGCTGAGTTTGCAGAGGGATCTCAAGATAGAGTCCCCATCAGGGATGCTGTCTTCCTGTATGTCTATTTTGCTCACTAAAGAAGAAGGTAAATAAGTAAACAAATAAATTGTGAAGCCAGAGTAATAAGTAGTAATATGTTGAGTAATATTACCTTTTTTTTCCTCAACTATACCAAATTAAATAGTATGGATTAAAATACTATAGTAGCTACTTTAATTTAGAATTATAATTGTTATTCTTTATTTTTTATTTTTTTTTCTCTAAAAATATTTGTTCTTTATTAGTAACTGAACTAGGGTTAAATGTTATAGGTCTTTGCACCATTCTTTGTAATTTAGTGAATCATTACACAAATATTCGGTAATACACTTGTAAACTGTGAATAAATTTTTTATTAAAAAGATAGTTTCCCAAAACTTTTTTGGAATAAGCAGATTATATATAAATATAAATTGTAATAAATTGACATTTTGACTGTAACAGTTTTTAGTTTGGCATTGTCTCAGACTGAGGGAGCTGAATTTCAAAATTATTTTCCTCAATATTTGTTAAGAGCCTGATCTGTACCATAAGGTTGACTACTGTTTTCAAGTACATATAAGTTACTTGTGGCATACTGAAATGTAAAATACACAGCAAAATGACATAATATTTTCATATTATTTTTGTTTCAGCTATCTAGTTTCTGTCAAAGAGATTTAGATTTGTTAGTATGCTTCATTTTGATGTTTGACTTCACATTAGGAATGTCAGGCAGTTGCAAACCTAGATACCTTGACAAATTCAGGATTTTGTTTTGTTTTTAATTGCCAGAGGGGGCATGCACTCACCAGAGAGAAAGATGGAGAAGGAGAAAAAAATCCCCTATTGGGGCTTGTCATACCACAGTCCCTTTTTCTCCATCCTGTCAGGATTTAGTGTGTGCCCAACCATGTTTTCCAAGCCACTGGGGCTAGAATTTGAACTGTGGTCAGCTGTGTGGATTTGGTTCCCTTAGCCGCTAAGCCATGGGTCAGCCCAAATTCAGGTTTTGATATGCAAGTTATAGTGCTAATCATGGGTTCAAATACTACAGATCAAATTGTGTTCCTGTAAACATTAAAAAAAGAAAAACTACAAATGATATCATCAACAAAGAGAATCTATGACCTATCAGTCAACACCAGCTCATTAAATGTTCTGCTCTAGCTGTAAATTACCTCGTGTAGACTGATGATTTAGAATGGAGTCAGGGCTTCTAGAATAAACACTGTATAATCAAACTCTTTAGATGAGCCATAAGGTGATTTCCATTCTCATGTATTTCAGTCCATAGTAGTATCTCTGGAGATGATTTAATGCATTTCATGCTTTAAAATTTGTTGACCTCCTCTTCTTTAATGGCTCTAGAATTGTATTTTTAATTATTTTATATATATATTGGAGAGGTTTTTGCTATAGGACACATGTGCTTGCCAGACAGGGAGAGACAGAGAGACATAAAGAAAGCGAGAAATCACCCCCCCAGGCGGGATGGCCATGCCGCAGTCCCTTCTCCCCCATTCTCCTCTCGGTATCTTGGGCACGCACGCACACACGCCCAGCGTGAGTTTTAAGCCACCAGGTCCGGGACATGAACTGCTGTCGACTATGTGGGAGTCCAGCGACATAGCCATTATGCTAACTGCTGGTCCCTTAATATACATATATTTATGGGATACAGTGTGATTTTTCAGTATGTGAATATATGTAAAGATCAAATCAGAGTAATTAGTATATTCATCAGCTCAGACATTTTTCATTACTTTGTGTTGGGAGCATTCAAAATCCTTTTTTTAAAATATTCTGAAATATACAATAAATAATTTTTTCAAGTTACTTTTATATGTTCATGTTTATTCTTAATGCATTTTTATTGACATAATAAATGTACATATTCGTAGGGCTCCGATGTGATGTTTTTCCTTACAAGAGTACATTGTGTGACAATTAGCTCAGGGTAACTGGTATGCTCATCAACTCAACCCTGGTCATTATATTGTCTTGGAAACATTCAAAGTCCTCTTTTTTAGTTACTCTGAAATGTACCTTAAATTGTTGTTAACTATTTTCTTTCCTATTGTCTTTTACCTAAAACTCATTTCTCTTTGATATCTGCAATTTGTTTCCATTAACCAATTTTCCTCTGTCCTTACCTCCATCCTCCCAGCCGCTAGTGGTCATTTTTCATCTCTCTCCTTCTATGAGGTCATTTTTCTTCTCCACATATGAGAGAGAACAGGGTATTTGTTTCTGTACCTGGTGTTTTTACTTAGTATACTGTCCCCCAGGCTAACCTATGTAACCTCAAATGACAGGAGTTTGCCTGTTTTTAATAAAACTTCATAGTATTTCACCCTCTGCATATATACCACCTTTTCTTTATGCATTCATCTGTTGAGGGACAGTTTGATTCCATATCTTGGCTATTGTCAATAATGCTGTAATAAACACTGGGACGTAGATATATCTCTATGACTTACTGGCTTCCTTTCCTTTAGATCCTAAAGAAAAAAACAATGAGATTTCTGGATCATAGGGCAGTTTTGTGAGATTTTTTTGTTCTTATTTTTGAAAGAGAGATTTTTGCTATAGGGCTCTAACACTCACCAGAGAGATAAGAGAGAGAGAAAGCGAGAAATCATCCCCTGGGGAAAGGGCTATGCTACAATCACGTCTTCTCCATTCTCCTCTCAGGATCTTGGGTATGCACACACATGTGCCTGGCATGAGTTTCAAGCTGCCAGGTCTGGAATTCGAGCTGCAGTTATCTATATGGGAATCCAGTGATGTAACCCTTACGCCATCTGCTGGTCCCTATTTTGTGTTTTATTTTTAAAGAATTACTTATTTAACTTTATTTATTATCACTATTACTTTTTAAAGAATTATTTAATTGTGTTTATTATTATATTTTTAAATTTGGTATAGGGCATGTGCACTCACGAGAGAGAGAGAGAAAGTGAGAAAGCAAGCTGCCAGGTTTGGGATTCGAACTGTAGTCAGCCATGTGAGAGTCCAGTGCCTCAACCGCCATACTATCTGCTGGTTTCTCATTGTTATTTTTTAATTTTCTATAAGGCATGTGCACTCACCAAAGAGAGAGAGACACACACACACAAAATGAGAAAGCAAGCCACCAGGTCCAGAACTTGAACCATCGCTGGCCATGTGGAAGTACAGTGCCTTAACCTTTATGCCTGCTGGCCCTTACAGTTGTGTTTTTATTTACAGTAAATTATTGTTAGCTATAGTTACTCTTTTGTACTATAAAACACTAAAACTTATGCCTTTTATTTAACTGTAATTTTGCAACTGTTAACCAATATCTCTCTCTTCCCTTCCACCCTCTTCCTATCCTATCCGCCGGGTCCGGGACTCAAACCACTGTCAATCTACATGGGAGTCCAGTGACATAGCCATTACGCTAACTGCTGGTCCCAGTAGTCATTATTCACTCTACTTCTATGAGGTCAACAGCAACAGTTTTTAGTTTCTGGAATTGTATGTTGCCATATGTCTAAGAAATATGAGGAACTCTTAAGACAGTGTGTATTATTGATAACTAAGAAATAATTGTATTCTTTAGGCAAACTTTTATAAATAAAGTCCTGTATTTATTAAAATATAAAGATATTTTAGAGTTCCACTCTGCCTTTATTTTAACTTATTAATCTAAACAATTAAAAATATAATAGGTATTATTTTTGTTATGAATCCACGAAAAGTCTAAGTGCTAAGTGAACAGAAATAACATCAATTTGGAAATTGTTTTGTGTTTGCCCATTGTTTCAGTTTACAATGTATTGGGTTGCGCCAAACCAATGTTCACTAAATTTGTGTGCAGATACTCTGGCAGTAGCATGAAACAGAGACGAGATATGTTTTGTAGTATTTTTTGTTTGTTTGTTTATTTCTAAGTAATCAAAAAGTATAAATACAGTAGATTGATATCAATAGTAAATAAATTTTGAAAATTATTGATATATAGCAGAAGTATATTAGATACTTCATTTTGTTTAGGAATATCACTTGATAACCCTAAATATCACCTTTATCAATGACACAAGCAGAAAGATGTTGCTATTATTACCAATAAAAATCCATAATTTTAAATAATTTCTTAATAGAGAACATATCTAGTAAGGCATTGTACAAATGCTATATTTCTTTTTTGAAACTTTTTTAAAAATTATTTCTTTGGGGCCAGCAGGTGACATAGTGGTATATCCGAGCTCACTGTCTGTGATAGATTCTGGATCAAATCTACTGTTCCAAACTAACGGGACAGTTTTGTAGTTTGAGCAAGTAAATAAACGGGTCTCAAATGGGTACCAATTTGTACTTTTCCATCATACAGACGGAGAAAAGCACATAGTAAATTAAACAAAAAATCTTGGTCATTTTTTATTAAGTATAAATGTAATTAGATTACAGCCTTTATTCTAATAATATTCATGATAAAAGACAACCCATGAAGTCTTTAATCTTAAAATCAAGTACTAGTTTTTAGTTATTCCTTAGGGAAAAGAGTCCTGTAGGAACTCCATATTTAATACTCAATGAGTATTTCGGCATAAAAACCACATTTGACTTTGCCTTTCTAGACCATGGAAACTATTCATTTTTTTCTTCAGAAATACCCTCTACATTAAATGACTAGCCCAGCTGTTTAGATTAATGCTATAAAGTAGGTCAGATGAGTGGCTGAATTATGATGGAGCATAGGTGAATACACAATTAATTAGGCCCAACAATTTATTTCATAGCGTACGTTTCCATCTGTTCCAGAAACACTGTTTAATTAATACTAAATTATTTACTTTGGTCTTTATTTGTAGTATTCCATAAGAACAGAAACAATCCACATATTTTAAGATAACTCTAAGAGTAAACTTCAAAGTGATAATGATCTTAGAAAATGGTAAGATCAGCAGGTCAAATGAATATAAAGTTTAAGTAAAAATTTAAGTTCTTAGTCTTGTTTTCTGCCCTTAAATATCAAGATTACACAGAAAAACATGTGTATAATTTCAATATTTTATTGAAACCAGTGGTAAGGTATAGTTTTTAATAAAAAGTTGAATTTTTCCCCTGTGCTTGTCATTTTAATTTAAATAGATAAACTAGTAACCTGTTCCTTATTCTCAGTTACAAGATGGAAACCGCTGATCATTCCTAACTTTTTTATCCTTCCTGCTTCCTACTTTTCCTTCCTTCCTTCCTTCCTTCCTTCCTTCCTTCCTTCCTTCCTTCCTTCCTTCCTTCCTTTTTCCTTCCCTTCCTTCCTTCCTTCCTTCCTCTTTCTTTTTCTGTATCTATCTTTTTCTCTCTCTCTTTCTTTCAAGAGACTCCCTAAAGGGTCTTGTCAGGCAATTATCCTCCCCCTGGCCTTCAGTCAGAATCACAGGCTCCCAAAGTGCATCTGGCATGTTCATATCTACCGAGGATCCAAACTCTGGGGCTTCTCATCTCTGGTATTGTGCAGTGGTGCCCTACCACCTATCCTGCCATAGCTGGGCCTCCACAACTTCATAGTAACAATGATATTGTTTGTTATCTGCTTTAATTCATACTTAATGGAGAATTAGCTTTCTACCAATTGAACAAATTTTATGGCACTCAACAACAGAATTGATCACATAATATAATCAGTGCTAGTAAAGATGTGTTTTATTTTTCAATATCTCAGTGTACAATATGTTTTTTATTGACAGAAGAGGCAGAAGAGAGGAGTATATCTTATATTTTCTCAATATAAAATTGGTATAAAGTACAAATTGAAAACGAGGTTTAGATGAATGAGGGAAGAAGTGGTACATAAAATATGGTACATATTTTAATCTGAAATGTACCATATGAATGCATTCATCTTTTCCAGTATATACCATATTCTCCAAAACCAATTCTACTGTTGCATTTATTACCAAAGTCATATGTTGAGAAAAGATATGTATTTTTTTGGTTCTTGTGCTCTGACTCACTGATTTCTTCATTTGAATTGTCTGTTTCTTCTTTCTTTTCTTTTCTTTTGATTTTTTTTTTTTTAATTGCCAGAGAGCATGTGCCCTCATGGGGCGGGGAGAAGGGAGAGGGAGAATGGTAGAGAAAGTACCCCTGTAATAGGGCATGGTTGTACTACAATCCTTTCTCCTCCATTCCTCCATCCCATTGGGATTTGGGTGCACACACACATATGCCCAGCATGTTTTCTAAGACACCAGCACTGGTATTCCCACCATGGCCAACTACATGGACTCGATGCCACAATCCTCCAGCCTCCATAGGTTTTTGTCGTAGGGCGGGTACCACCACGCCCATGACCAGCTACATGGTATCCAACTTCCATGTTTGGTTAACACCAAACAACTATGAGATTAGCCTGAGTCATCTATTTCATGGATTGAATTGTGTTGCAACTGGCTGTAAAACCAAAAATCGAAACAAAAAAACAAATCCCAGAAATTAAACTCACTTACTTATTACAGTTTCACTTAATATTATTGTTTTGCTGAAAAACATTTAAAGAACTTGCTGGCCTATGAGTCAATTATATAAAAATAGCAAATATGTCAAAGTCATGGTAGGAAATTCGCTAACAACTCTTGCAGCCTTAATGTTGGTTAGGTATCCAAAATATTCACCTAATCTACCCCTTCTTCCTTCATTCATCTTTACCCTATTTTCAATTTGTACTTTATCTTATTATATCATAAATTGCATTACCCACTTGTGAACATCTAACAGAGATGATATCTACAGGTTCCAATCCAAAATGTCTAAGTCCTCTCAGCAAAAATCGGCCAACAGGTTTGAGCAAAAGACACAGCCAGAACTGATCTGTTTTTATGATAAAAATACTCTATAGTGTTGCTCAAGAGAGGCTGGCTGGCCAAATCTGCTTGACTGTGACCTTGTGCAAGTCATTTAACCTTGGGGAACCAGATACTATTATCTGCCTGAAGATTAGACATGAAGTTGTATGCTGCATGCCTGGCATAGGTGCCAAACATCAACTATTGTTTATGTTCTTATTTTGGTGTCTAATGATATTTCTCTGAGAAGCATAAGAGAAAGGAAATTAAGTTCAGCTTGGTCAATCCTGCAGCAGTGCTGCTTCTTGAAAAAATATTCTGAAAGCCAAATCTGAGGCAGGTGAAAAGATGTAAGCAGCGCATGCACGAGTATCAGTGAGGAAGTCTTCCCTGTGAGTCCAGAGTTTATAGAATCAGCCCACGTATATTCCAGACTTTTAAAAGAGTTTGGCTTAATTACAAGCCAATCAAATACTAATGGAATGGCTGCTGGTTTCTCGATACTGAGCGAGCTGATGATGGGGACTGTAATGCAGGCATGCCAATGATGTCATTGCCCTCAAAGCCCTTGAAACACGGGAGACAGAGCTAATATACATACAGAAATAGTGCACAAGAGACACAGACACTGCAACTAGTTTCTAAAGTGCATTATCCAGAAACTCATATAATTTATCTTTTATGAAGATTTGGATGAATGTTTTCAGTTTATTTAACCATTTATCTTAATAGCGTCTCAGTACAAAACTCCAGATTTTATTTCTTATGCTAGTTGCCTTATTAATTTGCATATGAGACTCCCCAGGTATAAATTAGTTCAAATTATATTTAAAAATTTATTGTGTGTTTCTTTCAGTGAGTCATTATTTAATTAAATTTGAATATGTATCAGTTTTCCACTTTAAACTTTGGCAAGGAGTATGTGCGTTTTTCTTGGAAAAGAAAGTGAAGCTTCATTTGATCTTCATTTTAATTCAAAATGTGCTAGGGAAGTTTTGAATAAAGATTTGCCCCATAAGAAACTTATTTAAGGCAGGGGATGCAATAAGAAGTTTATGTTTTACAGAAGTTATGAAGTATATTATTCACCAGTGCTATCATTGATTCATTCAACTCTCTGGGCAGGGACTTTGCACACACATACACTATAGTTTAGAAAGGTATGTATTATACCTATGAGGGTCCTGTTTTCCTAAAAATCATTGAATTATCACTAAAGGCAAAAGAGCTAAATCATAATCATGGACTGTTCACTCTGAGATTCTTCATCCATTTCTTTAAATATGCTAACTCAATAATATGATTTAATTATGTATGTAGTCATCATTGCAGCCTATCAGTATTTTTATGGAGGTTCAAACAGATATTATATGGATATTGAAATACAATTACAGCAAATATTGATTATTCAGGGCTTGGGTAGACAGTGTCTAGATTGCATCACTTTTGTTCAACTTGAATATTCTTCTGACCATTTCACAGCTCATTAAAGAAGCTACCAGAACATGAGCAGCAGATAAAATGGAATACAAATTTTTTTTTTTTTTTCTTTTTCTTTTGGAGAGGTTTTTGCTATAGGGCACATGCGCTCGCCAGAAAGACAGAGAGAGACAGAGAGACAGAAAGCGAGAAATCACCCCCCCGGGGGGATGGCCATGCCGCAATCCCTTCTCCTCCATTCTCCTCTCAGGATCTTGGGCACGCACACACACATGCCCAGCGTGAGTCTACGCCACCGGTTCTGGGACATGAACCGTGGTCGACTATATGGGAGTCCAGTGACATAGACATTATGCTAATTGCTGGTCCCTAATTCAAACTATTTTTGTCACTCTTTAAAGAAAAACATTATTATTGTTGTTATTATTTTGCCAGAGGGCTCATGCACTCTCCAAAGATAAATAGAGAAGCAGAGGGAGAAAGCACTTTCCTAAGGGGTCTGGTCATGGCACAATCCCTCCTCCTGCATTTCACCTCCTTGGGATTTGCAGGACACTGGTGTTTTACTCAAACCCACAGGTCCGGAATTTCAACTGTGAGCACAGCCGTATGAGACCCAGCTCCCTTAACCACCAGGTCACTGAAGTTGCCTACAACTCTGAAATTTTAAGGACATTTTAGCTGTAAGATATTAAGAGTTTTTTTTTTTTTTTTTTTTGAAAATTGGTGGATAGGGGAAATCTGGCAGTGATCACATTATCTTACACATTTAAATTAGGTTATTTCTGCTCCATAAATTACTGACAGTAGGTTGTGAGTTTCCTATAATGTGCTGAATCTTAATTTATACTTTACCATCTGTCTATGTCTTAAGGTTTTAATCAATGTTGCCTTGTTGTACCTCTTCTTATAAATGAAATACTTCTTTGGAAAGGCACCCACTTTTGTAAACCTACCTAAATCTGTGCTATTAGGTCTCTAATTCAAGGCATAAATCCTAGTAAAATTGAAAAAAATGGGTAAATATTATGTTTTAATATAATATAACTCATTTGTGATATAGAGCTTTGAATATATATGAGTTAGTTTACCGGATGACGACAATATTGTGGTAACAATGCAGATAACAGTTTTGTAACGTTAGTCAAATCACATGGCTAGTATCTTATTAACTTGAGTTTTTTATATAAATTAATCATGACATTTTTCCCTATATAAGTAAAATATGACTAAAAACTAAATTTACAATTTACCTTATTACTTGATTTTAGCACATAAATTGCTGCATTGTTCTGTTATTTAAACTCCTAATTTTAAAAATAGAAATTAGGTGAGGTACAGAACCATTTTCTGACATCAAAACTGCATAGTTCTATTTTATAAATTATGATTTCAATGTAAGAAAGTGAATAGTTTCAAATTAAATTCACATATGACATATTTAATATGATATAATGATATTTAACAAGAGTAATTTAAGAAAGTCAATTTTGGGGACCAGCAGGTGGCATGGTGGTTAAGGTATTGGACTCACATGGGTGACCGTTATTCAAGTTCTGGATCTGGCGGCTTGTTTTCTCACTGTGCCTCTCTCTTTCTCTCTGGTAAGCACATATGCCCTCTAACAAATTAAAATAATAAACACAAATAATAATAATAATAATAATAATAATAATGGTAACAGTGGCATAGTGGTTGCATTGTTGGACTCCCACATGGCTAACCACAGTTAGAGACCTGAGTCCTCACACTGAGCTTGTGTGCATGTGTGCTTGGGGTGGAGAATGGAGAAGGGATTGCGCCATGGCCATTTTGTCTGGGGGATGATTTCTCACTTTCCCACTCACTATCTCTGTCTCTCTCTCTCTCTCTCCAGTAAGTGCACACTCCCTAAGACAAAAAAACTCTCAAAATAATAGTAATAATAATAAGTAAAATTAAAAAATGATAAAAAAGAAATTCAATTTTTTGTAATATATACTCACTTTCATTTCACATGCATATGGGTGTTTGCATATGTACATAAGTATGTTTACTTCTGTGTATGCATGTAGAGACATTCTGTGTACATACATACATACACACACATGTATATATTTATGACACAAATTATGTGTGTGTGTTGCCATATCTAAAAAATTAAATGATCGTGTAGTTATGTATTTTCAATGTTAAAATAGTTAAAGTACTCATTTTACATGTCCAACTGGGAAAAATTATTCCCACTATACATATACTAAATTGTAATTTTGATACAGATACTACAGAATGACATAAATGCAGGCCCTATATATAATAGTCATATGGGCTGTTGCTGGGGATGTATGAAGACGTGCTTCTGGAAATATGACCCTTGAAGAGAGGTGGCTTCTGAACTGTAGCTTTAAGGGCCTTGACACCCAACTTTTCCTTGTAAGTTTCATACAGAGTTATTCACCCCAAAAAAGAAATCCAACAGAACATTTATCTGAATTAAAAGCAGTATGTTTGGGGGACCAGCAGGTGGTATGGAGGTTAAGGCTCTGGATCCCACATGACCAACTCCCACATGATGGTTCAAATCCTGGACTAGGCAGCTTGAAAATCAGGGCCAAGTGCATGTGTGTGCATGCCCAAAATCTAGAAAAGAGAATGGAGAAGTGACTGTGGCATGACCAATCCCCGTGCGGGAGAGGTTGGAGGGTGGATGGTAGTGATTTTTTTCACATTCCCTCTCTCTGTGTCTCTCTGGTGAGCATATGAGCCCTATGGCAAAGATCTAAATTAAATAAATAAATAAAGGTTAGTTGTTCCTGTAATTTCTATTATTATTACGTGTGGTGTCATATTACATAGAACAAACTTGTGAATGTGCTTGAAGACTAGAATTCTTTCACACTTCGTTACTATCTGTGTAGTCGGTCTTTATACTGAAAATGACACTCATTGGGCAGCAGTCTTTCAATGGAAAAGAAAGAACTATGAACACAAGGCATCTCCTTTGCCCATTTTTTTTTTACTCAAACAGTGAAGCTTTTTATAGCCCTTTTTTTCAATAAAGCGCCAGAAATAAACTGAATGCTGTTTATTAGCTTGACACAAATTGTCCTGATTGCTTCAGTTCATTTAGGCAAGTAAATTATTCAGCATTCCACACTAAATTAGACTTCAGGATCCAAGCTTGGACAGAAAAATATTTCCTGAGAAGCTTACACAAATGTATATTATTGTAATAAAAACTTCTAGGGCAGCCTTATAAGCAAACAAATTATTCAGCTTTCGTAGGGAAAATGGGAAGTTCTGCAAACCTCATATTTCTTTCTAGGTACAATTAGCTTGTGTTCAGAAGGACAAATAAGATGGTAGCCTGCCTATAAAGGCTTTGCATTTGCTTAATTTGTCCTCTTCCTGTTGCTCTCCAGATATTCTATCCCCTTTCTATACTTCTTTTCTTTGCTAAACAATAACAGGGCTTGTGCTCTTAGCTGGATGTATGCATAACTTTCTGAATCATTTTGGTAAATATGATGAAGCTCTTTCAGCACTTGTAGAAATGACACAAGTACAAAATGTCAGAAATATATTAGTCAGAAATGTAATTAATGTCAATGACAGCGTCAGAAATCTATAATCCTTATATCCTTTTACATCTTTCTGTATTTTCAGAATGCCATCCCTTTTTTTTCGATCTTGCTGTTTGCCTCACAGTCACAAGATGGCTGCTCTTCCTTCAGGCATCATATCTGTATTGTAGGCAAGCAAAAAGAACATTGAAGCTTTCTCCTCTTGAGAATTTGTGTTTTGATTTAGAGAGTAAAGCTCTCTCCAGGAGCTTTTCCTCTTAGATTTTATTAGGCAAAGTGGGATCACTTCTCTACCCTAAACACATCACCAGACAAGGGCAATACCTGTGGAGTAGGCAATGTAAAGTGTCTTTCACACCTCTCTCTCTCTCTTTTCTTTTAGAGAGATTTTTGCTATTGGTGTGTGTATTCACTGGAGACAGAGAAATAGAAAGCAAGAAATCACCCCCCCACCCCTTCTCCTCCAGTCTCCTCTCAAAATTTTGAGCATGTAAGCACGTGTGCCCAGTGTGAGTTTCAAGATACTGGGTCTGGGACTTGAACCTCAGTCAGCCCTATACAAGTCCAGCAATGCAAACATTACACCAACTGCTGTTCCCACCATCTCTCTCTCTTTAAACAATAAGAAAACCAAGGTCTATTTACCAGAATAGACTTGCAAAACATTTGCCTTTTTACTCCAGAGGAAAAGTTTATAATACCTGGCTCCGGTGGCCTACCAAACTGTACCCCTCTATTAATCAATCAAAGGTTCACCAAAATATTCTCTAGAACTCTGCTATTCTCTCCAAAGTTAATCTTATTACTTTAAAGAGACAATTATAAATGTATAGTAAATTGATAAATAAATCACCATACAAGCTGCTGATAGAAAATACTTTTTTAAAAGGATTTTTTTTTTTTTTTAATTTCTTTGACCTTTATAAAACCTGACATAGCTTTCAATCTAATAGGAGACTTGTTGAAGTTTTCTTCTCTGCAGCTACTGTATATTCTGCTGCCTGCTATTTTCATGACAACAATCACAAGTTGGATGCTCTTTTAGCTGTAACAGGACTATATGAATAGGCCAGCTGAGAGCTATTTTACAAGAAAATTTAGCAATCGTTTTGCGGTAATGGATATTGGTTTGTGGTATATCCGTTCCAGTTTCTGCCTTGTTGAACACTTTAAAAGCAGCTTCGGTTTACTTAGCTTCTTTTTTGACCTGCTGGGACTTCAGATTTATGCATCTTTACAATCTGTGGTGAACAAAGCCAAGCTGATCTTAATTGCATATTTTGCCCATTGGCATTATGTAGAAAAGGCTACCGTAGTACTTTTTAATAACAATTTTTGATAACAACTTCTGATTCACTATAGCATAAGGATTCAATAAAGTCTGTTTATGGATCATTCTAGAGTTTGTTACAGGAATTTGTGATGGTTTAGTAAAAGGAAGTAAAAATGTGGTCAATTCCATTATTGCCAATTCTGCTGGAAACTATTGTGGTGAATTAGTCAATGTTGTATAATATACTCAAAACGTTTATAATGTGATTGCTATTAGAATAAGATACTTTAAAAAATAACACATTTAAACACAACATTCTGGGGTCAGCCAGGTGGCATGGTGGTTAAGGCGGCTGATGGCTGACTGTGCAATTTGAGTACTGGACCCAGCAACTTGAAAATCATGCCAGACGTGTGTGTGTGTGTGTGCGTGCACGCGCGCACGTGTGTGCATGTGTGTGTGCGTGTGTGTCTGTTTGCGCAACCAAAGTGTCAAGAAGAGAATGGACAAGAGGGGATTGCAATGTGGCCATCTTCCCGGGAAACTGATTTCTCACTTTCTCTCTCTGTCTCTCTTTCTGGTGAGCACATGTGCCCTATAGCAAAAACTAAAACTAAACAAACAAACAAAACACAATGTTCTGGTTTCTCCTGAGCCTGTTGAACCATACTCAAAACATTGAAGCTGTTCATAATATGTGTGTTTTATGAAAAAAAAAATGAACGTGCAGGAGTCCATATGCTTATGATTATAGAAATAAAATAGGTAGAGCTTTATAATTAAGGGTAATGTTTATCCTAAATTTTAGTAGTATATTGTCGTGAGTGCTGTGTTAAAAATGTATTGTAGGCCAGTAGGTGACATGGTTAGAGTGCTGGATCCCACATGGCTAACTGGTTCGAGTCTCAGATCTGACAACTTGAGGGGCATGCTGGGCACATGTACATGTGTGCCCAAAATTCTGAGAGGAGAATAGAGGAGAGGGAATTGTGGTGTGGCCATCCCCTGTGGGAGGTGATTTCTCATTTTCCCTCATTTTGTCTCTCTCTGGCAAGTGCATGTATCCTATATCAGGGATCTAAAAAGAAAGTATTACTATGGCTAGTTATAAAAATTAAATAAAGCCTCAAAGAAATCAGAATTTACTGCATATTGTTGCCAAAATTAATTGATTATCTTACTCTAATTCCTTTACTTGATATTTTCTCCAAACTTGAAACCATACTCCTAAAATGCTGACAATGAATATGAAACAGCCTCCTGGATAGTATTTTATAGTTTTTAAGCCAGAATTAACCTGCATCTTTAGGCAATGTTGCAAGAAGCCATTTTTAGATGATTAATAAATTATCAAGATTAGTTATTATTGTTAACTAAAGGCTGCTGCAGTTGCAATATTCAGAAGACCCAAGAATAGAACGTGTTTTGTCATGGATTAAATATTTCTGGAAACACTTCCTACTTGTCACAGTTCTCATAATGTACTTTCACTTGATTTAATATAATTAAGTAATTGAAACTCTTCAAAGTTTGGTCAGATCTCAGGTCTTTCAAAATAGATGCCAAATTGTGTATATAACTTGCACTAGAGATTTTAATGTCAATAGGTTCTCCTGGTCATACGCAGGAGGTCACCCTTACGTTACACTCATTTTAGTTTTGTTCTAAGCAAAACCTAATCAGAGAAGGATGAATGCTATTGATGCTATGAGATCTCAAAAGATTGTATGTTACCATGCCATTAATTCTCTAATAGCAGAAGAAAAAAAGATTTGACTGGGTGAAAAGTTATAGGCTAGGGAGAAAAAAGTACATCCATCTATTTTTTTTTTAATTGCCAAAGAGTGCTTGCACTTGTCAGAGAGAAACAAGAGACAGAGAGAGAAAGACAAGGAGAGAGAGAGAGAGAGAGGGAAAGCACCCTGTTCTGGGGCACGCTCATGCTCCAATCCCTTCTCTTCTGTTTCTCCATCTTGTTGAGATTTGGGAGACACACACACACACACACACACACACACGTGTCTGATGTGTGTTTTCAAGCTGCCTGGGCCAGGATTTTAATCGTGATCAGTCATGTGGATGTGGTTCCCTTACTCACTATATCTGGGGCCTTTCCAATTCATCTATTTTTTATGAGTAGAATATTGAGACTTACAAAAATAAGTCCTTATATGTTACTATTACTGCATTAACATCTTATATACAAATAGATTGCACATGGTTATCGGTTAGAAAACATCATCCCAGTAAGGAAAAGTATAGGCTTGATGATGCATCTGTTCCTCAATCTTTTTTCTTTTCATCAACTGCTTTTTACCAGCTTTATTTATCGATTCTCATTTTATTCCTTTTAAAGTTAGCACTCATGAAAATATTGTCATCTTACATTGCATCCGTCACCCTAGACAGCCCACTGAACTCACTTGTAAGGTAAATTTCACAGCTACTCCAGTAATTTTTTTTTTTCAGTTTTTTTTTGTTTTTTGGGGGGGTACCATAGGGCACATGTGCTTACTGGAGAGAAATAAAGAGAGTGAGAGGCAACATAATTTGATTTTAAAAGTGATTTTACCCTCCAGGGGGATGGCTGCACCACAATTCCTTCTCCTCCCTTCTCCTCTGGGATTCTGAGGGTGCATGCACATGCGCCTGGCGTGATTTTCAAGCCACCAGGTCTGGGACTCAGACCATGGTTGGCCATGTGGAACCCCAGAGCCATAACCACTACACCACTTTCTGGTCCCGTGATTTTGGTTTGAATATATTGATTCTTATCTTGCCCTTGCATAGAGCCCAAAGAACTCTCAAGCATCTGTTCTGTTTTAGAACACACTGACAATTTCATTATATGCACAGCTAAAGTATGTAAAATACTTACTACAACATATTTTTAAGATTTTTTTTTATTTTTGTAAAAATTTTTGCTTTAAAGATTGGCAATCTGGTAGAGAAAGAATCTATGGTTTGAGCCAGTTTACATGCACTGAAAGGCTCTCTGTGGAAGTCACAAATCTTTTTTTTTTTTTTTTTTTTTGACAGGGAAACCACAGTATGTTTTGGCTAATTTAAAAAGAAAGACTACTCAATATTGAGATGCACTGTTATATTTTGCACATGAAATTATTTATTTTTCATGAAGATCATGTGATGAATAGATTTATTAAGTCTAGACTACCTAACTTCCATAAGGTTTTGCAGCTAGGAAATAACAGAACTCCGTTTTAAACTAAGACTCACCCCCAACACTATGCACCACTCAGAATACCATGCTGCCCCTAAAATTAAATAGCTCAAAGTAAATAAATATACTTTTTATTTATTTTTTTTTTTTAGAGGTTTCTGCTGCATTCTGCTGCAGAGTGTATGCACTTGCCAGGAAGAGAGAGAGACAGAAGATGAGAAATCACCACCCCCCCCCATAGGGATGGCTATGCCACAATCCTTCTCCTCCATTCTCCTCTCAGGATCTTGGGCACACATGCACACACACCTGGTATGAGTTTAAGCCACTGGATCTGGGATCCGAACCACAGTTGACTACATGGGAGTCCAGCGACATAGCCATTACATCAACTGCTGATTCTAATAAATATACTTTTAATATGAGTTATTTCCATTATGGAATCATGATGCATGAATTTTCTGCTGAAGTAGAAAAGTTGCATAAGTATTTATTTATTTATTTATTTATTTATTTAAAGGCTAGAGAGCATGCAAAAGAAGAGAAAAAAAGAAAGGGAGAGGGAAAGCCCCTCTCAACAGGATCTGGTCATGCTACCACCCCTTTTCCTCCAATTCTTCATCCTGTTGGTGACCTGGGCACACATGCCTGTGTCTGACATGTTTTGCAATGTCTTCTGGCTGGGATCGAACTCTGGTCAGTCATATGGGATCCAGCTTCCTCTGTACACTGCACCAAGGAGCCAGCCTGTAAGGGTTTATGGAGAGCAGATGTTCTAATTATTGTCTTTGCTGAGAACTGTGGATAGGAACTTATAAGTAAATATATATATATATATATATATATATATATATATATATATATATACTAAAGTAAGATTTCATTGTAGAAAGACTTAGCCCTTTGCACTTTACTGGTGTAAGGTTGACACCTATCATGAACCAAAATGTTTCTGAGGCCATTTGGAACTTTTGCTTAAAACGGCTTCTTACATTTATCCCATCTACTTCTATTTTTAAACATTGGGGTTTAGAGACAGACTCAGCACAGTGCCAGGAACATAATGTATTTAAATAATGTTGAATTTATGCTTCTAATAATATCAGGGTATAGAGTAAAGCAAGCAATCTAATGTCTCTAACCCTTTTTATAAGTGTTTATCACTGCCGTCATTTCCTATATAATTTTCTTTGTAGAGACCTATTATATATGTAACTAAGACTAGTCTTTAAAATACTTAGTTTAAAAATTAATTAAAGTGTAAATTAGCTTAGCTTGGAGAATTTTTCAAAACCTAGCTAGTATTATTTGAGAGAGCTGTGTTGACACAAAACAGAGTTAAATTTTTTTTTAATTGCCAGAGGGTGTGCACTCACCAGAGAGACACAGAGAGACAGAGAGCTAAAGGGGGGGTAGAGAGAGAGAGAAAGCCACACCCCAGTGGGATGTGGTTATGTCACAATTCCTTCTCTTCCATTTCTCCATCCTGTTGGGATCTAGGGCACATACCCACATGTGTTCAGCATGTTTATCAAGCTTCTAAGGCCAGGGTTTTAACTGTGGCTTACTATGTGGAATCTGGCTTCCTTAACCACTAGGCTGTGAGGCTGACCTGAGTTAAAATATTTTACAAAATTATTTTTTTAGAGAGGTTTTTTATTTGTTCGTTTGTTTTGTTTGTTTGTCTGTCTTTGCTATAGGATGTGTGTACTCACTGGAGAGACAGACAGAAAGCAAGAAATTACCCACTGGAGGGATAACCATGTCACAATCCCTTCTCCTCTCAGGACTTTGGACATGCATGCACACACACCCTGTGTGAGTTTAAAGCCGCTGAGTCTGGGATTCAAACTGCAGTTGACTACATGGGAGTCCAGTAATGTAACCATTATGTTAAAAAGTAATGTGTTGTAGTTAAATAGTCCCCAACCTTTTTGGCACCAGGGACTGGTTTCATGAAAGACAATTTTCCCACGGGCCAAGGTGGAGAGGATGGTTTCAGGATGATTCAAGCGCGTTCCATTTGTTGTGCACTTTATTTTTATTATTTCGACTCACCATGATACATTATTTGCAGCCCCTCCCTGGTGCTCACATCATCATCTCAGTTCCATCTCCAATCATCAGACATCAGATTCTCATAAGGAGGAGGCAACCTAGATCCCTCGCATGCGCAGTTCACAATAGGGTTCAGGCTCCTGTGAGAGTCTGCTGCTGCTGCTGACCCGACAGGAGGCAGATCTCAGGTGGTAATGCCAGCACTGGGGAGCGGCCTACACGGAGGAAGCCTCCCTTGTTGCTTGTCTCTCTCTCACCTCCTGCTGTGTGGCCCAGTTCCTAACAGGCCACAGATTGATACTGATTCATGGTCTGGGGGATGAGGACCCATGGTGAAGTGAGAAAAGCCATGTACTAGAAATTATAAAACACGAGTTGTGATATTGTGTTGTCCATAAACCAGATATTTGAGTTTATGAATGAATGTATGAGAATAAAATAAAACTGCAGGATCCGGAGCCTTTACAAAAATCTTATGAAGAAAATGTAAGATTGCACAGGAAAATAATACATTGATGTCCACATGTACATGACTGTTCTGATTATTGTTGCTGTTCTTAATACCGTCACTTACTAGCAGTGACAAATATAATAAATCCAACATGGGATTTCAAGTAATTTTTTTCTGCTTTGTTGTGTTTTTGTTTTTGTTGTTTGTTTTTTTCCTCTATTACTCTTAGTTTTGAACTCTTCTTACCAGATTTACTTAATTTGTCCTTGTCCCTAAGTGAGGCATTTGGGAATATTACCACCACCTACAGGTGTATATTATGATGAAAGGAGAGCTGTTCCACCTTCTTGAACATTAGTGCAATGCCGCTGAACTGGCTTTCAACAGGAGTGGCAGGAGATAAGAGAAAAAAAAAAAAAAAAAAAAAAGCCCTGATTCATAAAGTTAGTCAATGTCTGTAACTCCTCCAACTATGGGTGATTGCAAACAGCCACCATGACATTGAAAAATTGGCAAGAGATGCATATGACTGGCTCTTAGGAGTGATTAGGAGCTGGGTCCAGCATGCACACCATGGATCATGGATCAAATGGGCATGTCCAAAGTGACATCTACCAAGTACCTGTGGACAGTGCTAAGAACAAAGGCATGGTCAAACATTCAGGGTTCTACCTTAGCAGATGTCTTTTGTGCTCTTTGAATGTCTCCTCAATACCTATCTCTGGGGTTCCTACTTCTGGCCTCTTATGGAGCACTGAAATTCAGCCTTTTGGGGTATTTAAAACCTCCCTACTCCCACTCTAGACTATGGCTGTTAGATTGTCTCCAGGAAAAATTCCCTACTTTTATTCTTGTCCTCCAAACTTAGTCCAGCACTCTGGTCCACAGATGTCTTATATTTGAGTTCCATATACTGTTTCCCTCCACTCTCCGTCTCTCCAGGGGTAGAGGACGGATACATATAGAACTAAGATATCATTGTGAATTAATATTCATGCTGCCACTGTAGGCCTCTGTGAAAAGAATGCAGAGTGTAGAATGGAAGTCCAAAAGCTTACTTTGAGGTTAAAATTTTAGATTCAGTTTGGTAATAGGTAAATTGATACCATAGGCTACAAGCAGGCAGTAACAGTCTGATAAATATTACATGTATGCATTTATTTATCACTTACTTATTTTCTGCCTGATTTCCAGAAGAATTTAAAGTGTCAGAAAGAATTTAAGGTTTAACACTGAATGGGCAAATATAATCATAATGTCCTGGCTCACAGGGCTTCTAACTAAATGACTAGAAAATAACAGATGATTCATACCGGAAGACAGCAGAAGGGTGCCCACTGGCAATCATAGTCCTAATCATTCTATACTTTATGGTTTTATGTCCTTTTTATTTGTCTTTTTATATGTTTGTTTCTATGTTACTGATTAGAATTCAACCATGGCATTCATTTGTTAAGAGTTCATTGGCTATACAAGGATTTAGTTCACGTTTTCTTAAAAAATACATGCATTTTAAGAAAGCTAAGATGCTAACAGACACTCATTCAGTTCCATTGTTTGTTTATTTTTTCAACATTTTAGGTAGGTTCTGCTGTAGTAGGAGGCAGTTTTAATGGTGCTGAGAGCTAAGCAATTTTATATTATGGAAAATTCCAGGAGGGTGGAAAGACTTAAATGGAATTCTTTATTGAGGCTTATGATTGAGTTGGGGGTGAGGGAAATTAACACTGAGAGCATACAGAACTGCAGGGAAAATTTTAGTGTTTTTAGTCATGAAGAAGCTTATTTTATATACAGGAGTCAAAACAGAAACTCAGTTTTCTCTTTTCACATCACAGCCTAAGTTTCTTTCATGAATTCATTCCACATTGGTGAAACTGTGTTCCAAGTACAGTACACCAAAAAGCACTTTCATCTCAGATTTGTGCTATGATTCAAACAACATTATGAGTTAAATAGATTTCAGCAGGCTAGCAGGGAACCCCAGTAATATTTAATGTTCTTCTAAGCTGGGGAATGCCAATATTCCACTCTCATCCTTCACTCAAAATCTAGTCACATTCCCAACTTACGTGGTTTGTAACCGGCGTAGCATTCATAAGCAGAAAGTCTAGTGACTGTGTCCTGCCTATCCTGCTGATGGTATTTATTCTGGAAATGCTATTGGGTCACTGGAAAATTCATGACGTATTTTTTTCTGTTTTTCTATGCAAAAATGCGACATGACTTTTCCAACAACCCAGTAGCTTTTCAGCTTGAAAAGATATTGGAAAGACAAAATTGTTCTCGGGTATCCTTTCTTCTGATGATTTGTGGTTCTATTAGCTCTGTTGCCCTTATTAACAGGCAAGTTATTTACCTTCCTGTGCCTCAGTTTCATTATCTGAGAAGTGGGGGTAATAATGTTACCTGCCTCTAAAATTCTTAAGGATTTATGTGAACCTTGTAAAGTGCTTCGCGCAGTGTCAGGCACATAGTTGTGCTGCAGCTCTGGTCTCTATTGCTTAGTGAGAAACATGGGACTCAAAAGTGATGACTGCCAAATTTCAATCTGATATACCTTCCCTACCCTTGTGTACACATGCACTTGCACACATACACACACACACACACACACACACACACACTGGAAAAATCATTTGATTTATTAAAAAAGAGAACTACTCAGTGGAAGAAACAGTCAAAAGGGAAAAACACATTTCAATGAGAGAAAACCTAGCATAAAGCCTCTGTAGGTTAGGTTGACATATGAAACGCTGAAATGTTCTAATCTGTTTTGTAAAAATTCTTAAAGGTAACTGCATTATAAACCTCTTGTCTAAAGCTATATCTCCAGGGCTCACTTTTTTAAAATTATTCAGCAATGCAAAATGAAACAAGATATAGATATAATGCTCATCGTTTTCTTACAAGAAATATCGTTTGTTGTTATATGTGCACATATATTACAACTATTTATTATACAAATCAGTGAAAGAGGTATTAAGTATTTTTGTTGAGGTTGCCAGATAAGCAAATTAATGTGTGTGTGTGTGTGTGTGTGTGTGTGTGTGTGTGTGTCTGTATCTGCCATAAGGTGTGTATGCTCACCATAGAGGGACAGAGAGAAAGGATTGTTGCATGTCCCCTGGAGGGGGGATGGCCATGCAACAATCCCTTCTCCATTCTCCTTTTGGGATTTTGGGCACACACGCACAGGCACCTGGCATGTTTTTCAAGCCACTAGGTCTGGGACTCAAAGCACCCAGTTGGCCATGTAGGATCCAGCTGCTTTAACCTACAAGCTACCTGCTGCCCCCAAGTTATTACCTGTTGAATTTTCTAGTTTAACAGAAGATACTGTCATTCTTTTTGAACTGTTAAAAACTATTTAATATAGTTCAGAAGTAAGTAATAGATGCAATCCAGCGTACCCCTACCCGTTTGCAGCAGGGACTGTGGTGATCATGTAGTTGGGAACCCCTGCCAGGCCTAAGCCTTTGGGTCTCTGGTGACCAGCAGAGATGGCCACAGGCTCCGGACCTCCTTGCTACAGCGGCGAATCTGACAAGCTGACCCTGGCCATTGGTATTTGCAGCTGGCAGCCCAGGGTCTGGAGTGATGGCGCCTTGGGCCTCTGGCAGCCTAAACAGGGCCACTGCTCATGCAGGTCCTAGGCCCCAGAGTCCTGGAGGCTCCTCCGTGCACTCCACAGCCCTGCCAGCCCAAGTTCCCTGCCTCAGGGCCTCTCCGGACAGGACGCTGCATCTCACCATTGCCGTCTCTCTGGGCTACAGGATGTGGTCCAAAGTCTGGCACATCAAGGGTCCCAAAGACACCAAGAGGAGTTGTATTTTCACCAAACTCTGAACATCCGCCTGGCGGTTAAAGGGGGAGCCCCCAACCCCGAGCTCAGCGACAACCTGACCAGCATTTGAGAGGTGTGTCAAAACAAGCCCGTCCCCAAGTCAACAATTGAGGCAGCACTGAAAATGGAGAAATCTAAGAACACTTACTTGCTGAGTGAGGGTAGAGGCCATGGTGGCTCTTCCCTGCTCTTTGAGGCATTATCTAGCAGTGACTCCCAGTGCCTGTGGGACATTAGACATATCCTGAACTAGAACAGGAGGGATGATGGCTAAAAGGAGCTAGTCACTCAGGGTTGGTTGTGGTTGGAGTAGGGGATAGGGAGAAGAAAACTGTGAACCTAGAGCATGCCCTGGAGCCGGCATTCAAAGCAGGAGCTCAGGATGTCAAGGAAACAAGATGAAGAAGAGAAGAACATTTTAAATTTATTTGTGATTCCGCCTCACTGCATCCAGTGAGGAAGAAGCTGGACTCCTGTGCTCTGTGTCCTTCCTGCGTGCTGGAGTTCATCCCCAACTCAAAGGTGCAGCTGACTGACCCCAACCTAGAGCAGGCTGCCCAGATCATCCAGGCTCTCAGCAAAGACTGATTCACATCTATGACAAGATTGAGCAACCAGGGTGGATGTGCCCCAGGCTCCTACCTAGACAAATGGCCGCCCATCCTGGAGCACAGGCGTCTGCAACCTTCTGGGAAACTGAAGCAGGTGGCGTCTAGCAGGTTAGGAAGCCTAGGGTCAGGACTCCCTGTCTGAGGCTGAAGGAATCCCACTCTTCTCGGGGCCTTTATTGTCAGCTGTGCTGGCTTCAGGGCTCTCCTTGGACAAGTTTGTAACCTTCCTGGAGGCAGGGTGGGACCAGCCAGCTGGTTTGACTCTGATCTCAGGTAGTTGGCCCTATAGGGATTGAAAGTGCCTCGAGGCTCTATGTACTAGAAACTGCTCTGGAACAATAACAGGGATTGATCTTGGTTCCTGCACAAAGAAAAAAAAAATAGTAAGTAATATCCAGTAGCCTTTGGAAACTCTGTGATCTCACATTCACTGTTAATTCAAAATGCATTAATAAATATGATTCAGAAATTTGAATTCTATAATTTCATTGATTCTGGTATTACACAACAGACTTATGGTATCATCTCGTTCACATCATGTGAACATGTTGGCTGCACTGAGGTTAAAACTGCACTCCATGATGTGAGTCTGATGACATAGTGATGTCTGTATTACCTCTCTGGTAAGAGAAGACTGTTACCCAGTTCTTCACAGAGAATATGAGGGTAGATAACAGGAAGAGAATTCTTTTATCCCTGGTAAAGCTGCTACATTCCAGCTCGGTTACAGAGTAAACAAGCCCAAGAGTGACTCTTGTGTGAGGGCTCTTGTCCAATAGAGCAACCATCCAACTCCACTGTCAGGGTTATTGGAAGGCTCACTCAGATCTTCTTCCAAGTGGGTTTACAAATACTAGGGTGGTCTGTAAAGTAAGTGCCAGTGCCTGATGTCTTTTTTTAAAATTTTTTTGGAGAGGTTTTTGCTATAGGGCGCGTGCACTCGCCAGACAGACAAAGAGAGACAGAGAGACAGAAAGCAAGAAATCACCCCCCAGACGGGATGGTTACGCCACAATCCGTTCTCCTTCATTCTCCTCTCGGGATCTTGGGCATGCACGCACATGTGCCCGGCGTGAGTTTTAAGCCACCGGGTCCGAGACATGAACGGCGGTCGACTACGTGGGAGTCCAGCGACATAGCCATTACGCTAACTGCTGGTTCCCCCAGTGCCTGATGTCTTTAAACAACTCTGGGTCCCCAATGGGCCTGGGTACTGAGGATGAGCCAGGTTGTCTTCAGCTTAGATTAGGTCCTATTTTGTTAAGCAGCTACAGGTAAGAAGTTGAAATGATGTAAAAATGAAGGATGAAAGTTTGAAATGAGTCCAGGGACCAGCAGATGACGTAATGGTTACATCGCTAGACTCCCACAGAGTCAGCTGTGGTTCTAGTACCAGACCTGGCAAATTAAAACTCAAGCCGTGCACATGTACGTGCCCAGAATCCTGAGAAGAGAGTGGAGGAGATGGGATTGCGGTGTGGACATCCCCCATGGGGGAGGTGTGATTTCTCACCTTCTGTCTCTCTGTCTCTTTGGAAAGTGCATGCACCCTATAGCAAAAATCTCTCTCTAAAAAAAAAGAAAAAAGAAAGAAACGGGTCAAGTCCAGAAGTATTGTGGAAAGACAGAAAAAACAGAAGATGTGGGGGCAGAAGCCAGGAATTAGAATTGGGTGCACCCTCCTCCGTGCTCTCAAAGCTTCCTAAGAGAGCAATTATTGAAGAATTCACATTGAACTCTGGACAATTTTTATGTATCTTTTTTTCTCCATCACTTTATCATGAGCTCTTTGGAACACAAATAATCTCTTTTGCTCCCTACTTTTAATTTTGAATAATTTTAGGGCCACAGAATGGTTGAAAGAATAGTTCAGTGATTGTCTATGGGTACTTCACTAGCTTCACTAATTGTTAACATGATGACACATTACCAAGATAACGTAATTACCTCTTTTATCTATATACTCAAGATATATACACATCTAGGACTTTCCTTATAAGGTCCTAGTAATATATGTAAAGTCCTTAATGCAAAAGACTAAAAATGTATGAACTTTTATTTTCATTACTTACATATGCCTAAACAGAAAAAAATGATCACTTCTTATCAATATTTGAAAAAATTTTAACAATCCATTAACCAAGTGAGTCACTCAGTCTTCAAACTCTATTTCTTGATTTAATTTTGTTATTGGTTTCTTTAACTTCCTTCCTTCAAGATTTACTATTTTTAAAGACTTTTCTGGCTCTGTGTGTTACCCAGGCCCACCAATGCAATGTAAGACACATGTATAAAACAGGCCAGGCGCGCGCGCGTGTTTGTGTGCGTGCCACAGGTTGGAGAAATGGGGGAGAAAGGATTGTAGCATGAATTCAACACATTGTGGAGCTGCTTTCTCTCTCTCTCAGGGAGATCTGTATCTCCCTCTCTCTCTGCCTTTCTATCTCTGGTGAGTACATATGTCATCTGGCAATTAAATTTTTGTTAAAAAAAAAAAAAAAAGAAAAGAACAAAATAGTATTTCCTTCTTTCATGGAACACATGAGTCACACTGGAGGTGTCTCCAGTTTGAAAAGTAGTTGATACAAACAGCATTTATGTGAAGCAGCAGAATAACTGAAACAGATGCCTCAGAAGACCGATGGTGATTCCACACCATTCCAAGTACCAAACACAGATTGTTTTTTTTCTTAAGTCCCCCACTAGACTTAGAACATTTGGCAGCTTTTTGATTCTCTTTATAGGTTTTTGCCATAGGGTGCTCGCTGGAGAGAGACAGAGAGAGGCAGTAAGAAGGGAAGTGAAAAATCATCCCCTTCATGGGGGGTGGCCAGGCTGCAGTCCCTTCTCCTCCATTCTTCCGGGATTTGGCACACACACACACACACAGGTGCCCAGCATGATTTTCAAGCCAGTCAGGTCCAGGACCCCAACCACGGTCAGCCATGTGGGAGTCCAGCACCTTAGCCACCATGCTACTGCTGGTCTCACATTTGGCAGTTTTTAAAAAGTGAGGACAGATTTCATTTTTATTTATTTATTTACTTGTTGCTATTTTTATATGCATATAATTGATTTTATTCATTTATTTTGAACTTAACAACACAGAGTATTTCCTCTTTGCATTTTAGATAACACATCTAAACTCCAGCTGTGTTTGGACAATCTACGGGATAAAAATAATAACCTGTGGAAAGTAGGTCCCATCCTTATACACTGTAGCTTGTCAGCTTCACTGCCTTTTTATTTTATTTTTAAATTTCAATTTCTTTTAAAGAACTGAATCAGTTACATTATTTATTTGCATATCTTAGAAAATTAAAAGATTAAGAAAGAAGTTGCCAAAATTGTTTGGGGATATTGCATTGCTCTGTGAGTGCCACATTATTTCTATCATTCGTATTCCTGATGTGGACCCGTCATCAGGATTTTCAGCTGGTGGACTGGGATGCCAAACATCTCTGCAAGACCCTTAACCATCTCCCTGCAGTAGGAACCGTTTAAATTACATACAGAATCTAGGAGAGTTCAGGGGAGTAGAAAGTCATTTTAAAAGCCTACTTGTAGTTTAAATGTATGTGACCTGAAGGAGGGAGCGTCCCTTTCAATGTGACTATTCACTAGATTTTCTGGCCAAAATCTGAATCACTCTCCTCTCCCTCTTTCCTTTCACCTCCCCTTCACCATTCAACTGCTCACAAAATCTAGTTACTTCTTCCCCAGCAATGTGGGAAATGAAGGTCAGTTAGTCTCAAATCCATCCTTCTTTTATCTTCAGTCAGGAAATCATCATCTCTGGTCTGTGGTTTAGTCCACCTGTATCCTGGGTTCCTCATCTATGACATGGGGATGATAGTTGGAACCATCTTGCTGTGAGGATTAAATGAGTCAAAACAAATAAATCCTCAAAGAATTGCTTAGTCCTTAATAAGCACCTTTAAGATATTTTTATTCTTTTCTTTTTTTTTTTTTTTTTTGTCTTAGGGTGTGTGAGCTCACTGGAGAGAGAGACAGTGAGAGGGAAAGTGAGATATCACCCCCCCCAGAGGGATATCCCATTCTCCATTCTTCTCCCGAGATCTTGGGCATGCATGCACACGCGCCTGGTGTTCGTTTCAAGCCACCAGGTCTGAGACTTGGACCACTATCAGCCATGTGAGAGTACAGCAACGTAACCTTCATGCCATCTGCTGGTCCCAGTTTTTATTATTTTCTGTAGAGACCTGTGGGAACTACCCTCCTTTAGAGGTCATCTGAATACAGTTTAGGATTAAGGACATGTACATAGTTGTCACCTCCCCATCCTACTCTGGAATAGTTCTCTAGTTCCAGTGAAATCCCTTGGCCCTTTTCAAACTAAACCAGCAGTGTGCCTGGAATTCTCAAGGTCTAGAGTCAGTCCTAAGCTTTGCAGATGAGGTTAATATTAACATACATATGGGGGTATTCCCTTGGTCTGTGCTAAGTGTGCTGTCCCCAAACCCCTCATAGAGGTTTTGATCTTCAACCATTGTTTTTTTTTGTTTGTTGGTTGTTTTTTTCTGGAGAGATTTTTGCTATAGGGTGTGTGTGCTCGCCAGAAAGACAGAGAGAGACAGAGAGACAGAAAGCAAGAAATCACCCCCCGGGACCAGCAGTTAGCGTAATGGCTATGTCGCTGGACTCCCACGTAGTCGACCGGGTTCGAGTCCCGGACCCGGCGGCTTAAACTCACGCCGGGCGCGTGTGCGTGCGTGCCCAAGATCCCGAGAGGAGAATAGAGGAGAAGGGATTGCGGCATGGCCATCCCCCCTGGGGGGTGATTTCCTGCTTTCTATCTCTCTGTCTCTCTCTGTCTGTCTGGCGAGTGCATGCGCCCTATAGCAAAAAAAAAAAAAAAAAAAAAAAAAAAAAAAGAAATCACCCCCTCCAGGGGGGATGTCCACATTGCAATTCCTTCTCCTCCATTCTCCTCTCAGGATTTTGGGCATGCACACACACGCACCCAGTGTGAGTTTAAGCCACTGGGTCTGGGACTCAAACCGCAGTCGACTACATGAGTGACATAGCCATTATGCTAACTGCTGGCCCCTGATCTTCAACCATTGTATAACCCTGTCAAAGCTATAGTCCCATTGTACTATGGTCTGACACTGACACGTGTCTTATTCATCTCACAGTTACACAGTTGAAAGAAGCATCTTTTTCCTGTGGCTGCTAATGAACAGTCATTAAGTGCAACTTGCATTAGGTGATAGAGATATGTTAAAAATGGAGAAGGCAACATTATAATTTCATGAACAGTATTTGTAGGTTTTACTTAAAGTACACAAATACAATCTTGGACTCCTCTCTGTGCCTTTATTTTCCTTTGATATGAAATGAAGGTCAGTTTATCTTAAAAATGTCCTTGATTAGAGTATTTCCCCTCAGATTTTACTTGTTATTACTGATTGCCACTAATGAAGAAGGGATAATAAAGAAACGGTCATAGAAAAATAAAACATAACAATAAAATGTCATGTCCTTTAAAAGTGAATTTGTAATTTAAAAGTAATCTTTAAGTGTAGAAGACATTGATAGGAATCATTAGATTTTGTTCTTGATACAAATTCATATTCACACATAGTTTGACCCCAACCCATTTTATTTGAACCCATGTTGGTTTCATTAGAGCAACAGATAAACATCTTTGCACTTAGTGAGGAAATCGTTTATTCCAGTTATTTTGAATCCTCTGGGCTGGTGATATTTCAAACTGTATTCCATGAACCAGTAGCAATGGAATCACTTGGGGGCACTTAGTAAATAAACAGCAAACTTATGGCCTACTTCTAGACTTTTGAATTAAATCACACAGAGATGAGGCTGAGAAGTGTCATTTTAGCACATCTCTGGGTAGTGTAAAAAGGAAGAAAAGTGATGTGAGCCAGTCCTGTGGTCTCCACCTGCTCAGTGTCTTAGGAAGACCTATGGCAGAGTCTCACTTCATAACCCATTGTTATAGTTGTTTTAAAGCACAGGTGCGAAGAATTGAGTTTCTCATAATCATTTTTTTTGCACATGATTATCCATTCATAAAAGTTCCTTTTCTTGCCTCATACTATTTTAACTTTTTCCATTTATCTCTGAGTTCCACTTCCATTCCCCTTCCCCACATGCCCTATTGCAATATACCTGTCGTGTGTCTGTCCTTAGAAGAGAGGTCATTTTGTTTGTACCTTTTTTCAATGGATACTATGATCTGCTAACCTAGCTCATAGCTTGTAACAGCTGCACAGGACTTCATGCACCTTCTGCCATCTTTAACTTGTCCATGCCTCTTGTCTCGGAGCTGAAGACAGCTGAGGTATTGTCATAAACACTGAGTTCAGTCACTTCACACAGGTTCACCATGTGGCTGGTTCATGTGCAAACAGGTCTAATGAATAATTTCACCATTTAATTCATTATTAAATCCAGCCTTTAAAAACGTTTTTTCGGGACAGGAGGTAGCCTACTGATTAAGACGACTGGATCCCACATGGCCACCTGGCTTGGTCTGAATCCTGGGCTCAGAGGCTTGAGCAACATGCTGGGTGTATGCATGCGTATTCATGTGTGTCCCATGCCCCAAATGGTGGAAGAAGTAGAGGAGAAGGGATTGCAGTATGATCATATTTGATGAGAGTGCTTTCTTGCTTTCTCTCTCTCTCTCTCCCCTCTCTGTCTCTCTCCAGCAAGTACATGTGTCCTCTAACAAAATTACAAAAACCTCTTTTTAAAGATGGCACTTTAGCCCACCTGGATATGTATGATAGGAGATTGCAATCAGTACAGAAAAAGTCATAGGTACCTTCTTATCAAAGGCATTTTCTTTTTCTCACACTTGTTACACAATTTTGGGAGACTACTCTATGGGACCATTAGCTCTTTGTTACTTAACCTAAATTACTAAGAAAGTGTAACAGGAAGCCACGAATTCATCTTCAGTAGTATAAAATATGTGTCTTGTGTTAGAGTACATTACCTCCCAATATGCACTCATAATACAAAGATCACAAGTTAAGATTGTTTTTCCCCATTTGCCTAATGAAGTGCTTTGACCAAAAAGTTTTGAATCTTTTGTCTGGCTGACAAAAGATTTTAAATTTTGTCTAAAGACAAAATTATTCAAGACAAAGATTTTTATATAAGCAGCCAAGCATTTAACCTAAAAACCAATGCAGCCAGCCAGAAAATAGCAGAGAAATACTTAGCTATTATTATTGTCCCTCACTTAGCATCTGATGGTTGTGTACCTCCAGGTCACAGGCATATTGAGAGTGACATTCTCTCTTTCCAAGATAATCCTCATGATAGGATGCACTTAATTTATGCATCCTGGACAGAATTGATTTGCATATCATCAATATACACAAGTCTTGAGTAGAAGGGCAGCCATCAAATTAAAATATTTCCAGTCAAGGAAGGCTCTATCTAGCAAATTCTAGAGTACTGTTGATTGCAGGTGGTTGGTGAATATTGATGCTGTTCAAGATTTATAAGGCTGTATTACAGGCCACGTGAAACTTGAGATTTACTTAGAACAATGTCCCTGTTTAAAACTACTCTCTTTCAGACCCAGCTGGGCATTCAGTAGTGCCAGCCACTGAATAAGACCTTTCAAGTGCCTCAGCCTGCTTCACCTGTCAAACTGGCTCAATGGTTTACAAATGAAACTCTCTTTGCTTCCAAAACTCTTGATCCTACAACTCTTCTCTACCAATCTCCTACATTCTTGCTTGTCCATCTGACTTGAGTGTCTTTTAACTCTCCTAGCATACACCATCAGTTTTAATTTACTTCTTTTCAATTTATGCATAGATAATGCTGAGTTAATGTACAGTTTCTACATTATTTTATCATCTTTGAGCCCCCTCTGCTCTACTTATTTTTGTTTTCTCTGTTAGAAATAGGGTTTTTCTTTCATTGCACCTGCCTTTTTAACTAAATGTCATGAGTGCCAATTTCTCATGGTTTCTTTATGTGTATTTTTTGTGCATTTCTTAATGCAGGCTTCACATCCCCATCTTTCACCAGCCAATCAAGCAAGTATATATTTTATTGAACAATTCCAAGTTAAATAAGGAGATTCTAAGCAGCCCCTTGAGCTCCACAAGAAAACCTGTCATTGAAGCATACTGTCTTTTTTATTTCTTTGTTTTGTTTTTTGTTTTTATCTGGATATAAACTTTTTAAAAATAATTATTTAATTTTATTTATTATTATTTTTAATTTCCTATAGGGTGCATGTGCTCATGAGAGAGAGAGAGAAAGTGAGAAAGCAAGGTCCACCAGATCCAGGCCTTGAACCACAGTCTGCCATGACTTTTTTTTTTTTTTTTTTTTTTTTTTTTGGAGAGGTTTTTGCTATAGGGCGTGTACACTCGCCAGAAAGACAGAGAGAGACAGAGAGATAGAAAGCGAGAAATCACCCCCCAGGGGGGATGGCCATGCCGCAATCCCTTCTCCTCTTCTCCTCTTGGTATCTTGGGAACGCACGCACATGCGCCCAGCGTGAGTTTAGGCCAATGGGTCTGTGACTCGAACCGTGGTCGACTACGTGGGAGTCCAGCGACATAGCCATTACACTAACTGCTGGTCCCGAACCACAGTCTGCCATATGGGAGTCCAGTACTTTAACCATCCACGCTACCATCCACACCATAGTACATTAACTATACTATGTTAATAGTATATAAACTATTAACAGACAAGGCCTACAGACTTATTTCTTCTTGGACACACCTACAGTATGGCCATGATGGCCCGTTGTCTTCCTGTGCTGGCCTCGGACCTGAAGGCCTAATATGTCTTATATGTTCCCAGTTGTTTCAGTAGAAAATATCTGTAAACTGGGCACTCCATTTCTTTTTCTTTCTTTAGTTTTGTTGGGTTCAAGATAAAGAGTTCACCTGCTGAAGTACTATGCGTTAGGACCACCATAACATATTTTTCTTTCCACTTGTCATTCTGTTTTTTTCTAGGTTGATATCCACAACAAATCAATGTTATTTATCATAAACCAATGTGTAACACATGAAATTGCTCATCAACTGATACAACACTAAAGACCTGTGTAGACGACTGTTTGTCTAACTATTCCCTTTAGTGTTTTCCTGTTTCCTTGTCTACATACCTTATGACTTTGGGGTTAAAAAATAAGGAAGAGTTGGAAAGAGATAGGCAAAACAAAAAGAATGGGAAGATGCAGGAAACAAAGCAAAACACGAGTGTAGCAGTTTATGAAAAAAAAAATAATAATGTTCTTAGGGATTTGGAATTTCCTTTCCCAGACAGAGCCATTGGCCTAGATTTTTACAATGGCTATTTTTGCAAAGAGCATATTTTTGCAATCCATTTGAAATATGTCAAAGTAGATGGGCAATTCCTAGAAAAAAAATGGAATTATTTTTTATAGAACATCAAATTAAACACTCTTATTTCTTCAATTATATGTTATAAGAAAAAGGGAAAAAAGCCACAAAGCTGAAAAATGATAGGATAAATATAATGTAGCTTTAGATATTGGCTCTTTATGCCAACTCAGTAATACTGTTGGGACAGAATATTTATATGTGGGCATTTTTAATGCATAATAATTTCTTTTAATTCAAAGTCAATATATCTTTTACCTAAAATCCTTTGAAGCTCAGATAACTGATGATAAGATGAAACATGAATTTTTAATAGAAATAGAAAAAGTACCCCCATTCTTCATCAAAGTTCTTCTTTGTTCTCAAACAAAAGACTTGATATCCATTATCTTTATTCTTTAGTTCCAATCAATAGTAGAATTTGGGACTTCACTGTACATTTAAGTGTACTGTTGAATAGATTCTAAATGTTTAAAATGTGTTGTAGTTCTGACAGATTTATCTAAATACCTATCTGCATAACCAATTAATTTCCTCCTCACAACTCTGATTTAATCCTGGTACAAGGACTAAAGGAAGAAGAAAAATAGGAACTAGGAAATTAAATATGTAATTCATGGTGACCACCAGTGTAAAGTAGATTGTCCCTAATCTGCATGGAGAATATGCATGAATTTCTTAATTTTTTGAAAGTGGATTAATATACTTTTTTTCAGAATATATACATTTTCATAAATTATTCCACATATGACAGTGCATTTACTAGAACATCAAGGTAGATATTTTTCTGATTTGAACCAGACATATTATTTGCTGAAAGAAAATGCTGTGAGATCTTACAGAATTTAAACCTTTTCAGGATCATTCAGTAATGCTAGGACTAAAGACCACCTGATTCAAATGTAATGGTTCTAGGTAACCTCCCAAGTACTAGTACCTCTTTGAGTCTATGAAGTTGCTGAAGATTGAAGTAATGACAAAGGTTTAGAATGTTGAGATAAATTAATCCTCAATGTTTAGAAAGCAGCAAACAAAATAACTTACCATCTCAGCCAATATATATATATATATATATATATATATATATATATGCCATTTGATTTTTTATATATAGCATTTGATTTTTTGCCATGATCTAATTTTCCATTAAATTGTAATGACCTTACTTGTGGAGATGTTTGATAAAATGAAGGTTCATTTCCTGCTTCCAGAAAGATCAGTCAAGAAATCCATGACTTTGAACCATGATTCTGCTTGACTGCCAGATGAAAAATTTGCTTAGTGAAAAACCTTCATACTCATTCTCTTAATTTTCCTTTTTGTTTTTCCCTTTTCTCTTGCAAGTATGCTTTGTGTGTAGACTGATCGTGACTCTAGTAGTGAAAGAAATCAATTGGTATCAACGTTTAGATTACCGAAAAGATGAAGATAAATTTTCAAGTTAAAACTAAAGCTTCATAGAAGATTAGAAAAATGGCTAGAAGAAGTTTTGTAAATATAATTAAATAGATATTATTAAAAACCTGAAGTAAAAGAGAGATGAATTCTATTGTCTATAAATGTGCCAAAGATGAAAAGCTTAATCTTGTATATTTAAGGAGTTAGCCAAGACCTAGACTAAAATACTTAAACCATGTGTTTTATCTTGTGATTTCTGATACTGAACTGAGTTAAGATTTGTGGAAAGGCAATTCCTACTTTTCATGAGTTGTAATGAGTGTGTGTGTGTGTGTGTGTGTGTGTGTGTGTGTGTGTGAGAGGTTTTTTTCATAAGACACATGTGCTTGCCAGAGAGACAGAGTGAGAAATCACCCCCTGGGGTGAGGGTAATGCTGCAGTCCCTTCTCCTCCATTCTCCTCTCAGAATTTTGGCACACATGCACCTGGTGTGAGATTCAAGCCACCGAGTCTAGGATTTGAACTGCAGATCGACCACATAGGAGTCCAGTGCCTTAACCACTAGGCCACCTCCCGGCATCAGCTTTTATGTTTTTAATTACATGCATGAATGAATTCTTACTGTGCCCTAGTTAGGTACTCACCACATTTTCAGGTACTTAAGATATATTAAAGAACAAAACAAGCAAAAAGTTCTGCCCTCATGAAGTTGACAAGTGACTGGCGAAACAGACTATACAGAATAAGCATAACAAATAAATAATGTAGTTTATTAGAAAGTGATAAGTATTATACAAAATAGGAAATAGGGGTTGGGAGTGAGAATTACAGATTTTAATATTGAATAGAATGCTCAGTTATACCTCATTGAGAAGGTAATATTTGAAGAAAGACTTGATGGAAACAATGGAATCAGTTGGAAGAAAAGTGTCCCACACTTTCTTTAACTATAAAAAAAAATTTTGAACTTATATAAGACACACATGGCACAATATGACACTTACACAAGGTTTTCTATGTTTAAAATTCACTATGACATTTGATGATTTCTAACTTAATAAAATAACATCATAATTGACTGTGTTAAAATACACACTTTATAATTGTCATCTACACCTGCGAGATAAGGGTTAATTTCAATAAAATGTTTAAAAACAAACATCACAGGGTCAGCAGATGGCATAGCAGACCATAGTTTGAGTCCTGGACCTAGTGGCTTCAAACTCATACTGGTGCGTGTGCGTGCTTGCCCAAGATCCCAAGAGGAAACGAGAAGAAGGGATTGTGGTGTGGCCATCCCCTCTGGGGAGTGATTTCTCACTTTTCCTCTCACTGTCTCTGTCTCTCTCTGTCTCTAGCAAGCACACACACACCCTAAGGCAGAAACCTCTCAAAAATAAATAAATAACAAGCACATATTGTCAAACAATGAAGTTCCTTAAAAGCACATGAGCATATAGTTCGCTCGTATGACTCTTTAGTCTGTCCAGAGTAGACCAGCTAGATAGTAAATAATATGATGATACCTTCTCAACTACAGCAATGCATGTATTGACATATAAACAGTATGTATGAATTGATAGAAACAATTCTGAATGTTAAAATCTTTATTTCTAAGCCTACCTCATTTATGTTCAGCCTATTTATATAATAAGTAGTTTGTCTTTTTTATTTTTTTTTCCCCTTCTTCTTATTTTTTTTTTAATGCCAGAGGTACATATGCTCATCAGAGAGAGAGGGAAAGAGAGAGAGAAAGATAAAGCTGCTCTTGCTGGTGCTGGTCACACCACAATCCCTTTTCTCTATTTCTCCATCCCGTGATGATTTGGGGCAGTACACCGACATATGCCTGATGTGTTTTTCAAACTATGGGACCTGGTTCCATGAATGATTGTGTGGGACCTGACTTTCTACACACAGTGCTTAACCACTGTACTACAGGCTGACCAAGGTAGTCTATCTTAAGCTACCTTTCCTAAACAAATGGAAATTTCTGTCTAAAAATTTATAATATGCTTATTTTTTTCCTAGAGGACTTATTTGTTGTTATCCTTAAAGACTTAGCTCCTAACTTGGGCTTTGATGAAGGTCATGGGGCAGCACCTGCAGATCAAAGTTGGGATGCAGGTATGTGGTCCTTCAGAGCTTCTGGAGACTTGTTCCTGACTACCTGACTGTGAATGGCACAGCTCACAGCTCACATGGTAGTGTAGCTTCACATCTAGCTTAGGACCACGCAGTCATGGAAGACACTTGCCAGCCCCAGCCTCCACTGAGTTTTGAAGGACACACTTACTGGCCTTGTCCTTGGGCACTGCATCTGGTGCAGTCTGTGTGTCTGACAGGCTGCACGTGACAGAGGCCCCTTTTGGCACGACTGTCATTGCTTCTTTTCTTTGTTATTTTGGAAGCAAGGACCTGAGAGTGAAAAGTCTTAACTCTATGTTTATCTTTTCCTCTTCAGATACTTTGTAAGAGTAAATGGAAAATTCTTAGTTCTCTGTTTATCTGTTCCTCTTCTGATACCTTGTAAGTATTAGGCTGGGTTACAAACCAATTAACTTAGAAATTCAGGGATTGAATTTCTGCTCCATCATTTACCAGCTGCATGTCCTTGGGCACATTATGAAACCTAATTGAGCCAACTTTCTCAACTGTAAAAGGGAGATATGTAACTCTCAGAATTGTTGAATGAAGTATTATACTCAAAGGAGTTGGCATATTATAGATATTAATCTACTTAATCATTTCTATCATAATTATGTCTTATACTTTTTAAAATTTAGTCAATGTATTCTTTTTTTAATTTCATTTGTCATATGCTTTTTAAAATTGGTAAATATTATAATAAATATAAGTGAGAAACAACCCAAGTTTATAATAAGCATGATAGAATCATGATATTTTTTTCTTTTTTGTATTGTGTTTTTGAGAAACATAAGAGCTTTGAGGCACTGTGATGTAGGAGTTTTGGAAGTCATTATGAAAGAAGTAGAACTTTTATTTTTTAGAGGTTTTTGCTTTAGGGCTCATGTGCTCACCAGAGAGAGAGAGAGAGAGAGCCTGAGACAGGGAGAGGAAAAGTGAGGAATTGCTCCCCAGGAGAGGGTAGCCACTCTGCAATTCCTTCTCCTCCATTCTCCTTCACTGTATGTGCAAAATTTTTTGGTGAAATATGAATATTTCTGAGGTTTAACATGGTATTTAATCCAAACAATAATTTGAAATGTTTTTTCTAGTTACATTTGCTAAGGGTACTATAATTGATTTCCAGAGAAAATTGCCAAAGTAACATTTAAAGTAAATTCATTAAGCCAATCTCTGGTGACAACCACTCTGATGACCACTCTGCCTGATTGGCTAGCAATTGGAATGTGGTCCAATGATCTTTATCTTGTCTTACTCTTCACCCTACTTGCTTAGAATAAATTTATTCTTCCCACTGTAGACCAATAATCAAAACCACAGAAATGTCAAAGATGACCACAGTTGACCCATGTGTCAGTATGTTCTTTCCTTCTTCACAAACATACTTTATTTCTGATTTGCTCTTCATTTAAATCCAGTGGAGATACTGAATATATTTGGTTTAAAATATTTCCTACTTTGTTTTATATGTAAAAGGGAGTTAAAATAAACATAAAGTTAGAAAGTGGTTGTATGATTGGGGGCCTGAACAATGTCAATTTTCTTTTCTTTTTTTTTTTTTTTTTTAAAAAAAAGGTTTTTACCATAGGGTGCATGCACTTGCTGGAGAGGGAAAGTGAGAGGGAAAGTGAGCAATCACTCTCACCATAGGGGATCGTCAGGCCACAGTCTCTTCTCCTCCATTCTTCTCCTATAATTTTAGCCATGCATGCACATACACCCAGTGTAATTTTCAAGCCACCAGATCGGGGACTCGAGTCACAGTCAGCCATGTGGGAGCCCAGCACCATAACCACAACGTTACCTGCTGGCTCCCAATTTTCAAATTTTAAATAAGTAAATAGTCTAGATCAGTGGCAAGGAATACTTACCGAAAGTAAATAAAAGATTGAATACAGAGGAATCTAATGAGTGTAGTCTATGTTCTTCGTTCATATAAAAAAAAGAATCAGAGCAGGAGTCAACTGATTTGAAAATTCTCCTTTTGGAGGAAAAAATTTGTCTTTTGATAATACATTTGTCCATTATCAATTGTCAAAAATTCTTTACATGGGGGGCCAGCAGATGTTGTAATGATTACATTGCTGGTTCGACCGGGTTCGAATCCTGGACCTGCTGGCTTAAAATTACGTCTGGCATGGGCGTGCATGTTTGCCCAAAATGGAGAAGAGATTGCAGTGTGGCCATCCCCCTAGGGGGTGATTTCTTACTTTTTGTCTCTGTTTCTCTGTCTCTCTGGTAAGTGCCTGTGACCTATAGCAAAAATCTCTCTAAAATAATTCTTTACATGGTTTCTGAACATGTTTTACCTTTTACAGTGAGTCACTGAGCATTATTGGTGCATAGTTGATAATTTTTATACTGTTATATTTTTATACTTATTAATATTAAAAAGGAAACAGAGTGATTTATTTTTGCTAATCTTTTTGGTGCTTAGTGATTATTTTTCAAATCGACCAGTTGTTCATCACATAAATTAGGGTCTTCTATAGCATATGTCTGTCATTGATGATACCATGGTAATTCATTTTCCTATCCAACAGAAGAAAAAAAAAAGTGAGGTACAGCGTCTGACGACTGAATTTGTCAAGGAATTCAAGAAACATTTCTTGAAAATTTTCAATCCCCAAATAAATAAGACAGCATCATATTCTTAAATAAATCGATAGCATTTATAGGTGCGAATCTAATAATTTGTAATAATGTGGACAGTGTCATAGGTTGAAACTTCTCATTTTTTTTAAACTTTTCATATTTTAATTAGTGGCCATGAAATTCAAAGACTCGCTGCCTAGAGACTAGGACTTTATTTATTTTATTTTATTGTAGTTTTCTATAGGGTGTGTATGCTTACCATAGAGAGACACAAAGAGAACATGAGAAATCCCCTTTAGGCAGGGATGGCCATGTTACAATCCCTTCTCTTCCATTCTCCTCTCAGAATTTTGATCACACAAGCACACAGCCCCCATGTGATTTTTCAAGCTGCCAGGGTTAGGGACTTAAACTGCGCTGTCAGTTATGTGGGTTACAGCCACCTTAACCACCACACCATCTGCTAGCCCACTATTGCTATATTTTTTAAACAATGTTTTAATGAGCTATAATCCATAGAGCATGAAATTCACTCTTTCATTTTTGTTTTGTTTATTTTTTAATTATGTAATTGTACATTTTTGTAGGATACAATATGGCTTTTCAAAGCATGCATACAGTGTGTTATGATCAAATCAAAGATATAAACATATCCATTTTATTAGGCATTGAATATTACATTATGTTGTACACATTTGATAATAGTTCTACTAGCCGTTTTCCTTAGGAAGTATATATTGAGTTGTCAGAGACCTTTTTTACTCTGCTGGGGTATCCTGTTCTTATTCCACTTTTTTACATGAATTCTTGCATCTGATGAAATTTCTTTTTCAAACCACCCACTGCCTCACACATCTTGTGGTATGTACCATTGCTCTCTATTCTGCACCATTGAATCCTTCAGTTTCCACCATAGAATGTGAACATTCCGTATGTGTTAAGCAGGGACATACAGTATTTGTCTTTCATAGCGTGGCTTATCTTGTTTAGCATTTTGTCTTCTAGACTCCTCTACTTTTGTCAAATGACAGGATAGTGTTTCTCTTTATGGCTGAGTAGTATTCCATTGTATATACATGCCACACTTTCTTATTCCTTCCTCAGTTTGGGGGCACTTATATTGAGTTCATGTCTTTGTTATTGTGACTAATGTTACAATAAACATGAATGTGTACATGTCTTTCTGGCAGAATGAGTTCCTGTCCTTTGGATAAATACCCAAAAGTGGAATTAATGGATCATAAGATAGTTGTATTTTTAATTTTTGAAGAAACTCCATACTGTTTTCCACAGTGGCTATACTAATTTACATTCCCAGCAGCAATGCACAAGGATCCCCCTTTCTAAGCAGTCTCACCAGCACTGTTAATACTGTTTATTTTTTTATTTTTCATAGCTGTTTTGTCTAGAGTAAGGTAATAAATACTTCAGTGTGGTTTAGATTTGCATTTTTCCTATGGTAAGAGATATTGAAATCTTTTTCATATGCTTTTTAGCCATTTGTATGTCTTCCTTTGAGAGCTGTCTGTTCAGGTAGATTTCCTTTAAAACATTTTTTTTAGTTTTTTGCTATAGGGCACATGTGCTCTTTGGAGAAAGACAGATAAAAAGTGAGAAATTACCCCCGGGGAGATAGCTGTGCCATTATCTCTTCTTCTCCATTCTCCTCCTTTGGGCACACACACACACATATGCCTAGCATGATTTTTCAAGGTAGATCCGGGGCTAGAACCATAGTTGGACATGTGGGAGTCCAGCACCTTAACCACCATACCACCTGCTGGCCCCTGATTGACCATTAAAAATTAGATTATTGCTGTGTGTTTTTTAATGTATACAATTCAGTAATTTTTGGCCTATTCAGAGTTGTGTGACCATTACCATTTTCTAATTTCAGATTATTTTAAATAACTACGAAAGAATACTTGTGCTATTTAGCAGTTGGGGATTACTCACTATCCGCAGCCTTTGGCAACCTCTAATATACTTTGTTTCTGTGGATTGACTAGTCTAGAAAGTTTATATAAACAAAATTATACAATATATGGCCTTTTGTAACTGACTTTTTTCACTTAATACAATGTTTTTGATGTTCCTTCATGTTGTAGCGTGTATCAATACTTTATTCTTTTTATTGCCAAATAATATCCTATCATATGATTATATCACATTTCATTGTTTATTTGTAATAATACTTTCAATGGACAAATTATAATTGTATATATTTATGGGGTACAATGTAATAGTACAAATTTATCACCTCTAACGTTTATGTTGTACGTTAGTGGTAGTATTTTATCAAAGTGAGAAAAGAAGTGTGAAGTTTCTGTTTACTTATTAATATATGCTCCCTCTTCTAAAATCTAAGTTCTTTGAGGATGCAATGCTCTTTCTTATTTTTTTCCCATTTCTGGACCTTGTCAAGTTTCTTAAATATGTGTGTATGTGTCGTCACAATTATATAAATGAAGTAATGGATGGTGCTAAGCCAAGGTCTAGAATGCTGTCCAAGGGGAACAGTAAAGAGAGCACCCCAGTTTAGATTCATAGGCATAAATATGAAGAATCTAAAAGTTCACGGAAGTTCTCAATTTTTAGTATTCGTTTATTCCAAAATCACGTAATTGAAGACAGTGATTATATTTTATATGCCGTGTTCACCTCACATTAGAAACAAATAGAAAAAGAAAGAAGAAAAATGAGAGAATATACCAACTCATTCTATATGCTGAATTGAGTATCCCTAAATATTAAATGATCTCAGAGATCTTTGGGATCCCTAATGATCTCTACTTGTTTTTGCAAACTGGGCTTTTTATAGGCAAATTGGAGCCATTATGTGTGCATTATGAGATCTTGATTGACTATGATCCATGTTTCAAGAGATGACAGTCTTATGTATCATTTTTTGTGTGTTCAGAAGTGATCACATAGCAATATATTGAAATAAAGCATTCACTTTGAAAAATTGCCTTACCATTCAAAATCACTGAAGGAAAACACTTAACAGAGAGACCATATTTACATGGACACTTTTTGGAGGGAATAATCCCAACCATTTGTGGGACCCACTAAGACCAGAACTATCTTTTAATTATTACCTATGGTAGTCATATATCTTTTAAAGATATATTTAGTTAATTTAATTAACCTATTTATTGTTTTTTTAACTTACTATAGGGTATATGTGTTCACAAGAGAGAAACAGGGAGAGAGAGAAAGAGCAAAAGAAAGTGAGAAAGTAAGCCACCAGGTCTGGGACTCAAACTGCAGTCAGCCATGTGGGAGATCAATGCCTAACCCATCACACTACCTACTAGGCCTGTAATCATATTATTTTTAAATGTCATTTATTTATTTTATAGCTGATGTTCCAGTGAAAGAGGGTGGTGCTGATAGCAGTAATTGTATTTAGACATCAAAAAAGCAATATCAGGACCAGCAGTTGGCGTAATGGCTATGTCACTGGACTCCTACTTAGTCAACTGTGGTTCGCGTCCTAGACCCGGTAGCTTAAACTCACATTGGGTGCGTGTACGTATGTGCTCAAGATCCCAAGAGGAGAATGGAGGAAAAGGGATTGGAGCATGGCCCTCCCCTTGAGGGGTGATTTCTTGCTTTCTGTCTCTTTGTATCTCTCTGTCTTTTTGGCGAGCGCACGTGCCCTATAGCAAAAACCTCAAAAAAAGAAAAAAAAAGGCAATATGACCCTATCTATAGATGAGTTAACCTAAAAACAATGAGTTATAAGAACTCAATTTGGAAGAACACCTTTAAAAGAAAATAAAAACTGTAAAATATCAAGGTCAAAATTCTAGCCACAATTTTTACTGAGCAGTTTGGAAAGATTTTAACAAATACTGCACCCTCCAGTGGTTGTTCTTAAGTGGACTTTTTTTTTTTTTTTCTTTTGGCCTGGGCTCTCAATTTTTCAGCTTCATTGTTTTGAATAACCTCAGGAAGGTTCACATTGTCTATTACTAGGAGGAACTTTGGAAGGTCAACTCGAGTGTTTTTTCAATTTCGTGGTGCCAGCTAGTGTATGATGTTTAGGTTCAACATGACAGGTCCACAAAACTACAAACCTCCTTAATTCATCAGATGAATTAAGAATGACAAGAAATGACTAGAAATAAAAAAAAGTTGTTGGTATAATTACCTCAGGTTCTTCAGACATCAAATACAGTCCAGCCCAGATATCAAGCAAAGCTAGTCCTCATAAAGATTGCAATGCATTTCAAAAACCATGTTCCCTGCTTTAGCCAATACCAGAAGGCTTACAAAATGAAAGACAAAAGATGTTCCTGGAATCTATTTCACTTGCAAACAGACGAGAGAGACAGGAGAGAAAGAGAGAGACAGGAGAGAAAGTCGCTTGGTGAAGGAAGAAATGCTAGAGACTGAGTCAGGAAGCCCAGCTGGTGCCTCTGTCGTGTGACCTTGGTCCGACTCCCTGTGCCTCAGCTTTCTCACCTATGAAACAAAGGGTATGGGCTGAGCTGAATGGTTTCCATGAACCCAGTATATAGACAGAGGCAGGGGAAACAGGATTGATCTTGAACAAAAGAACCATGATTTGAATATTTACGAAAGCAAAATTAGCTAGTGATCAAAAATCGAGGAAGAAAGGTGACTGAAGAAGAATGCAATTCACCTTAATGCATTTAAAATACAGTATGCATCTGACAGGGACAATTCTTTCAAGAAGGAAAAGAATAAAGCATATCATTCTGTCTCTACATTTTCTCCACTGGAGTCTCACACTCTCTTCTTTATCATCACCTCATTTTTTTCTCCTTACTTTCTGTTTCCGGTAACCATGGTGATGCTTCCTCCCAGCAACCTTTTTTGCAGCTGGTTCTATTGGTACACATCAAATTTTGCTCCATTCACTGGGACAGGGCACTAACAATGCCGACAAAATCATTTATTTATTAACATTTTTCTCCTTTCCTTTCCCTCAGGCAATAAAGGCAGGGAATTATTCCACACTTAACCACCGGACATAAAGAGCACTGTAAAACATGGATATTCAACTGTTAATTTCAGTTCCTAATATTAAGGGGATCCTGATTATGCCAGAGATTCAATCCCTGCCTTGACCCTCAAGGGACTGTAAAGTCTCAGTACTCAAAGTGGTTGCCACCTCCTTTTTCTTTTGTATATAAATGGGAATAAAATAGATTGCCCACAGAAATCACATCTCAACCTTGGCTTTCTAATCTTCTTTGTTTTTTCTGCCTTCTCCTTATAAAGAAAACATCTTTAAGTACATAGTTATCATAGTTACAAGGGGACTGGATTTTCCATATGAAAACAGACATAACAATATTCATTTCTCTAATGCACACTATTGTTTATTTTGTAATATAAATAAGCAGTAGGCAATAGCTTAAAGATCATTGTAATTATCTGCCAGTGTCAAGACATCAAAGAATCCCTGCTATTCTTAACACAAATAATGAGAATTCTTGTAAAATATTGTTTAGCCATGTCCACTTTGTGTAGCTTAACTTCTTTGTAATCTTGTATGTCTGAAAACTGCCCTTCTATTTAGGCATGCTCTCTGTGTGTGTGTGTGTGTGTGTGTGTGTGTGTGCGTGCGCCTGGCATTAACACAAAGGAGACCAGATGATGACATTCATAGGCTTATAGACTCGACTCCTGGGGACACACTTGGATGGAGGCAATTAAAATGCCTGTCAGGCATTTGGTACCAGAAGCCCTATGGCAAACCCCTAAATCGTAAGCCAGAGCTGCATCCTATTGTGAGTGAATGATGGCGGAGCTGAGTGGCTTGTCATCATTCTCGAAAATTCTGAGGCTAGTGAGCTCTCTCTCCCTCTCCCACTCGCCTTATTTTCCTTTTCGCCACTGCGGGGACTTTTTCTAATTTGCAGCTTCCCTTTCCCCGACACACACAGACACGAGCTGGTGGCTTGCAGACTGCGTCTGTCTGGAGCTGGGGAGCCAGAGAGCCAGCCGGTGGGGATAATGCTCCAGGGGAAGAATTCTGCAGCAGTTCTCAAAGGCTAGACTTGGGTGGTATTGCTGCATATGCTCTGGTAATGGTTTGGGGTTTTTTTATTTTATTTTGATTTGGTTTTGATTTGTTTTTCAAAGGATCTACTTTGTGTGATCTTGGAGTAAAATGATTTAATATTCGTTACTGAGCTTCTAAAAATCCAAGTACTGCATTTTTTGTACAACAGATCTCAAGACAGATTTATTATCTGGATATAAAGAAATCATTTGCTTACTGGTGAGTTACAGTTTTGATATTTAGTTAACAAATCTATGTATTTTTTTTTCTCCTTTGTTTTGTTTCGGTAGATTCTTCAGCTCATTGTCTCTAACCGAGGAAGCATTGATTGGGAACTACTCATTCAGAAAATTAAAAGGTACCACATGTTTTGTTTGGATGTTTAAGTGAGGTAAAATCAGGAAAGAACTAGAATATTTTTATTTAAATTAATCTCTTTATGGTTGGTCTTTTATCCTTAAGCCTACGTTGATCATTGTCTACAGTATGGATGATTTCCTATGCAGATAATACCATTATCCAAGGCTGTTTTGATAGACAATATCTCAAGAAATGTGTCTTTTACCTGTGGTGCAAGTTATTAACAAATTTCAGCAGGTCTGGCTTATTTTGGGATTTTGTCATTGTGACAGTTTATAAAATGGCCCCAAATGCTTTATCTTAATGAAAATTCATTAATTTAAATTGAAGAGACATATGTTGAGTAATTATTTTATCTAAAGGAATCCTGCTAAGTGATTTTTAAAAAATGGTTAAATGAAATGGCTTGCCCTTCCCAGGTAGAATGAGCACTGGAGACGAAAGCCCAGGAATGACTCAGTATTGTTGAGTTTTGCAAATAAAATATTGTAACTTCACTGATGTTTTAGCCTTCAGCAACAGATATATTTAAAAGTCAAGGTTGTTAGTTATTAAAAGAACTGATTTTACATATGCTTTAGTCAGAACCTAGAGCATAAAAATGTAATCCTTCATCTTGCCATGAAAGCATTCAAATCTATTGATCCTGGGCCTCATATCTCACATGAAAAATATTAATTTTTAAATTCAGCATCAGAATATATATTAATATGGAGGGGTGATTAAGCATATTGCGAGTCTGTAATTCTTTAAGATTGTCTTTTTTCTTTTTTTAATACAAAACGTGCATTTGCAATTTGCCTTTAAAAATGGAAGACATTTTCTGCCTTACTGAGGAGATCAATAATTTCTTTTAAACATTTCCTTGACATCCATAGAGTATTTCCCTTCAAGACTATTAAAATATTTTATGCAGTAAGTTTAGTTATTTAGAAAAAGATACTTAAAAATAGCTCATTTTCAACTACGGACTCTAAAATACCTTATGTATGTGATAGTATTTCTGTGAGTATGCATATTGGTAGCAGTTGAAGGAGACTAATGCATTGTCCTTGGTTAATTTTCTCTGCAATGTGTAATCATGACAACCTTAATTTATTCATTGTACAAGCACTTCTTAAGAGCCTCGCTGCTGTGGGTAGTCACTGTGGAAGAGGGAAGGGGCAGGTGACACTGTCCTCAGACTTCCAAAGTGTAGGCAGCATCCCATAAGGTTTTTGAACAGGACAGTGAATATGTTAAGATAAATCCATGTGCTCTGAAAAAGGAAATCACTTCATTTCAGCTACTGAACAAAACCTAATGGCCTTGTCTGGGAGACATGAGAAATTACATTGCATTTTTTCCTCAGAAAGTACTCAGTAGATGTATGTATGGAATCCCAGACAGGACTACTGTTCCTCCTGAATACTGTAAAACCCTGAGACCATTCTTTCTTTTTAGGTCTCATGCAGAGTTAATGAAAACATTTCATGTTTAGAGAAAAAAAAATAAAACAACGCTATTTGATATTTTTCCATCTAAGTTTATAAAGCATATATTTCATGTAAGAACCTGTTTCTTAATCTTCAGTCTTATTCAGCAACCCATTATTTTAATTTTAAAATTTAGGGTATTTGTATAAATTAGCAAAGGGTAAAATTATTACTTAACTGCTAAAAAGTATTTTCAATATATTGTCAATAAGAACTAATGATCTCTGTTGTAATTTTCCTGAGTGTTGGAGAAGTAGCAGATGACCTCACCAAGGGGCACTTGGTGTCTAAACTGTCTAGGTCCATTTAAAATTTTACAGAGGGGTGTTCTGACAGATTGTATGAACTTTTAAAAAAGTGTAATTAAAATGATCTGTTAGGTAGTCAAATCAGAACAGAATTTGCCTATTAAAATCTAAGGCAGTCAGGGATCTATGTCATGGTTTTTCTAATCAATATTGTCTTGACATTAGTTAATTCCTTTAGTGATTTTTTTCACTCATATCTTTAGCCTGGGCCACAGCAAGAATTCAATAACTATTGATTCAATTGTTTGTTAGATAAATGAATTCAACAGCATTTTTCCCCATTACTTTCTTGTTCCTGCTTTTCATGAGAGTACACACTGAAACAGACATTGGGTCCTTTTTTTTTATTTACTCAAAATATTCCTCATATGTCTTTAATTAATAACAATTCATTATATAATCAATTCTGTGTAGAAAAGCAGATGAACCATGTATAGAAATTTCCCCAGGTTGTAAGGAAAAGGATTTTTTTCTGGTGTTAGGTTAAGATGGAAAGAATTTTTGAAATGTCGCCTTTCACTTTCACCAACTAGGAGAAAAATGCCAAACTGCAGCATGAGTGTTGCTTGTGGACACTTCCTCTAGGTAGGCAGTCAGAGGTCTGGCCCCAAAGTCTGATCTCAGTCCTTCATACTACTCTTAGGCTTGACATTGTTTACTGCTCTCCCGTTTCCAGCCAAGATTTTGCTGCAGCAGAGGGGAGAGGCCCTTCTTCTTCTCTCTCTCTTTCTCCCCCCCCACCCCCAATGTAATACAAGAAATGATGTCATACTTACCAATCCATAATGAGCAACCAGGCATTTAAGAAGGATGAATGGATAGATAGATACTCATTCTCTATATTTAAGAAATAAATAATCTTACAGACTTGTACTAGCTTTAGAGAATGCAATTCTTATTGCCATTTAACTTTAATAAAAGTCTACTTTTTGTTATTAACCATGTGCTAGATAATATCCTAAGTCATTAACATACATTATTTCACTTAACTCTCACAATAATCCTAGGAGATAAGTATGATCTCCATTTTACAGAGGAATGGAGACTCTAGGTAGGCAGTCAGAGGTCTGGCCCCAAAGTCTGATCTCAGTCCTTCATATGCAGCACTAAATACTACATTATTTAAACTTATAGTCATTGTCTTAATTTCTTATTTATGAAAATGCTATATATGTTACTGCACAAAGTTAAAATAATATATTTTTAGATATATATATATACTTCTGCATACTATATTCTGTATATTAGGTTGTCAGAAAAGTCATGATGCATTTTTGCATAGAAAAGCATAAAAAAATACATCATGATTTTTTCTGACAACCTAATATATATATTTATAAATGAATGCCTTTAAATACTTGATTGTAATATTCATGTTCTGGCATATTTTATATTTTCCTACATATGTTATATTAAACATGAAGAACTGTGTTATTCAAGGAGAAATTTCAGAGACAAATTAGAAAGTTTTAAAATAAATGAATCATAGGAGCCTGTAGGCAGTGTGATGGTTAAGGCACTGGACTCCCGCGTGGTTGACCGCAGTTTAAATCCCTGACCTGGTGGCTTGAAAAATCACACCAGGTACATGTGTATACATGCCCACAATCTCAGGAGGAGAAAGGATTGTAGTGTGGCCACTCCCATATCCTGGGAGGGATTTCTCACTTTCCCTCTCACTGTCTCTCTCCTGTGAGTGCATGTGCCTTATGGCAAAAAAACCTTTAATAAAATCATAAAACATTTTCTATGTCATTATAATGAAGTCTTATTATTGAATCATATAATCTATGTAAGAAACTAACCAGAAAATTCAAGTGCTAAATGATTATAATAATGTCATATCCTGCAATTTTTTCCATTAATTTGAAATAATGGCAAAAGAAGGATCAAATGGATCAAAATAAATAAATAAGTAGAGAACAAGGCCATAAATGGTGTGAAAAATACTATATTCAACCTTGAGGATAATTAGCTAACCAAGAAAAATCACAGTTACACACTTACGTATTGAGATTCTCTACTTGCAAAGGAATATGTCTAACAGCACACTTCCGGAGATTATATAGGTGCAACAGAATAAGATAAGAAAGTATCACCAGCGTACTCTAAGGGAGACTTGAATAATTTCCCAAGAGTTTTCATTTCAGTGCAGGATTAGTAATAATTGAGAAAGGACTCAACAGGAAATAATTCATGGAGGTTGAATCTTTTGAGGTGGAACTCAGGGATAAATAGAAGTATTCAAAGGGAAGATAATGCATGGAGGAACTCCAGGAAGAACAAACACATTAGCAAAGGAATCATAGGAAGTGAACACGCGTGGAAAGCAAAGACTGATCTCATTCATATTCTAGTGTAGGCAAAAGAAGGAGACTTTTAGAAGATAAGGGTGGGGAGAGACCAGCAGTTAGCATAACAGCTATGTTGCTGGACTCCCATGTAGTCAACCACGGTTCGTGTCCCAGACCCAGTGGCTTAAAACTCACACCGGGCACGTGTGCGTGCGTGCCCAAGATCCCGAGAGGAGAATGGAGGAGAAGGGATTGCGGCGTGGCCATCCCCCCGGGGGGTGATTTCTCTCTTTCTGTCTCTCTGGCTCTCTCTGTCTGTCTGGCGAGCGGACACACCCTATGGCAAAAAAACCTCTAGGAAAAAAAAAAAAAGAAGAAGAAGATAAGGGTGGAAAGGTGTATGAATATGATTAGGCCGTACCATAGGAAATGACTACTTTTCACCCTCTTTTTTTTTTGAGGTTTTTTCGCCATAGGGCGTGTGCGCTTGCCAGACAGACAGAGGGAGACAGAGAGACAGAAAGCGAGAAATCACCCCCCAGAGGGGATGGCCACGCCACAATCCCCTCTCCTCCATTCTACTCTCAGGATCTTGGGCACGCACGCACACGCGCCCGGCGTGAGTTTTAAGCCACCGGGTCCGGGACGCGAACCGCGGTCGACTACGTGGGAGTCCAGTGACATAGCCATTACGCTAACTGCTGGTCCCCTCACCCTTTTTGAACTACAAAATAAAAATGTTTAGTTCAACTTCATACATTGGACTAGGACTTTAACTGCCAAGTCAAGGACTTATTTCCAGTACACAATGGGAAGCTATTGACTGTGATCTGAACAGAAGGTTACTATGACCAAACTGTGTTTTCAGATTATTTATCTTACAGCTCTGTGTAAGATAACTTTGAATTGTGTAAGAGACCATATCAAAAAAAAAAAAAAGCATTGATTCAGAAGCTGTCACAGAATAACTCAGGAAAAACAATAAAAACTCGAAGAGAGTGTTGACCATGAGCATGAAAAAGAGGCCATGAAAATAAAAGACACTCAAATTCGCAAATAGGTGTTTGGTAGGAGGAGTGAAAGGCACAAGAGTGACTCAAAATGATTCTCAGGTTTTAATTTGGTGACTGAAGAAATGATTAAGACGAAGGGAGCTGAGAGCCACTTGAAGCAAGAGGCCCTCTTTGTTTTTTATTGTCTCTCTAGTCTCTAGCAGACTGCTTAGTACATAGTAGACAATGAATGCGAACTGAGTGAGTGAGAGTGTGCATGAGACAGGAAGAAGTATGTTTGGGATACGCTGGATGGATATGTGAGCGGGCAGGGCTAGTCAATCGCAAAACGGGTAAACCCAAAGCTCGGAAGGGACGTGAAGGAGGGAGGACATAGGTGATATTATCAAGAAAGTTGACAGGAAGAGGACCAAAACGAAAACTGAGTAGTACCTACATTTTGGCTACAGAATGAAGGGCAGGAACTGGCAAAATTGAAGGAAGAATTTAATTTTTAAAAGCAGAGAAAGAGGTGCCAGCAGGGGGCATGGTGGTTAAAGGCACTGACTCCCACATGGCCAACCATGGTTCAAGTCCTGGACTTGGTTGCTTCCTTTGTCACTTCCTCTCTCTTTCTCTCATCAAATTATAAAATAATAATAAATAAAGTTAAAATAATTCTTTTTTTTAAAAAAAAAGTGAAGAAATAAAAGGGCAGGCAAGGTAATAGAAACTAAGGTTAGTACTCCAATCCAACCCCCTCCAAAGAAAATAAAAGAATAAGAATAAAGAAAAGACCACTAGATTAACTAAATCCGGGGACCAGCAGATGATATAATGGTTACATCGTTGGACTCCTATGTAGTCGACTGCAGTTCAAGTCTTGGACCTGGCATCTTCCTTCCGGGTGCGTGTGTGTGAATGCCCAAGATGCTGAGAACAGAATGGAGAAGAAAGGATTGTGGTGTGGCCATCCCTCCTGGGGGGTGATTTCTCACTTTCTGTCTCTCTGTCTCTCTCTTTCCAGCGAGTGCATACACCCTATAGCAAAAACCTCTCTTACACACACACACACACACACACACACACAAACTAAATCCACATTCATCATTTTTGTAAAATTTAGAAGAGTAAAAGGAAGGAAATAATCATCACCCATGATATAGAGATTGTGATCAACACTTTTTAAACATTTTCACTTGTTTAATCCTCCAGCAGTTAAATTTAGATAACTAGAATCACAAGAATATAGCATTGTATTTTTCTTTTTTTCCCCCACTCAGCAGTGTCTTAAGCATCTCTTACACATTTTGCCACCTGTGTAATCTTCTCTGCATGTGAACATCCGGTGCTTTCATTCCCTACTGCTTCCAATTTTTCACTAAAATCATAATGCAGCAATGGAATACTTTGTACATTGCCCTTATACAATAATTAAAATTATTTCCAGTGGATAGCTCCTATCAACAGAATCATTGTATTCCGTATTGTCAAATTTCTGACCACTTAAAATTTGATGACTTCAAAATGAGCCTTGGTTTTCCTCCAACAAGGAGAATCTGAGATTATGTCAGCATCTGCCATGTTGCTAGCCTCTGCATGAGGCACTTTAATTATCACAGTAACTCTGATGTAGATTTTATTATCCTCATTTTTACAGATAAAGGGACAGAGATCCAGAGAGCTGCGTGCATTTAGGGCTAGTTTTGATTCTGATTCTGGGTCTGATTCCAAATTAGTCAAATCATGTAGACAGATACACCCCAAAAAGTGAATAAGCAGGATATGCCAAAAAAAAGGGGGGGGAACAACATGCTAGAAGTCCAGGACTCCAGGAGATAAGAGAGAAACATGTAAAGCAAGCAGACAGTGACTGCACTGGGGTTTTGTTTACTGATATGGGAGATCTCCAGCCAAAGGCAGAGTCAGATAGTGAGAGTATGCTATAACTGTAAGCAGAGGAAGGACAATTTATGAATCAAGGTCCTAATGGAAAGGGAAAAAAGATTACAGAAAAAGATTTAGGCTTATCTAAGGTACATGCTTGTAGGCAAGCTCTACTATATTGCTAAGTACAAGGGAAAAGAGAGTGAGATTTTTCAAGGGGCAAATGAAAGATATGGGGACCTCACATGTTATTTAGACTTTACCCTGAGCTGGAAGAAAATCCACTTGTCCATTCAATGAGTATTTATCAAATACCAAATTCCATGCACTTTCCTGCCCTCAAGAAACTTTCTTTTGGGGAAAGGGATAATAATCCGTGGATTAACAAATGAAATGAAAAGATCGTGCAGGCAACTACACAGAGAAAGAATTATAAGGGAGTAAGAGGAGAACTCTTAAACTTATAAGCAGAAGATGAATTAACCGAGGATCTTATTAAAATGCAGATTCCAAATCAGGTCTGAAGATTCTGAATTTTTTTTTTTTTGAGAGATTTTTGCTATAGAGCATGTGCGCTCACCAGACAGACAGAGAGAGACACAGAGACAGAAAGTGAGAAATTACCCCCTAGTGGGGATGGCCAAGCCGCAATCCCTTCTCCTCCATTCTCCTCTCAGGATCTTGGGCACACACGCACACGCGCCCGGCGTGAGTTTAAGGCACTGGGTCCGGGACTTGAATTGCAGTCAACTACGTGGGAGTCCAGCAACATAGCCATTACACTAACTGCTGGTCCCAAGATTCTGAATTTTGATGAGCTGCCAGGTATTATCGATGCTGCTGGACCACTGACCATTCATTGATTATTAAGATGCTGGAAAGCAAATGTCCAGGCAAGGAAAACTGGAAGTGATTGGAGCAGCTGGTAAGAGCAGGAATGATGCGGGCCCTGGTGTTTGTGCAGCAGGTCTACATGTTTTCAAACAGCTTTGATGGCAAGAGAGAATTGCCTCTCTTTACTCCAGAAATGTTTCAAATCCCGCCAATGGTTTTATGAAAGATTTATTAAAGCAGCCCTGATGAGCTACCAGTATTTCACTCCTTCTGCCCATGCTCATTGCTTTTTATATCATTTAATGAATTCTGTGGTTTGGGTTTGGGGATATGATTCAATATAATACTGTGCCAGTTTTTTAACTCCAATTCTCCTTTCTGCTTCATGATTTCTTTGGACTATTAACCTCCTCTCTACCTTGATGTTCAGCATAGAACTGGCCTGCTCCATTCTCTGGTACCCAAGCTCTTGCCATTCATCACACTCCTCTGTGCGAAGCTTCTGGGTGTCTACACCCTTCTTCTTCTACCCACATTGATCCAGTCTTGAGAACGATGCTTAAAACCTCAGTGAACTATTAAGGATAGTCTTTGGTTTAAGAAATGCATGTTTACCATCTCCCTTTCGTGGGCTGTTTTGGTTGGTGACAGCAACTTACATTCTTCTGAGGGATTCATCAGAGCATGGAGTATGCATGTGTTTGTAGGCAGAGTGTCCAGAGGGGCCAAGTGTGTGTAAGAAGCTTTGGCAGACTCTTTCAGGGGGATGTAATCTTTCTGCCTCCAGTGCCAAGCTCTTTTTCCCAGTCTTCCCGTTTAGTTACAGGAATTTGGGAGCAAGTCCCCTGACACCAAACATTGCAGCTGTAAAATAACTAAGTAAATGAGAAATCGAATAATTATGGCATACTCATCCATTGATGCAGAACAGCTTAAGTGCATATTAAACATCTGTGATGTCCTTATGTTCACTAGCACTTTGACTTTATTTGAAGGACCAGTCCTACTGCAGACCATTTCGTAACTAGATCTCTAGACCTTGTCACTGTCATTTTGTGATTTTTATGTACACTTAAACAGCCAAACAGGCCTAGGCAATGTCCTTAGAAAGGTGAATTAAAAATTTCACTGAGGGCTCAGGGAAGAAACATGTAACAGAATCAAGAATGTAAAATTCTCTTTTTGAAAGCATGTACGGGATAACATCCCTGATTAGACTGTTGCAGATCACACGCATACTTTGAAAAACTACATTGTGTGCTATAGAGATGTACAATAGTGGAATGAAAATAAGAAATCATAAAATTCCAGTGAAATATAGGTGAGCTTTAAGTGACGTCCACTTAAATGGAAGCACTTCAAGAGCACATCGGCATGTTGTTGGCGCCTTTGCACTCCTTGTGTTGTCTATGCAAACAACCCTCTTGTGCAAGTGCCAAGTTAACGCTAAGATGAGCATCATGTGTAAGAGTATATACGTTTCACCCTAGTTCATGCACCACGTGTGAGTGTGTGTCTCACTGTAGTCTATGTCACGTGTGTATGTGTGTAATGGGCAGCACTAGTCTTCTTTGCAGATGCAAGCTGGAATTGGTGCATTTTCAGAATTTGAAGACCATGCCTATGCCTGCTCATCATCTTTGAATAGTTAAAAAATCTCAGAGTAGCACAGGCTCATTTCTGGTCTTCTTGACACAAATCCTTTCCCTTGTTCAAAAAAAAAAAAAAAAAAAAAAAAAAAACCAGAACGAAGTCTAAGTCCATCCTCTCTTTTTGTGAATTCTGTTTTGTCTACCTCAGATGGTTTAAATTAAACTTTCTTCAGGTTTTCTCCTGGTGTTAATGATTCTGGGTTATGACCATTTAAAGAAGCCAAATGTACATTGATTCACATCTGGCAATTGTTAAAATAAAACTACCCCATTTAATATATTACAACCAAAATTATTTATTCACGATGTATAGGAACAGAAAAAAGGATATTTTTTGGGGGGAAGATCTTACATTTTATTTTCCAAGATGAGTAATGGCTGTACTTAGTTTTCTTAAAAATATTTTCTTGCTTATTGCAATATGTTCTCGTACTAAGATTTCATAGTTATATATATACAGAATAAGGTACAATATTGCAAGCATTAAGGATTCTTTTCTTTTTTATAAAGAGTTATTTATTTTAATTTTATTGACTGATTCATTTATTTTAATTTGACCAGAGAGAGCAGAGAGAGAGAAAGTGAGCAAGCAAACCACCAGGTCTGGGACTTGAACCGTGGTCAACCATGTGGGAGTGCCTAGTGCCTTAACCACCATGCCAGGATTCTTTTCTTATAGTGTCTATGAGCCACTGGTTAGCACATGTTAATCATAGCAATAGATAAATTTGTGATAGTCTAGGGTCTTAGCAAAACATAACTAGGCCTTTTACACTTTAATTTTTTTAATTACCAGAGGGTGTGTGTACTGACCAGAGACAGAGAGAGAGTGAAAGAGAGAGAGAGAGAGAGAGAGAGAGAAACACATCCTAGTGGGGTGTGGCCACATCATAATTCATTTTATTTCATTTTGCCTTCCCATTTTGGGCATAAACGTACACGAGCCTGGCATGTTTTTGAACTTCCAGGCAGGGATTTAAACTCCATTGACCAAGTGATATCTACCCCTATCCCATTTGATGCACTGAGCTTAACTGCTGCACTTTAGGGCCAGCCCTCCGTACTTTGAAGAGTTGGGGCAGAAGTCCTTGAAAACGACTCACAAGATTACACTGGTACTTGTGGAAATGTGACCTAACAACAACTAAAAGTTAAAATCATAGGAGAACTCATGATCCCAAGTAGTTCATGTAACTCTGACCAGATGACTGTATTTTTCTACAAGAACACGAATAGTCCAAGAGATGAAAGGACAGTAGTAACTGTGATTTGTTGTTTAATGCATACATGTTCACATTTTCTGCTTCCTATGTTATGCTCACCAAAAGATCCAGGATATAGACGTTGGATTATAAAATTGTTGGGATAAAGAAACCAGTGAAGTTGTGTTTAGACTTTAAGGAAAACAAAACAAAACAAAAAAACAACTAACTTCTGTCATATTTTTTAAGTAGTACAATACATTTTCTAATACACATTTTCCTAAAACTTACAACTTCTGTGGAATAGGGAAGGCAGACTTGGTTATTAGTTGCAGATAAGAACACTAAAATGTGAAGAATGCAAATGACCTACCTAAGTCACTTCTCTAAAAAATAGTAACTTTGGGGCTTATATCCTTGTTCTGAATTCAAAGACATTACTTTTTACTACTCTGCAGTCACAGCAGACAAATGAGTGCATTGTCCTAAATCCGGAATATTTTAATAATGCACTGACTTGATATCTAAATAAAGAACCTGTCCAAAGTAGCAGTGACCCCCACTAAATAGGTTGTCTGGCATCCCAAAAGATCCCTGCCCTTTGAATCCTGCATTAATGTAGTGTGGAACTATGCAAATACTAGTAAGAAAAGCATTAAGTATTCCTGAGATGGTTTTTAAATGTTCAGTAATAGGAGATAAGGCTAAATATATCACAGAAAAAAAATGTAATCTTACTGATTTAAAAACCATTTGACAGAGAGATATATTAATAAAATTCATTGTTCAGTTCTAAGTTTTACAGACTTTTAAGCAAGCAGCAAAGAAATTGGCAAGAACCCAGCATAACAAAGAAAATGATTAATGCTTCAGAATGTCAGCTCTATGGAGAAACATTTTAAAAGGCTGGCATTATGATTTTCTTATTATTAGGATAATGCAGAGATCATTAAAAGAAAAACTTCAAGATGGAAACTATAGATTCAAATTCTGACCTCAGATGTAAAAATGAAAGTGAAGCACATATTAAAAAGAAATAACTTCAGGAGTAACTTAACTGACATACGGTGAAAGTGGAGGTTAGGTGTCCCAAGGCAGAGACCAATGGAAATAAGCACATGTGCTTGCTAGGGGGAGAGAGAGAGAGAGACAGAAAGAGTGAAAGTGAGAAATCACCGCCCAAGAGGAATCGCCATGCCACAATCCCTTCTCTTCCATTCTCTTCCTGGTATCTTGGGCACTCATGCACGCGTGCCCAGAATGAGTTTCAGATCATTAGGTCCGGGACTCAAACCATGGACAGCCATGTGGGAGTTGAGTGACATAACTGCTATGCCATCTGCTGGACCCCCATCGTCCCATTTTTATTGGAGGATACTGCTCTGAGCATAATCAGACCCCTCACCCATGCATACAAGGCCCACACTGACCTCTCCTTATGCCTCACTACCCATGTTCACAGCCTCTACTTCAAACACCACCTTCCTCGTCCTCGTCATCATTACTACAATCAATTAAGATAGTAATGGCTCTTGTTATTTAATGCATATTAGGTTGCAAATACACATATTTTCTCACTGGATCATGAAAACACAAAACAAAAACAAAACAAAGAAGTGAACTATGCAAGATATTTTTTACCTGCATTTCCCAGAAGAGGAAAGTGAGTCTTAGTGAGGTTAAATATAGTCCCCCAAAACAAATAGGTAATAATTGGTGGAATCTGAAGTAAAACCCAGGTCTATTTGGTCTCAAAGCTGAGCTTTTCCCCTGTCTATCAGTGGCTTTCCCCTCAGAGGTCATTTGGAAATACCTGGTGACATTTTTTTATTGTCACAAGGCATGAACTAACAACACCCAATGTGTAGAGGCCAAGGATGCTGCTGAGTGTCTTAGAATGGACAGTCTCCTGCAGCAAAGAATTATCTGGATCAAAATTTCACCAATGCCAAGGATGTTTATTTTCTATTTCATATCACTCAAATTTAAAGTCTAAATTTAGGGGGACTTTGAGTAATCAACTGTCAATCCCCAGTGCCTTGGAAACTAATTACTGTAGAGGAGGCAAATGATACATATTTTTGAATGAGTGGTGAATTTATTTATTTTTAAGTAAAGTAATACTTGCTCATGATTTAAAAAAAAAAAAAAAGAAGCCTAACATAGGGAACAAAATGAAATGAGGGGCCAGAAGTTGGTACTGGATTCCCACATGACCAATAGTAGTTCAATTCTCAGACCTGGGGGCTTGAGAATCATTCTGGTTGTGTGTGTGTGCATGCCCAAAATCTGGTTTTTGGGAAGGTTTTTGCTATAGGGCGCATGCGCTCACCAGAAAGACAGAGAAAGACAGAGAAACAGAAAGCAAGAAATCACTCCCCAGGGGGGATGGCCACGCCGCAATTCCTTCTCCTCCATTCTCCTCTCAGGATCTTGGGCATGCACGCACACACGCCCGGCATGATTTTAAGCCACCGGGTCTGGGATTTGAACTGTGGTCGACTACATGGGAGTCCAACGACATAGCCATTATGCTAACTGCTGGTCCCTGCATGCCCAAAATCTTGAGAGGAGAGGGGAAGAGAAAGGATTGCAGTGTGGCCATCACCCCTGGAGAGTGACTTTTCACTTCCCCTCTCACTGTCTGTCTCTGTCGTACTCCAAGGAGTGCACATACCCTATGGGGAAAAAAAAATTTTAAAAATTAAATGAAAGTCTTTTTTCCTCTTTCCATCCCCAATCTCATATCCAGTGAGAGCCATTTTAATAATTATTGGTCTCTAAGAGTTCTTCTGATTACCATTGTAGTTGTGAATAAAATGTTTCCATTTCTTAACTTTGGACAGTACTTACTGACACCTGCAATAAAAAGTGAGGAATTCAACACACTGAAATTATTTCTCCCTTTCTCCTGTTTGTTAGTTATGTTATTATATTTATATCGTAAAAGTTTATAATGTTTATATTCTATTTTACAATTATAATGGAATAATCTATGTTTCATTTATGTTGATTATGGAAATATATTTCTCTATTAAGCCAAATATTGTTATCTGAGCTACTGAGAAATAACTTTCTCCCACTGCTGCTTTTCAAGTGAAAACACCCTGAACATCAAGATCCAGTGACTTTAATGTCTTTTCAGCCTAATTTCTTTCTTCTAGACTGAGCTCAGCTCCCTTTTTTCTAAAAAGGGGCAGACAATCAGTATTCTCAGTTTTGAGAGTCATATAGTCTCCCTCATAGTGACTCTAACCTTTTCTGTCCCAGCTACAATGTGTTTGTTTAGTGTAGCTCAAAGCCACCATAGATAATAAGCACCTGAATGGACATGGCTATGTTCCAGTGAAATTGTATTTATAAAAACAAGCAGTGACTGTATTTGGCCCATAAGCCATAGTTGGCTACCCTTGTTCTAGACTGTATTCATCACTCTCTGGATTGTCTGCTGTCTGTGCTTTCTATCTCATGCCATCTTTTATTGTATTTCCTTCCTTTTTTTCTTTTTGGAGAGGTTTTTGCTATAGGGCACGTGCGCTCGCCAGAAAGACAGAGAGAGACAGAGAGACAGAAAGTGAGAAATCACCCCCCCAGGGGGGATGGCCACGCCACAATCCCTTCTCCTCCATTCTCCTCTCGGGATCTTGGGCATGCACACACACATGCCCGGCGTGAGTTTAAGCCACCAGGTCCAGGACTCAAACCGTGGTCGATTACGTGGGAGTCCAGTGACATAGCCATTATGCTAACTGCTGGTCTCTCCTCCTGCTTTACTGGAGCTTCTTCGGAAGGCATTTATTCATATGTGGCAGATCACTGATAACTTTGAATCCTTATATGTTTCAAATCATGTCTTCATATAGTAGTCATACTTGAGAGTTTTATCAGTATGCAGTTTTACTCTATTATATTTGACATTCGGTATCATTGACAAGAAGTCTGATATTAGTCGAGTTTTTCTATTTTCCTAGAGAAAAGCTTGTATTTTATTTTCTCCTTTCTAGTAGATTTTAGGTGCTGTGGCGATTGCAAAATGGTGTAGGCAGATGAGGGTGTGTTTTATCATTTATACCATTTGGTAATCAACCTTTCTTGTTGTTGTTTAATTTTTGTTATAGGTCATGTGCGTTCACCAGAGAGAGAGAGACAACAGAAAGAATAAGAGAGGGAAACCCCTAGGGGGGGATGGATGGCCACACCGCAATTCCTTCTCATCCATTCTCTTCTCAGGATTTTGGGCACACATGCACCAGGCATGATTTTCAAGCAGCTGGATCTGGGACTCAAACCATTGAGTTGGGGGTGTAGAATCCAGTGCCTTAGTCACCATGCCATCTGTTGGCCCCATCAGACCATTTTTAAGTTAAATCTTTTCAACTCAGAGAAACGATTTTCTGCTTTTATTTTTCTTCCTATCCCTGCTTCTGTTCTGTTAAACACAGAATTTTTGTTGGTAAATGTTAGGCTTTCTGAATGTCATGTCTCCTTTCTCTATTTATATAAGTTTCTTTTCTTTTTCACTATTTCTATATTCTGGAAGTGTCTTTTTGTTCGTTTGTTTATGTTGCTATTATTTTTACTATTTTTAAACAGTTGAATCATTAACTTTGCCTGTAAGTCTGCCCATTCTATTTTTTAAAACTTTAAAAATTCAATTCAAATTATAACCAATTAAAATTCAAATAATTTAGGTAACCATATTTCTAGGAATTTTTTTCTTAGGGACCAGCAGATGGTGTAATGGTTACATCACTGGACTCCCAGGAGTTGACCATAGTTCAAGTCCCAGACCTGGCGACCTAAAAAACTCACATCGGGCGTGTGTTTGTGCATGTCCAAAAATCTTGAGAGGAGAATAGAGAAGGGATTGTGGCATGGCTATACCCCTGTGGGGGTGATTTCTTGCTGTCTCTCTCTGTCTCTTTGGTGAAAAAACAAGCCCTATAGCAAAAGTCTCTCTCTAAAAAAGAAAAAAAAAAAAAGAAATTTTATTCTTTTATTTTGACTGAGAATATTTTGTAATTCATTTCTGAAATCATGTTCATTGTTACAGATTACAACATTCTTTCTAATCTCTGAGAAGAATTCTTGTCATTGTAATATCTCTTTTCTTCCCTGAATCATCTCTATTGCCTGAAGAGTAATTTCTAAAATGTGCTTTCATTGTTCATGTTGCTGATTTTCCTCAAATGATTTGACACCCTGGTAATCTAATGGCTATGATTTGGTGTCCTCACTTCACAGCCCAAGTTTGATTCTTGGTCAAATGTCTTGATTTGAAACTATGTATTTATTACATTTATGAAGCACTAGGTTGAGGATCACAGTGAACTGTTTTAAGTATCCTTGTGATAGTGTAGATCTGTGTCCCATGGACTGTGAAGCCAACTGCAGGCTCTGAGTAAGGGAGAAGTCTGTCAAGAAGCATCACAGTGAGGGGCAGCATGGAGGTGGAGCCAGCAAGTGAGCAGGGAAGGATCCCCCTGTTCCACGCTGTGTTCCAGCTCTGCAGGATTTAGCTGTATTAGATCAGGCACCAGAAGAGATTGCATGCTTTCCTTTAGCTAATTCAGGACAAACATTTCTCTTTTCTGCCAAATACATGGTAGTAACAGAGAAGAAGGAAGGTCTCAATTGTTCTAATAAGTTTCTTAATGAATTGTCATGTTTGGTCCCATCGTCCCCTCAGACTGCATATTTGATGACTCTAAGCTTAGGGTTTCCCAAATTTTCTTGGTGAAAAGAAAATTATTAATCACTCCCTGGGGCTATGGCCATGCTGCAGTCTCTTCTCTATTCTCCTCTCAGGATTTGGGGCATGCAGGTACTTGGACCTACTCTTAATCCAGGTGCTCTCGGCAGCCGTGTCCCTGGTGATTTTTCTCTTTCTGTCTCAGTCCATCTGCATTCTCACTCATGTCTAGAAAAATATCTTGAAAAGTTCTGTTAGGATTATTTCAATGATAATTAAAACAATGGAAAAGTGTATATAACTCTCTCTCCCATCACTGATTATATTTAATTTTCTTTATTCTGATGATCTATAACATCACCAAATATTTACACTACATTCTTTTGCACATACCATTTATCGTTCTACATCTGCTACTTATTAGCTAATTAGAAAAATTATTTCTCATTCATGAGCTTTTTTCCTCTAAAATAAAGATAACATCTGGGACCAGCCCCGTGACCTGGTGATGAAGGGAGCCAGATCCACATAGCCAACCAAGTGGTTGGAATTTCGACCTCTTGAAAAGCTCACCAGGCACATGTATGTCTATGCCCAAAATCTTGACAGGATGGAGAAGTGGAAGAGAAGGAACTGCAGCATGATTTCTCCCTTTCTCTCTGGCAAGCACACATTTCCTCTAGTAAAAAAAATATGAAAAGAAGGACAATATTTGATGTTCAGGGTTGAGATGGAACATATAAGCACATGTTGTAAAATGTAAAGGAGAATATAAACGTCAACTATCTTTATCTGTAAGCCTTTGTCATGGATTCAGTATAATAAACAACTGCAAGCCTAGGGATTAGCCAGTTATAGGAAAATCCCTTCTTCTACCCAGTAGAACTTGGAAGGTGACCCCAGGTTGAGACAAGGGATAGAACTCTATATAAATTGCCAAAGAATCAGAAATTGTGCATTGGTAACAATATTAAAATAAGCTGTTGTTCACGGGTTGACATATACAACCAGTTAAAAATAAATATAAATTTTAGGTTCTCATAGAATAAATATATGATACATAGTAACATATGTAATCTTTTGGGGCAAAATTAAGGTTATGCATATTTATGTTAACATTAAATGTGATTTAGGTCTACTAATTGCCGTCCACAAAGCTGTTATGAATTTTATCTGGCTAAAGTTAATTGAAAGTTTCTGCTCTCTCAGTAAGATTAGAACCTGAAACATCCAATAAAAGGCAAAATATTTAATGAGAATAACAGTAAATTGATTTAAGTGTAAAAGTTGAGGAACTGTTGGGCCAGCAGGTAGTGTGGTGGTTAAGGTGCTGGAACCCCCATGGCTAACTCCATGGCTTGAGTCCCAGACATAGCTTGAAAAACATGTTGGGACCGAGTACATGCATGCCCCAAATCATGAGAGGAAAATGGAGAAGAGATTGCGGCATGGCTACCCGCTCTGCGGGGTGATTTCCCATTTTCCTTCTCTACGCGTCTCTCTCTGTCTCCCTCCTGTGAGCACGTGTGGACAATGGCAAAAATCTAAGAAAAAAAAGTTGAGGAAATATTAAGAGGGAATCAAAAGTAAGAGGTTAAAGGTCACAGTGGCCTTTGACTTGGATGTACTAGGAAGCATTTATTGATAATAAGAGGGGTAGTTTTCCTAAATTACTAAAACACAGTATCTTTAGTGATAGCCTTTATTCTTAGAAATGAACTGAGAACACATCGAACAGACAAAGCATAAAATAAATCAATGTGAATGCATGCTGAGTGATACATTATACAACTCCATATCTGACGGCTATTTATTCTCATTTTTGGCATGCATGTATTACATTCTAAAGTTGAATGTTTGTAGAGGATAAGTCTCCAGCCCTAGTTAAATGTTAATGGATCTAGTGACATAACATAATTTAAATTCAAGGCCCATTTAAAGGAATGTGAATAAAATGTGTTTGTTTGGCTTTTATGGCCACTATTAAAAGTAAAGGAAATGAAACCATAAACAACTGTGCTCAAACACTGGCATAGCTGAGGCTGCTTCACAGCCATACAAAGCCTTGTTATTGTATGCATAACCGACCCAGCCCATCTAGATTACAACTGCAATTTAAAAAATGTACTTGGAGACTCGGGCAAAATGTGGACTGCTAATTCAAAGAGAGTTCACTTTCATGTGTTTTAATTTTCTGTTGTTGCAAAAGGCTGATGGAATTTAGATTTTATTATTATTTTCTAATCCATCTCAAAGCCTTAGTCCATAATGAATGAGGTAAAAAGTACTTTCTTTAAAAGTAATCATTTATAGGGACCAGCAGTTAGCGTAATGGCTATGTCGCTGGATTCCCACGTAGTCGACCGCGGTTCATGTCCCGGACCAGGTGGCTTAAAACTCACGCCGGGCGCGTGTGCGTGTGTGCCCAAGATCCCGGGAGGAGAATGGAGGAGAAGGGATTGCGGCGTGGCCATCCCCCCTGGTGGGTGATTTCTCGCTTTCTGTCTCTCTGTCTGTCTGGTGAGCACATGCACCCTATAGCAAAAACCTCTCCAAAAAAAAAAAAAAAAAAAGTAATCATTTATTTCTCCTCTGGAGAAAAAATAGAGAGAGTGAGAGAGGCAACTCCCAACAGGGTCCTCGTACCACGATCTAGGCCCAGCCTCAGCCAGCCTCATGAGCATGTGCACAGGAAGACCTTTGAATGTGACCCTGGCGCCTCCCATATGGCTTTCAGCACCGTGAAGCATCGTCAGTGCTGTGCCACTATAGGTTACTTTTGTCTCCAGTATCCATTCAGTCTCTTTTCCTTGTGAATAACAGGATCCCTGTTTGATGTTTAGGGTTGGGGGTGGGGGGCATTAGGTATATGGCCATTCAGAACAAGATCCAGAACTTCAGCCTCCCTCATGACTAGATGATCATATGACCAAGTTCTGGCCAGTAAGAGATGATCAGTTGTGTGTAAAACTTCCATCAACTGCTTACAGGGAGGGAGGGACTGTGCTCACCATTGCCCCTTCATACTTTCTGCTGATGGTAATTCAGACTTAATAGTTGGAACTTCAGCAGCCATTGTGAATATGAAAAAAAAAACCTTATAATCATTTTAAAATTCTATTTAAGCCACCATTTTTTTCCATTACTTATATTCCAACCTAATCATTACATATTTAATAGCTTTGTAACTTTTTATTTACTTTAAAGGCCCAAATTATCTCTTTAATTATCATTGCTATTTATATGAACAACTTTATATTAAAATTTTACCTAAAATACACCAATCCAGTTAGTTACCAAGTCCTAGCAGGCCTACTTCCTAAACTTGCTTCAAATTCTTTAATTTTTTCATCCCCACAAACTATACTTTAGTTCAATCTCCCTTCATCACTCATCTTGACAACTGCAAACAGTTTCTTGCATCAACTTGTGCTCCATAGAAACCATTATATATATGAGCAGCTGGATCATCCTTTCAAAATACTATCTAATCATGATATTTTTGTGTTTAAAATCTTTTGATATTGCCCATGGCATTTATCATAAACCCAGATTCTAAAACATGAGCCACAAGGACATCCATTATTCCATTATCCTGCATTTGTCTGATTCTCTTAGCCCATCCTGAGTTGATTGCCTTGGGGCTATTGTATGTGTGTTTGGTGTGTGTGTGTGTGTGTGTGTGTGTGTATGCATATATATATATATATATATATATATTTTTTTTTTTTTTTTTTTTTTTTAATCTGGTACCCTTTTTCTCCATTTCTTCCCTCTCCTCCCAACTGCTACCCTCCTGGACCTTCTCTTCCTCACAGTCTGCTCATTGGCTAGGGCTCAGATTTCATGAGTAAGCCTCCGTCATCTTCTGTTCTCAGTTAGGCCTGCACATTAGCTACTCCCATAGCTCCTATGCTTCTCTCATTAACATTCATCAGAATGACATGTCTCTTCCACAAGACTGGAATCTCTATGAGTGTCTGTCCTATCCCAGACCAGAACTCCAGCATCTAGTACAAGGATAGGTAGAAAATAAATACTCAGAGAATTGTTTGACTTAATAAATGATCTTTGATTCTCTTCTTTTTCCCTAAAAAACACGCCAAACTGACATCCCAACCAAAGTTTCACTTACCAAAATCCCCTCCATCCTTTGCATCATCAAAACTATGTTTGTACTTTTTCCTTTTAATTCCTATTACTATTTTGTGATCCTCTACTACATTTTAATTACAGTTATTTGTTTATAAGATTCTAAATTACTATTGGGAACATATTGTATAAAATAGTCTTTTAGAAAAAAAATTTATTATTCTAACTGCTTGTATTTAAAAAAACATTTATTATAATTGCCTTTATTGCAACAGAACAGGAGTTTCTGTAGGCTATGACTGGTGAATTATTCCTTCTTGCAAGCAGAACGTCTGGTGCATAGCATTTAACAAATGCTGTGTTGTAATGTAGTGGGAAAAGTACAGATTTTAAATAGAGATCTTTGGGTTCACATCCAGACATTGCCCCTCATTAGCTGTGAATGAAATATTAGGAATTTGCAAAACCTCAGCTGGGTGAAACAGGACTGATAATATCAACCTTATTAGGATTTTGAGGGAGTTAATGAAAATAATTTATATAACAAAAGTGGTAATTGGTAGTGACGGTATATCTAAAAGTTTATATTTATCTATCCCTGTCTTCACAAACAAGGTAGTTCTTTCTTTTTTTTTATGTTGTTTTGAAGCTGAGTGATAAAGTTTTATAAAGACAAGGCCTAACATTAACAAAACCAAAGACCTACAAAAGAAATATAGAAGATGCTGTATGGTGGTGTTGACCAAGCCTCTTTTCTCCTTTCTGCCCACTTCCTCCCTGAAAAAAAAAAAAAAAAAAAAAAAAAAAAAAAAAAAAAAAATGTTGATAGGTGAAAAGCAGCGAGAAGAAACATAGAATTGTATTTTTTTCAGAGTCACCAGAAAGGCCTGAAAATTATATACAATCTAAATTACACCACCTGAGGCCATTGTGCTTTCAGGAGGGAAGCTAGCCTGGGAGATGTTAAGAGTTCAGCTGTCTCCCATGAGACTTATCTGCAATGCAGATTTTTCTGAGCCTTTGCTAGCTGTTTCAGCCTCCAGACCAGCCAGCTGCTCTCCATCCTCCTGGCTGATTTAATAGGATTTATCTTCTCTGCAGCTTGCTTCCAGGATCACCTACCACCAGAACATATCATGCATGAATAGTCAATTTCCCTCCTAGCTAGTGTCAGAGTTCCTACCAACCCTCCAAACTGTAGTGGTCCATTATCACATGAGTCAAAGAAAGGTACATTTTTGAGAAATTCTTTTTTGCTGTCTTCCTCTTGCCACATGCATAGGTATTATCAGTCCTCATGGTAGAATAAATGGTGGCTGACTCTGCATAGGACTGGGAGACCCAGGATACATGTTGGGAGCCTGGGGATGCTCCCTTGAATTTGTAGCAGTCCCAGGTGTTAGTGCTGCTGGACTACCTGACTCCAAATGCTCCCCCTTCTACTTCGTGGCAGGAATAGTATCAACTCCATCAGTTGAGCCAGGATTGTGACTATGAAGCCTTTCCGAGAGTTAGGATTGCTTTCTGGGACCAGCAGATGGCATAATGGTTATGTTTCTGGACTCCCACATAGTCCCTGACCCAGTGGCTGAAAACTCACAGCTGGGCACATGTGTGTGCATACCCCAAAATCCTGAAAGGAGAATGGAGGAGAAGGGATTGTGACATGGCCATCCCTCCTGGGGGTTGATTTCTCTCTTTCTGTCTCTCCAGCGAGCGCACACGCCCTATAGCAATCTCTCCAAAAGAAAACACAACTTTCTTTGCATGTACATATGTATCCTCAGTTCTTTATGACTGAACAAGACATCTTTGAAAGGCTAGCAGATCAGTTCAGTTTAAGATTAGGTTTCTTTTTTTAAAAGTTTTTGCCATAGGACACGTGCATTCACCTGAGAAGGAAAGTAAGAAATAACTTCCCAGTGAGGATCTCCATGCTGCAATCCCTTCTCCTGGGATTTTGGGCATGCATGCACATGCACCTGATTTTCCAGTCACCAGGTCTGGACCTTGAATCATAGTCTGTCATGTGGGAGTCCAGCACCTTCACCACTTCACCTGCTGGCCCCAGGATTAGGCTTCTCATATTGACAACTGTGTGCTCTTGGCCAAGTTACTCTGGAAGGACAGGTTTTTCACCAGTAGATTTCAGTACTACTTTGCTCATAGACTTATTTTGAGGAATAAATGCCTTACTGACTGTGCAGTACTTAAAAGTGCCATGCCCTTACACATGAGCGATAAATGATGATCTCAATTATATATATTTATACTTTAAATTTTTTAAGTGACTTAAACACCAGTAACTCAGATTATTTTAATATTTTTCAATTTTTTCTTTCACCTGTTTTACTTATAACAATATAGTATTTCATCTTTTAAAACATGTTCATGCAGCAGCTCATTCTTTCCTTCATCTTACATTAGAAAAAAGTCTCATTAGCCTTCACTTCATTTTCATACTTCAGGCAAATGAAATTTTGTATCCAGAGAGAAGATGTTATTTATTTTAAAGATATTTAAAATACTCTTTGACATGAAAAGCATTGCTTTAAAAAAAGAAAATTTTTTTATAGAAAGGACTCTTGTGAGTTATGTCAGAAATATAGTGAGCTTTGCAGTCAATATGCTACAAAGGTATGTTCCTGGGAGTAGTTATTTCTTTAATGTTTTCCCCTGTGCTGTTGTTGACTTACCATGTGCATAAATGAAGCAGTTGTTGATTTATTCTGGATCCTATCAGTAATGATTCTTGAATCTACTACTAATCAGTTCTGGGAAGATTGAATCACATTTGATAGGCAGTATATTACTTTGCTAGCTAGGACATGCAGGTACAGAGGGAAAAAGAATATCCAGCATCTTAGTCTTCTTTGAAAGAGAACTACTTATATATTTTAAAATAAATTTTGAGCATGGTGTTACCTGCCCTATAGGAAACTAAATCTTAATTTTCATTCTGTATTTACAAACTAAAATTAAATGGCACAACAGAGTCTACTTCATGACATTTAGAGAGGAGATTGCTTACTTGTGTGACATGCATGAATGAATTCTTCCAGGTTTCTTCTAACAAATCCCCTTTTTGCAGCCATTTTTTTGTGAAAAACCATTCAAACTTATTTTTTTACAACACCCAACTCAAGCATAAAATGTTTTTCTAAATTACTTGTTCACCTTTTGAATTTCATCTGACTTGAAAAGAAAGTTAACCAAACAGCTTTACCTTTGAGTTTTTGAGCTCAAACAAAGCTCAACTATTTATTTGCTTTTTATATTCACCCTAAATGAAACAAGTCAACTCTCAGTTAAAAAGAAAACATTGGTAGAGTTCATTTACTATAAGGGGTTAAAATATCTTTCACTTTTAAAACAAATATAAAAAATTAGGATTTGTTTTTCAAGTATATTTAGGCAGAATTAACAAAGGAAGCAAAGATGCAGCTGGCTACTGATTCAGTACTGAACTAAATACTGTTGAACACTAATTGCATTTGATTTCACCTGCCTCGCTTCAGCCAGGCTGGGAGCCACCTTGGCCTCTTTTAGCAGTCAGAAGAATTGAGCCCTTCATAAGCTCACTGGATTAGAATCCCAGTGCTTTGGAGAGTCTGTGTAAATGGGAAGATGGCTATAGAAATGTCTTAAATTTTGATAGTTAACATCCACTACCAATAAAAATATATATTCACTCAATGAAATCTCTTTTAGCGACTTCGTAGAAGAGCAAGAGCCAGCTCTCCTGAGAACTGAAAAAGACCAAAAATCCTCAGGTTCTTGTGAGCACCTTAGTGAATTCTGAGCATGTCCCAACTGGACTGTCTAATGGGGTTTGTGTGAGTGGGAACGGCTACCTGTGGGTCTTGGGACCACTTCTGTAACCTCAATACTGCACATTAGAATTCTCTACCCAGTCTCACGACGGCTTCATAGCTTGCTCTATTATCTGGAAATGGGAGCTAGATTCTGTGATTGCAGGTCCCAAACAGCCCTAGAGGGGGGCTAATGACTCTCAGGCAGACATCTCAAGCTTATAAATCAGTGGCTGGAAGTGAATCCTTTTACAATAGGAACCGATTAGCCATAAATATCAGAAAGAGATAAGACATCTTTAAGAACGAGGATCGCCAGCTGTGCAGAGCCGTTCTTTCATTTCACTCCAATGTGAAGCCCAACTGGCTTCAAGCATGGGGAGAATAGCAGCTGGTTGAATAGGATTGCCTGTCCAAACAGACCTAATGCCAACAAATTTAGGGGAAAAGAAACCCCTTGGTTTATTTAAAGCCGGGTATAACATAGAATCTAAAAATAGATAGGCATAGCTATTGTTATTTTTTCTACCTAGCATTCTACCCCATGAAAGATGCCTAAGAAAACCATGACACTAATTGATAATCAAAGAGTTTTTTTCCCACCTAAGATGTGCGTTCCCAGTCATTTTCTGACTTGATGTACAGACTTTAGGAATATGGGACATCACAAAGGACTGACAGAATGTACATGAACAACTTTCTCTCATTAACATTCTATGTAGAAGAGGGAAAGCTTACACATTTTTTTTTGAAAGATTACACATTTAAGCAGACATTTTCAAAGCTCTCTCTGTGTGATTGTGGGCAGCTCCTTTTGCTCAGTAAGTATTAATAGTGGAGATCTTTAATGTCTATGTAACCTTTTCTCATCTCTGGATATCCTCCTTTTTGGGTCATGTTATAGAATAGCCTGGCTTTGCACATTTTTGATGGACTTTCTCTCAATTTTTGGAATAAATATAATGCTATAAGAAAATTATTTTTAGTAGCTGTCCGATGAAACTGTCTTATCACCAGAGAACTAACCCACAATTACTGTTAGTGTTCAAGTTGATCTAGTGTTCAAGTTGATACAGGGTCATAAACACTCTGGTGATAACAAACAAAAACAAAACCCCAAAACTAGAAAAGTTTATATAATATCAAAGTAAAACTGCAGTTGTCCTGCTTTTGCTGTTCAGAGGAATGTGCAATTCTGTGGAGTGACATTATGAATGTCAGTTAGCTGAGGGCTCTGGCTTGCTGAGCGGTGACAGTTTCTATCATCTTTGGAAGATTTGTTTTTGCATCTTGTGTACATTTTTAGTTTGTACCCATTTATATTAACTGACCTGTGAGATTTACTCTCCAGAAATAAGGAGAATTATCAAAAAGGAGACTATAGATTAGGGTAGGAACCAAGAAAATGAACAGAATTTTACTTTTAGAATATTTGTGTTTGGGGCCAGCAGGTGGCATAGTGGTTAAGGTATTGTACTGTGACAGGGTTTCCTGCAGTTAGAGTCCCAGACCTGGTGGCTTGAAACTCAACCTGGTGTGTGTGTGTGTGTGTGTGTGTGTGTGTGTGTGTGTGTGTGTGTGTTCAAAATCCTGAGGGGAGAATGGAAGAGAAGAAATGGCAGCATGGCCATACCTCCTGGGGATAATTTCTTGCTTTCTGTCTCTCTATCTCTCTCTGTCTCTCTGGGGCATGCATATACCCTATAACAAAAATATCTCTCTCAAAAAAGAAAAAGAATATATGCATTTGTTCAACAAAAGCTTTAATTCAGTATTCCTAGAAGATCCTGTAGTATTTATTAAGTCTGTGCTCAGTACCCTTGAAACAAGAATGCTATATTAATCCTTGTCGTAATCCGCACTAATCAGATGAGCTTATTTGGTAGTTTGGCTCTTGAGTTAACTAAAGTGACTGTCACACAGAAAGTTCAGTGCTCTTTACGTAATCACAAATGTAGCAAAAGACTTTTGCTCCTGGTTTTATGACTCTCGCCAACATTTATTCTGGTGATACATTTGTTCTCTGTAATGAACATCAGCAGTTAAAGTATAAGTGAACCAAGAAAAGGGAGGTTATCTAGCTTTCCCTTGGAAACTTTTATAAAGGCTTTCCATAAAATAGCCTTTGGTATTTCAGTGGTGTAACTTACAATGGCAGTCTGTTTTATGGAGAGCAGTTGGGATCTTTCCATATTGTGTACATAGGCAAGTTGAAAACTCTGTGCACATGCTTCTTGTTTGTGAGGAGAACACTGTTAGATTCTTTTCTTGCTTAAGCAAAAATAACAAGTAATTATCCTGCCATAAAAGAAAATACTGATAATTATAGTTTGCCAAACATGTTGTTTAAGCGGACAGGAAAGACAAAGTGGTAGTGTTGGCACATCCTAAAACAGAATACTTCTGCAGACTGCAATATACTCCCACATCTAATGGCCTTCCCATAAAAGTGCTTGAAACTTCAAGGGCTGATGAACAAATCTAGATGGTTATGGCATATTCTGCATTATCAGAGAGGCGATGGTTTTAAACAAGTCAAGAATGTCCCAATATTATTTAGTTAGTGCAGCAGAAATATATTAAAAGTATATATGTGTATGTATGCAAAAGCAAACAACTGATCTTCAAAGTAAAAGATAAATAGATAGAGGTAACTATTTTAGAAAATAATTTTTTTTTTTTGGAGAGGTTTCTGCTATAGGGCGCGTGCGCTCGCCAGACAGACAGAGAGAGACAGAGACAGAAAGCGAGAAATCACCCCCCAGGGGGGATGGTCACGCCGCAATCCCTTCTCCTCTATTCTCCTCTCGGGATCTTGGGCACGCATGCACACATGCCCGGCATGAGTTCTAAGCCACCGGGTCCAGGACGCGAACCGAGGTGGACGACGTGGGAGTCCAGCGACATAGCCATTACGCTAACTGCTGGTTCCCTAGAAAATAATTTTTAAGATAGCTTCTTCCTGCTACTATTCATCAGTAGTCTTCTCCACCAGTATATGTTGATGAGACTCAGTTAAATATAATATCTTAGGCAGTTTTGTGTGACGTTTACGTGGCACTTATGAAAGTAATTTTATTCAAAATGAGATCTTTTGCAGAAAACATGTACAATGGGACCTCATTATCTGGCAGTAATTGGTATCATAAAAGGAAACCTTTAAAGTAAATCTCCCCCCAAAGATAGATCAAATTTCATTAAAGCCATAATGAAAAAAATGTTTGAGACAATCTTTAGTTCAAAAAACTGAAATTAGATGTTATTAAAATAAGCTTCAGGTAGTCTCCATAGTGCAGTGGTTAAGTTCTCTGGGGAGGGAGTCAGACCCCACATGGCTGACTGCAGTTGGAATCTCAGCCTGGGCAGTTTGTAAACCTACTGGGCACATGTGCATGCATGCCCCAAATCCTGACAGGATAGAGAAATGGTGGAAAAAGGACTGTGGTGTGCCTGTACCTCATTGAGGAGCCTCTCCCTCTCCTTCTCTAGCAAGCACATGTACTCTCCAGCAATACAAAAAAATAAGCTTATTATAACTGAGAAGAAATGCTTGCATTCTATTTGCAAATATACTGATTCCAAGAAAAAGGAATGAACTGTTTGGTTTTGTAAACTCTTGGTCCCCTTTTTCCGGGACCAAGAGTTGGCATAATGGCTGTGTCACTGGACTCCCATGTCATCGACTGCAGTTTGAGTCCCGAACCCAGGGCTTAAACTCACGCTGGGCATGTGTGTGTGTGTGCCCAAGATTCCGAGAGTAGAATGTAGGAGAAGGGATTGCGGCATGGCCATCCCCCCAGGGGTGATTTCTCGCGTTCTGTCTCTCTGTCTCTCTCTGTCTCTTTGGCGAGCGCATGCACCCTATAGCAAAAATCTCTCAAAAAATAATAATACTTTTTCTGGGACCAGCAGTTAGCATAATGGTTATGTCACTGGACTCCCACGTAGTCAACCGCGGTTCAAGTCCCAGACCCGGTGGCTTAAAACTCACGCCAGGCACATGTACGTGCATGCCCTGGATCCTGAGAGGAGAATGGAGGAGAAGGGATTGCAGTGTGGCCATCCCCCCTGGGGATTGATTTCTCACTTTCTGTCTCTCTGTCTCTCTCAGTCTGGGGAGCGCACGCACCCTATAGCGAAAAACCTCTCCAAAATAAAATAAAATAAAATAATACTTTTTCTGCAAGTTTTATTAGTTTTACCCTCTATGTCAGATTTGACTTTTTCAGCATGCTCTTTTAAAAGGCTGTTAAACAAACAAACAAACAAAAAATCCTCAAGAACTTTCCATCAATTTTCCCTAGATTCTTTATTATAGTTTTTAAAAATTTTTTAAAATTTTTTTTATTATTATATAATTTGTTATAGGAAACATGTGCTCACTAGAGAGAGACAGAGAGAAAAAGGGAAAGTGAGAAAGCACTTTATTATAGTCTTATACGCATGATTGTGAAGGTGAATATTATGTCCTCATCCTTATGATTTTTCCATTTCCACTTGTAACTGGTCCAACTATGGCAGCTCTTCATATTTTCAGGATTAATCTGTTACCTGAGCTCTTCTCCAAGACTGCCTTCCTATACTTCATGAAGTCCTGCATCTTTTGTGATACTTATTATTTCAATTTGCAGTTGAATGGTGTCCAGTTAGGGTTGTGTTGTCATATATAGACATCTTTAAATAGTCATCTGGGAATCAACTGAAGAGCAAAGACCTAGACCTTTTGAGAAGGGATATAAGCTAGTGTTAACCAGGAGACAGATGGTGTTCAAGTGGATACTCATTTTATAAATGGTCAGTTTGTTAGTGACTATGTGTTTATGCTTTATTAGAGGGTCCAGAAGCAAAGAAATTTCTAAATTTGTAAAATAATCTTTCTCATTTAAAATCATGGATCAAGCCTTTTCTTTAAGAGTCTGTGACTGGCACCACCAGAGAGGCTCAAATAATAAGTTATTCAGTGTTTTTGATTTCTGACTCCAAAAATTACTTGAAAATTGTTCCTGAATATATAGTCATAGGTAAAAATGTTTTTTTAAAAAACACATAACTGCCAGGTCTGACTACACCTATTTAATTTTCAGGCATTGTGAAGGGTAGGTTGTTCCCCTTGATGTTAACATGTAAGGAAGGAATGGAAAAACTGGGGCTAAAAACACAGTAGACTCACTCAGTAGATCCAACTAGCCAGAAACTAGTTAATTAGCATCTATCTCTGTTAAGTTGAACATATAGAGAAGCGTTAGAAAAAAATCTCTGTAAATCTCTTTGTTTTAATGACATTATTTTGAATATAATAAATAATTATAACATTTGATAATTAAGATCATGTCTATGAGTCATTCGATTTTGCAACTATGAGTCTCTCTTTACTTTTTGGAGCTAAGTAGCTAATTAAATTGTTATTTAAGGGACCAGTAACAGCAAAAAGTCAAATGCTAACTCAAGTGACATATGGTAAAGGCCTGATATCTGTATTTTAAAGGGGCAACAATAAATTAATAGCGTTAATTACATTAAATATATCATTAGCTCTTGTGTGCTCATTCATCCTCAGGAGAAATATTTTTTAACCTTAAGTGTATTTTGAAATTGTTTCATTCTTTTTTTTAAGAGATTTTTTGCTATAAGGCACGGGTGCTTGCCGGAGAAACAGAGAAACAGAAAAAGCGAGAGATCACCCCCCCCACCCCCACCCCCGCCAAGAGGATGGCCATGCTGCAATTTCTTCTCCTCTATTCTCTTCCTGGGATTTTGGATACACATGTACACAGGTCCAGCGTTGCATTTCAAGCCACCAGGTTCAGGCCTCGAATTGCAGTTGGACATGTGGGAATCTAGCACTTTAACCACCATAGCACATGCTGGCTCTGGAATCATTTGATTCTTAATGATCAAAAAAGCTGGTAGCATCTACCAGCTAATGTAATTAGAAAATTAGCACATATGTCTTTTAGCTGTTTGTATGTCATCTTTTAGAGAGTGTTTTTTTCAACTCATTCTCCCATCTTTTAATAGGATTGTCTTTTTCCTCTCTGCTTTTCTTTTGCTTCCTCTGTTTCACTATTTTTTTTCTTTTACCCCACCTCCTGCTTGCCCAAATAATATATAACTTTACAAAGCTTATCTTAAATACTATACTCTCTGGAATAATTGAAATTGAACATATCTTTCCTTTGATTCAGAGTAGCCCCTGATTATGAACCAGATGTAAACTGTTTCTGCTGTACCACTCCAGATATGATTGTATATACTTCTTGAAATCAGGGAAGGCATTACAAGCACTAAAAAAAAAATAGAATCTAATCATGCAGGATATAATTTAGTATCTGAAATGTAGTAACAAATGAAGAAATATTCAGAATGGACATTCTAAATATTTTATTTATTGTAGAAACATTTTTATACTGCTAGGGTTTAAACATTTGAAAAAAAAAAAAAACCTCTTAACTCTTAAAAGAAGTTCATTATTTAATGAATCAAGGATAAAGTTTTGTATCAAAATTCTGAATTAACATAGGCCACTGAGCCATTGACTTTATTTTAAAGTACCAGCTATATTGAAATACAATTTGCATGCAGAAATTCACCCTTCTGGGCTGGCCTCATACAGCAGCAGTTAAGTACTAGCCTGCCGGTGGCTTTAAAAAGGGTATGTGTGCATGTGTGCACAGAAACCTGACAGGATGGACGGATGGAGGAAAAGGATTGTGGTGTGACCACACCCCATTGGGTAGCTCGCTCTCTCTTTCTCTCTCTCTCTCTCTCTCTCTCTCTCTCTCTTCTCTCTCTTTCTCTGCCACAAACTCATATACCTTCCGGCAATAAGAAAAAACATCATCCTTTTAAATGATATAATTCAGTAATTAAAAAAATATATTTACAGAGTTATACAACCGTCCCCAGTATCTAACTTTAGAATATTTTTACCCACCCCAAAAAAATACCCCTTATGTCCACCAGCAGGCACTCAATTTCTACTTCACTCTACTCTAGAAAACCACTAATCTATTTTCTTTAATGAGTTTTCTCTTTCTCTGGACAGTTCCTATAAGTAATATAACATGTGGCTTTTTGTGAGTGGCTTCATTCACTCAGTATAATGTTTCCAGGGTTTATCCATTTCATGAGATACATCTTTATTGATTTTTATGGTTAAATAATGTTCCATTGAATGAATATACTACATTTTATTAATTCTCAAGTCGATGGACTTTTGAGTGTTGAGGTCATTGATTTTTTTTTTCATCAATTGCTAGAGGGCTCATGGACTCACCAGAGAGAGAAAGAGCGAGAGCGAGAGAGAGAGACAGAGAGAGAAACTACCTAATGGAGCATTTCCTCCATTTCTTCATCTTGTCAGAAGTCTAGACTGCATGTACACAAGCCTAACATGGTTTTCAGATAGCCTGGACCAGTATTTGAATCCCATCAGCCATGTGGGATCTAGTTCCCAATGCATAGTGCTCAGTGAGGTCAGCCTGAGTCATTGATTTTTTTTTTTTTTTTTGAGAGATTCTTGCTTTGCAGCATAGGTGCTCACCAGAGAGATAGAGACAGAAAGACATAAAGTGAGAAATCACCCTCCAGGAGGGGATGGCCACACCAGCATCACTTCTCCTCCATTCTCCTCTCAGGATTTGGGGCGCACATGCACACCTCTCAGGATTTGGGGCACACATGCACATGCACCTGCATAAGTTTCAAGCCCTCCAGGTCTGGGACTCGAACCATGATCAGCCATATGGCAATCCAGTACCTTACCCACTATACCGCCTCTGGCCCCCAAGTCATTGATTTTTAAAACTTAATTGACATCCAGCGATGATTTAGTTTAATACCTTCCTTTTATGCATGTAAAACTGAGGCTGCAAAAGGTATTTCTAGTCCTTTCCCCAGAGTTTCCCATTACTTTATATATGGTAGATGGATACAGTATGGCACAGGTATTCATATATTCTTTTATTCATCCTTTCATATAGCTCATGAAAACTTAGGGAATACCGAGTCCCTATGATGTGATAAACAAATCAGTCACAGTCCCTGTCCTCATGAAGCTTTCAGTCTAGTAGGAAATAAGCTTGTAATCAAATAGCCGTACAATTAAATTCAAAATTAGACTCCTAACAAGGAGTGTAAAGGAGAGATTCAGGAACTGATCTTGTCATGGAGAATAATTTAAGTGTGATCTATAAATAATAATTAATTGGCACAAGTTTAGGGAAAAGCACTCTGGGTAGAGCAAAATAATATGCAGGGCCTGAGGCTGTGGTAACATGACTTAAAGGGAGAATAACAGGGGCCAGTATAAAAATAGAGCAGAGAGTAAGGGGAGAATAGTTCAGGATAAGGCTAGAGCGAGAGGGAAGACTAGAGAATGCATGATCGTCTAGGACAAGGGAAGTTTTTTAGCCTTTTTCTCAAAAGCATCAAACCATTGAAATGTTTTAATCCCAGAGGTATTGCAAGCCCATGTAATAGGATCCATTCTTACAATCTTTTGAAAGTGACAGAAACAATGTTTTCTAGTTGTTATTCTAGTTATAATTTTAAAATATGTTTTCATTTTATTGGGTTGTTGGAAAAGTAATAATGTATTTTTCTACGCAAAAATGCATCATGACTTTTTCAACAACTCGATATTTATAGTTATCAGATTAAAAAATTTAATTTGACTTTGAAGTTGGCTTTATTACAATGACTGATTCCTTGTTTTCTTAAAGAATTATTTTATTTAACTTTATTTATTATTACTATTTTTTTTTAATTTGACCAAGAGAGAGAGAGAGAGGAAAAGTGAGAAAGGAAGCTGCCATGTCCAGGACTCGAACTACGATCAGCAATGTGGGAGTCCAGCACCTTTAACTACCACGCCACCTGCCAGCCCAACTGATTTCTTTTAAAATATCTTAACAGATTATTTCTTTGTGGGGAAAGGATTTTCATTTAAATTTTTAAAGAGAAATGACAATTCATTTGGATAATGCGAAACAAGAAAATGTGCATTCTTTTACATTTTTCTTCCAGGGTGTAGGTGCATTAAGAAAGGTAAAACTTGTGGAAAATTATACCTTTTGCTCTACCAAAACCTGTGGCAGAATTTGTAGCATTTGAAGTTTTTTTAAATAAAAACATGTATACTGAATTCATTGTTATCCAAAGTAGAAACTTGTGCTACTTTCACAGAATAACAGCCTTCTTATTAGAATTCTCCAATTCAGCTTTGTAAAGAACTGTTCTTTCTAACCCTCCTACAGAATAAACAATCAAAGCTACTTGAGAAGTAATAAATAGATATATAAAGGTCACATTTTTCTATTGTACAATAACCTTGTTTTAGACCTGTAAAATCTAAAGAGTACAGAAAATTTCCTCTAAATTGCAAATAGTTAATACCTTAGTCCCAAGTGTTTTTAACTTGGGGCCCATTGCTCCCAGGCAGTATATGAATGGGATCCCGAAAGCTTTTGTAAAAATAAAGGTCATGCCTACATAGTCATGAATCCAAAGCTTTCATTAAATTCTACAGTCTATCACATACAAAAAGTTAAAAACCAGAGTTTTTGAAAGCAGAAAAAAGATTCCTAAGTTATTAAGAAAAAATATTTATGCATACTTTATATTAGATTGCCAGAAAAGTCATGATGTATTTTTGCATAGAGAAACAGAAAAATATGTCATAACTTTTCTGTTTTTAAGAATTATTTTTATTAATTTTATTTATTTATTTTAATTTGACCAGAGAGGGATAGAGTGAGTAAGAGAGAGATAAAGAGAGAGGGAAAGTGAGAAAGCAAGTCACCAGGTCTAGGACTAGAACCGCAGTCAGCCATCTGGGAGTCCAGTGCTCTTAACCACCACGCCACCTGCTGGCCCCTGTCATCACCTTTCTGACAACTCAATAATTTTAAAAGTTTAAACTTATATAGTTAAAAATGATGAACACTGAAATAAATGGTTATCACTAAGCTAGTATCTTTAGAACAACACTTCTTTGTAACCGATGTGGCGACTATCAAAATAATCATGATTATATCAATACAATTTTCTATTACAAAGCCCTTATTTCTCAAATTGTTGTCCCCAGATCATACTGTTAGGAATAATACTCAACACTTGTGATTGGTGTAGATTCTAAGACCTATTTCAGACCTCTGGGATCAGAATCCATAGAATAGAATGTAGGATCAGAGTTTTTGAGTTTTTATCCAAGTCCCAAGAGATTGTAGTGCTGGCCTATGTTTGGAAATCACCATATCAACATATAAATGGTGACACCTTCTTTTTTTCTGTTGAATGTTTTAGCAAACCAGCTTTATCCAATTCACTGACTTGTATAATAATACTAGCACCATGCAGCAAAAACTGTACATATGTGTATGTGTTTGTGTGTATATATATATATGAATATATATTTCAGTCCCTGTACAGAGAGCTTCTTCTAACCTATCCCTAGACCTTAAAGTTGTTTTTTAAGAGGGTCAGTCCAAGCTTAGCGTTTAAGGGAAGCAGATCCCGCATAGCCCACTGCAGTTTGAGTCCAGTCCCAGTAGCTTGGAAAGCATGCTGGGCATGTGAATATGCATGCCTCAAATCCCAGCAGGATGGAGAAATGGAGAAGGGATTGTGGCATGATCATGCCCCGTTGGGGGTGCTTTCTCCCTTTCTCTCTATTTCTCTGTCTTTTATGTGCAAGCACACATGTCCTCTGGCTATTAAAAAATCGATCTATTAGAAAATAAGTATTACTGTTCACAATTTATAGATAAAGAAGTTATGTACCAGTGAAGTTAAGTAGCTTGCTACATAAAGATCTGGTTGTCCTCCAAAGCCTTTGTCCCCACTCTGTTATACAGCCTCTTGCTGTAACTGCTATACTAGTTCCACAATTAGAGAAGTATCCAGAAAAAGAATGTGGACAGGGTAATATATGAGACTGCAAAAGCTTCAGTCAGCAGCTACTGGAATCCATAACCTTCAACAACATTACAAACATATAATGAGCAAAGTATAACACATGAGCCTTCTTACTAAGCCAACTGTCTGGCACTTTTCTAAAAGAAGCTTCCAGAGGTAATACTTTACAAGCAGAATAGTGTGAATACCAGAAAAGTGCTTCAGGTTATTAGAATTTAACAAGCAGATAATGTAAAAGAAAGCCAAACATTGCAGTATATAAAGTAACTCTACCAGCATGTATCAATTAAAAAAAAAAAAAAAAAAAAAAAGTTGTGTGTAGCCCAATAAATGAACTGGAAGACAGGTCTGTTGGATTGCCTTAAAACATGAACTTTTACATGATTTTTGCCTAAGAAAGATAGTTCTGTTAGATGTGACATTTACACTAAAACTTTAGAGATTTTTAGGTGATACTACAGATGGCCAATATTTGAGAACATGATAGAAAATGAATAGTAAATGTCTTTTTTTTTTAAAGATAGTACATAAACTTCATTCAGACATAAAAACATTATATTAGAACAAGTTTCAAAGGAAATCTTATTTAAGGAAGGTGAAGGTTATGGCTTTCTTTGGATAGTTAAGCATCCTTATCTTTTGGTCTAGCAGTGGAATTATGTGTTTTCTTATCACCTGCTTGAAGATATTTGTATTCCAGATGTTAGTGTTATTCTGAAGGTATGGATCTAATTAGCCCATTCCCTTTCTCATCTGTGTTCTAAGGGTTTTCAGTGAATTCCTGGAGACTGTTACTAAAATTGTCTTGTATGTGGGTTTGAGATTAGGGTCTCATACCTCCCTGTGGTCAGCAAGTTCCAGTGGGAGTGCTTTATGAGCTTCAAGTAGACTCGTTGTGGATAGAGAGGCATATTCAGTTCATGCTGACTAGGTAGAGCCGCTCACAACAAAAGGCATAGAAAAAAATCACAGACAGCTTCCCGTCTCTTTTTAAACAATCCCCGTAAAATTTTTGCTGCATAAAATCTCTTTTAGCTGAATGACTTTCAGTTTAAAATTACATTTAAACATATTGGGTCATCAGAAAGTCATGACACATTTTTGCATAGAAAAATATGTCAGAACTTTCCCAATGACCTAATAGAAAGGATGTGAAATGGAAAAAATAAAACCACAAACAAACAAGATGAAACAAAAACCTGCTGTACTTTAGGATCTGTAGTCCTTCATGTCCTTCATTAAGAAAAGTACTTCTACTTCTCCTTTACAGTTGAAACCTGTGTTAAAGTTGAAATCATAATGTCACTAGTTTTGGAGGGTAGGGAGGGCACCCACATGGAGGTTGCATTTCTTCGGAGTGTTGAGAAGGTCCTAGATGGATGGAGGAGATCCCTGAGAGGGGAGAAGAGTAACTCCACACTTGCAGTTAGACCACTCAAAGACGACGATGGAACATTTCAATTGCAATGTTGCCATTCAAAGCCATGATTTTTGAAGATAAAATATATTTTAAAATGTGTTTGACTGTTAGCTTAGGGAAGCTCTAAAACTGTTCTCAGAGTGTGAATTTGAAAACTACCTCTGGAACAATGTTCTGTGGACACGAATACCAACGATAGCTGATGCAGTCCCTGGGAGCCCAGAAGAGCCCAGGGGAACCCAAGCAAGGAGTCAGCAACCCTCACATTCCTCTGGAACAACAGTAATTAGAGCAGCTGGAATATTTGCAACCTCATTGGCTCACTTGCTGTGTTTTTTTTAGCTCAGACTTTAATCTTATTTTTGTAAGTTTTCGTATAAATCAGACACATGTGGCTTGATTATAGACGTTAAGTGGCCACTGGGAGCTTTAGATGAAAGCCTTTCAGGAGTGTGCAATGCCCATTCTCTGGTGTCTGGCCACGTTTTACAGCCCCTGTCTCTGTGCCCTCCTCTGTTGATTTCTGCACTCCTCCCTCCTCCATTTTGCTGCCCTTCATCACAGTGGTGTCTATTTACTTAAATCTAAGCGAATTAAATAAAGCATAATAATAGAATACCGTTCTGCAAAGAGCACAAAGGATGGGAATAGTGAGGCCACCGACAGAATAATATGAGAGGGAAAAACATTTTAAAAGTGCTCCCCACCAGAAGATCTGCCTCCTCTTTTGTCTCCTATTTATAGAAAGGCAAGCTCTTGTTTTGTTGTTTTGTTTTTGTTTCCAGCATTTCTGTGCCAACTCCTCTCCTTTTCTTTGGTGAAATCTTAATGATATACCCTCATGCATCTTAATATTTCTAAGATTTCTGATATGAAGATTATTGTATCCTGCATGCAAGTGTACTGTTATAGAATTTCCAGAACATTTGAGCGTGCTAACATAGTGGATTCAGATATGTTTCATGGCTATCTTTTCTGTGATGTATTTTCTCAGTCAGTTAAGTAATAGTCTCATTCAATTAAGAGATCTTCACTTTTTAAAGTGGGTTATTATGGGCAATTTCTGTAGCGATAAAATGTTGGCTTCCACCGCTAAGAAAACTTGAGGAGGACAGAGGAGATTTCAAATTAGCATTACAGAAGGGGGAGAGGAGGGTGCCAACTTAGTCCCCACTGTGCTAATTAAGTTATCACCATGACCTCTTGAACAATATGCAGCAAAAGATGAAGGACCTGAATCCATTGGAGATCCCCCTTAATTGTAAACTCTTCCCTAAGACTCCAGTGAGTTCATGAAATCCCTCTGCTTCTAAAGCTTTTAGCTCTTCAGACTAAAAGTAGATTTGTCAGAATTTCATTTTTTCTGGTCAGATGATTGTAGTACCACTTATATTTTTCTCTCCCTGGTGTGATCCCCTTTCCTAAATTCATTCTTTTCCAATTTATCCCCAGTCAAGGATGTCGGAGGGTGCAGGAGCTCAGGCAAAGACCAGCATCAGTCAATTCATCAGCTGAATTCTGACTCCTTTAGACCACAGCTGGAATTTGAATGCTCATGTTGACCTCAAAAATAGCTTGGTGTTCTGTAACCCAGGTTCAGCCAAAAGCTTTCTCAGTGAACCCTCTGTGAGCAGCTGTAGGCTGACAGATGGTTTCCAGCAGGTGAATTCAGAGCTATTAGTGAATAAAATGCTTCTTTCGCAGGCACAATCCTTCTGAAAGACACCCTATGTCTTAAGAACTTACAAAAGGCATTTGGATACTAAGCAAAACCAAGAAGAATGGAAGCTAAGAAACCACAGATTAGCATGAACGTAGGGTTTCTGCTCTTCGTGAGAGTGCACAGTAGTGCTAAGTGGTGAAAAAGAGACTACTCGAAGACCAATATCACTCATTCACAGATTTTCACAATTGTCAAAGCACTATTCCAAACACATGATTTTATTTAACCTTTGCAATAACTTGATAAGGAACATCTTATTATCATCATCTTTTTATTGATAACACAGCAGATTTTAAAAATTAGAAGATTTACCCAGTATTATCCAGCCAGTAAGTGATGAGCTAGGGTTCCAATACAGTGTTTATATACTGAGTTTGAGCTCTCTTCTTATTTCAAAGGCCAAATTCAATTAATTCCTACTCAGAACGGTTAGGAAAATAAACTGTTATTCAGTCATTCAGTCATTTATTAGACCTTTATTAATCCACTTACAAATCAGGAAAGCATTAAGCCAGGAGTAAGGAGATTCTAATGCTTAGACCCCAAGAGTTCTTCTACAGTAGGTTAACCTGTACCAAGCACACCTCTCCATTTTTTTTCTCTCTCTCTCTTTTTCTTACTATAAGCCTACTTTTATTGAAAGTACATTGCATTTATCATGGATATTTTTCTGGGTTTTGCTACATATTTTAATGTTAAATGTTACATTACTTTTACATGCAAATAGCATGAATTTTCTGCAATATGCATCTCAGTTATTCATTTATTTGCTGAATAGTTACTGAACAAGTATTTGCTACCAGAGTAGGAGTAAAGTGTAGTAAATTCAGAAGAAAATGGGCCTTGTCCTTCTAGAGTTCACACAGTAGTTGGGATGGAGTGGGGCAGACATTAAACAAATAAATGGCATACCTTGTTGGTGAGAAGGTGCGAAAATACACAGTGGTAGAGGTATGTATTAGTCTGCTCAGTCTGCCATAAAAGAATAAAAGACTGGATGGATTGAATAAAAATTATTTTCTGACAGTTCCAGGGGTTAGTAATCTAAGATCAAGGTGCTATTAAGATTAGTTTCTGGGCAGGCCTCTCTTCCTGACTTGCTCATGGTCACCTTTTCACTGTGTCTGTTAAGGGAAAAATAAAATGACTTCTTTTTTTTTTATTATTTTTATTTATTTATTTATTTATTTTTGTATATACATTCATTTGCATTGTTTAGCTTACAATGTGAGCGTTTCAATATGTGAACATTTCTCCCCAGTCCCGTTGATCAAAATATCTTCAACCGATAACACCACACTTCCCCATCTCGTCAATGTTCTACCTCCGTATCCCTTCTCCAAATGACTTCTTTAAAATGGTAAGGAAGACTTTATTCAGGACTATTGCAATAAGACAGTAAGACTATTACAATAGGGGAAAGATTGGATTCAACTCTAAATACAGCAAAGAAGGAAATCAGTATAGCCAATATGGAACACAGTATGGAGGTTCCTCAAAAAAATAAAAACAGAATTACCAGATGATCCAGAAATTCCACTACCGGGTGCATACTCAAAGTAAATAAAATCAGTATGTAAAAGAGTTATCTTCACGTCCATGTTTATTGGAGTATTTTTCACAATAGTCAAGATGTGGAATCAACCTAAGTATCCATCAGTGGGTAAATAAGTGAAGAAAATGTGGTATATACAGCCATATGTTGCATAACAATGTTTTGATCAACAATAGCCTGCATATATGGTCCCATAAAGAATGTATAGTCTATATCATGCCCTATAGCTTAGGCATGTAATAGTCTAGACCATTTAAGTTTGAGTAAATATATTCTATGATGTTCACACAAAGATGAAATTGCCTGATGACACATTTCTCAGACTGCTATCCTTTTTGTTAAAATATAATCCCTTTTGTGATTATATATTGCAATAGAATGTCATTCAGACACAAAAGAGAAAGAAATCCTCTTATTTGCAGCAACATAGATGAATACAGAGGACAAACTATTAAGTGAAATAAATCAGACACAGACAGACCAATACCTATTACTGGGAACTGGGGCAGAAGCAGGGTAGGTATGTTGGGAGACATTGGTTAAAGGTTACAGAATTTCAGTCAGATAGGAGAAGTAGTTCAAGAGATATATTATGGTGTGACTAGTTAATAACAATATATTGTATTCTTGAAAAATGCTGAGTATGGATATTAAGTATTCTCACCATAACATAGCAACTCTATGAGGCAATGACCATATAAATATATACAATTTTATCTGTTAATTGAGAAACTAAAGAAATAAAAATGAAAAGGTTGGTGTATGCATGAAAATTAGAGTGAAATGAATAGATGGTTTTCTGCCAAGGGAAGAAGTAGTACATTTCTTTAAATATATTCTGGTTCTGAGCAGAAAACAGTAGTCCAATATACAAATAAACAAAAACACTGACATAGGCCCTGTTGCTGCCCAAGATTCTCTACATTGCTGTACCAATTCATATTTTGTTTAAATATATATATGTGTGTGTATATATATATTTATATTTTTAAAAATACATATATATTCGATCAAAGACAGCATACATTAACAACTTAACAAAATAAATTTTCAGCTGATATCACTGAGCATGGTTATTTCTTTTCAACCCTTTATAATGAGGAAGGAATCTAATGTAGCTATTAGATAATCTCATATGCCTCATTCACCTTGGCAATTGAGATATTTATTGCTCACCAAATACCCATTTATCTTCCATGTTCTCAACCCCTTTCATTTAAGCAAAGCTGGGTTTAGCCCAGTGGGCTGTGAGAGTAAGTGAAGAGTGTCACATTTTCATTAAAGCAGTTAAGAGCCAGAGCTCACCCTCCGTGTGAGGGAGGGTGAGCCACTGTAATACTGAAGGCTATGAACTGAGCCATGAGAAGGACATACTCAGTTTTGTCACTGTACAGTCTGGCGAGTCACCCTACTCACATTAGGATTTATGTGAACAGAATATAAACCTTTATTGTGCAAAGCTTCAGAGACTTAAGCCTGACATTTTTGACTAATCCAACATTTATCCTTCACCTATTTGTATACTATTTTTACTGCCTTGAATTATGTTGAGATGCTTTGGACAAGACTATAACATGTCTATTAAGTCAGCTTAACCCAGCCTGCTAGTCGTCAGCAACAGCCTGAAGTATTAGGTTTGGAGATGAAAGGGGAAAATTCTTACTGTCTACCTTTACCTAAATTATCTTCTCAACTGAAGACTATAAATTTTTGAATAGAGATTTTGTTAACAGTTCTTAATTCTTTCAAGTGCATATTTTGAAATACATTTCCTTTGCAAGAAACATAATGTTCTCCTCAAAGGAACATTGACAAAAGTCTCAAGAAAAAAAATAAAGATAATTCTCTGAACTGTTCAACTATCAGTGACTTTGGTTCACCATGACATTTTTTTACTCATAAAAAAGTAGATAATGAACTGATTCTAAGTATGTTAGGGAATAGAAATGGTTATTAAAATGTTAGACTAAAAGATTTTATGTTGGCAGCTGTCTTCTATTTAAAAACTGTTTGGATAATGAATATTTTCCCAACTGTATTGGCAATTTAATCCTCAGTAGCTAAAATTTTGTTGTTCTAGACTAGGCAGAATTACATGAACTGTTTCAAATATCACAGAACAGATTGATACAGAAGGAGAAGAATGTTATTATTGTTTATTTGAAAGCCAACTGATTAGCCAAATGCTAATCACTGAGGTTAGGTTTAGCCTTCGGAAACACTATTTAGCTTTCCAGAAACATCAAGCATTGTAGTGTTTTCCTTATCTGGCAAAATCTATCAAAACATTAAATAACCAAGTGATATTTGTGCTAGAATGTGTTTAAAAGGTAAATGAAGAGTATATCCTGGCTTAAAAATCCAGGAAAGTCATCCTGATGACTTTTCTTTCATGAAATATGGCTTCTTAAATTAGTTGAGAAAACTATACCATGACAATATTTTCTCCATGAGATTCTAAAAGTCTACTTGACTTTATCATTCTAACTTTGATATTATTTGTGCCCATAATTTGCATATAAATATGCCAACAAATATATATCATTTGAATCCTCAGTAAATTGATTATATATCCTATTTATCTGAGTAATCAGTTGATAATAATTGATTTAGTTTATAACTTAACAAGTTTTAATTATGTCTCATTATATGAGTTATAACTTACTTTTTGATGGCAACATACAACAAACATCCTATTCTCTATCTTTTGTTGGATAGTCCTTAAATATATTTATTAACCAATTGATTTTTCCAGGTATGATCAGTCATGATTCTCAACAATTTTCATACCCAGCTATGAGTTTCTGGAGAGTGGCATAAGCAAACCTGTTTGAAATAATGAAGTAGAGAAGATGGGAGTAAATTTCAATTTGTTCACAAAGCTGAACATACTGAATAGTGAAGTATGTAGGGACCAGCAGTTAGTGTAATGGCTATGTCGCTGGACTCCCACGCAGTCGACCGCGGTTCAAGTCCTGGACCCGGCGGTTTAAACTCACGCCGGGTGCGTGTGCGTGCGTGCCCAGGATCCCAAGAGGAGAATGGAGGAGAAGGGATTGTGGCGTGGCCATCCCCCCTGGGGGGTGATTTCTCGCTTTCTATCTCTCTGTCTCTCTGTCTGTCTGGCAAGCGCACGCGCCCTCTAGTGAAAAACCTCTCAAAAAAAAAAAATAGTGAAGTATGTAATAAGTATTAAATAAGTATTTCTAGTAAATGAAAGTTACCACCAGTGAAATACTGCTTCTCAGAGGAGCCACAAGCCTGTATGCTTAAAGTTGGCTTTAACTAGGGATGAAAATCTAAAGTCAATTCTCAGTGTCTATCGAGTTGGTTTGGCCAAGGTTTGACCACTTTCTCATTGTGTGATGCTGGGAAGGGCACTAAAGCTCTCTTGGCCTATTTTCTCATCTGTAAAGTGAGGATAACACTGTCATAAAGGGTAATAGTGAGAAATAAAAGAATTAAAATATATAAAGTGCTCAGAATACTGTCAAGTACACAATCAATGCTGTATAAATATGTACAAGTATTATTTTAGGGATGCCATGGCCATTGTTTGCAATGTATCTAGTACTAAAACTCTGTCAAATAATATTCATAACAAAAACTATGTTGAAGTAATTATTTTGATATGGAATAAAAATGATCACTTCAAACCCTACCATGTTAAATTGACTATTCAGTTTTGTGTGCCTAATGGAATAGGCCATAAGATGTTCTGTAAAAATAAATCTCAGATGGCATTTATCCCTCTCTCATAAAATAAAGTGTGGAAAGAAATAGTCATTTTCATTTTTATAACAAACAAACTGAGAAAAGTCAAGATTATGGGTAAATGGGGCATTGTTTTTATGACTAATATGTACTAGGTACCCTGAATTTTCTAATGATCATATCCTTTGGCCAATAATTTCCCAGTTCTTTTGGGATGAAATCAGTTTTGAAAGTATTAAGGGCTAAATTTTTACTTTCATTCTTTCATAACTACTGAGTTAAATTTTGAAAAGATTCAAGGGATATTATTTTTCTACTATTGCTTTAACATTTTAGCACTACTCAAATGGTGAACATGTTTTTTATTTCAAGTATGTCAAAAGGTGTTTTCTGGTAAAAGGTCAGATAGTAAATACATTGAGCTTTTCAAACCATACAGTCTCTGCATCAACTACTCAACTCTGACGTTATAACATGAAAACAGCCATAGACAATAAGGAAATGAGTGAGTGACTGTGTGACAGCATGTGTAGTGTTTAGAAAACTAGCAGTGGGAAGGATCTAGCCTATGGACCATAGTTTGTTGATCCCTATTCTATGAAATTCCTTTTTGTTTTCATATTTTTACTAAGATAAAAGATATATACACACATATACCATGTGTATTTACACACATATATAATGTGTACTTACATCCTTATACACCTGCATGCATGCAATTTAAAAATTATGAAGGTGATAAAAAATGTACTTTCAATAATGTATGGAAAATATGGAATTTAAAGAGAAAAAAATTTTATGCTATTTTATTCAGCATTTATTCATTAAATACCCAAAGACTCACTAGCTGAAACAAGTCTGAGGCTGGTGTACCATTTTGTTTTTATTCTAAACTTAAGCTACAAGCCTTAATTTGTTATAATGAAAAATACTCTTAAAAATTCTTTAAATAGTCTTGTTATTGTCTGTAGAACTCTGTAGGATAATGTTATATAGATTCCAAATTTAAGAACATTTGCACTAGACTAGGGGAAAAAAGGCTGTGAGCAGAGCTTTGGGCAGTTAAATCTTTTTTTTTCCCCTAAAGTAATTATCAAATGATTAGAGGGTATGCAAAATTCTACCTATAATATAAAATTCACTAGTAGATTTGTTTGCTGCTGCACATTGTGTGTGAATAATCATAGATTAAATGAGTATGTAAAGACACTTAACAAGGGACCTGGCCCACTCAATATTGATTGCTTCTGAATCAGACTCTTGTCTCTTCATATCCATACACTTAAAGGGTTAAGTCACCTGTATTTTGTCCTTCTAAGTTTGCATTTCCTGCTGAATTTTAAAGAAGAGTTCATCAGTATCATAGTTTGAATCTTAGGGTCCTTATTTATAAAGCATCATTTTCCTTGAGGATATAATGGGACCCACTCTACCAGGAGTGAAATCATACATGTCCTGGTAAAAACATATGTAGTTACATAGATTGAGGCATCTAATTTAGGAGGGCTAACTTCAAAATGGGTCAAAGCTCTGCAATCCCTTATATATTTCCATCTTGGTAGTGTTCCCCATGGATGAGGATGGTTACATCTGAATGGCTTCTGAGGTAGGAAAACAAGCTTCATGCCATTTAGTATTGTTAATTCTATTTATTTCTAGGCACTGCTTCAGTCAGAAGTGTTCTGTCTTGCTCTGGGTGGAGTTTTTAAGTAGAAATACAAATCTAGGATGACTTTTAGGATTCTGAATGTCAAAATAAGCTTAGTACTCTGTGGAGATAATTTAACTGGTTATTAAAAACTTCCTTCTGATCCTGTGTTGGAGACACCAGTGCAGCCTGGGCTAGAGGCCAATCCTCTAAAGCTTATAGAGTTTGCTTAATGATTTTCCAGGCCACATGTATTCTCTTGGCAGAGAGTATGATTGCCTGCTATGTATTACCTGAAAATAATTTAAAAGTTCACATTCCTTGGATATAGTACTTATGAAGCTTCTCTGAAGTAAAGCTAAAAAGGGAGGAAAAAAACAGGCAATGATCAGCATTTCTACTATTCTATGTCATACAGCTAAGGTAGTGCTTTCCTAGGAGGTTAGAAATGCTCAGCCTGTGACATATTTGAAGAGCCATCATGCAATCTATCTTGTAATGTCATAGTGATAACACAAATAGAACACGGTATGATTGATGCACATCGACTGGAAATTAAATTGCTAATCTTCTAAATCATTTTTTTCTTTTTTAACAGAAGGAAGCCAGAACATACTATCAACTCTTTGAGAACACAATATCACAAACTTAACTATTTTACCACTTCACTGAATAGGTAAGACCCTCCTTTCTACTATAAAATGTTAGCTGTAATTGGGAAATATTAGTCATTGTTAACCATGTTTGTAAAAAATCTTTAAATAGATATCAATTCATTTTGATAAGGAAGGAATACATTTATGAATCTTAGGGCTGATAGATTTAGAATCATTAAAATAGGACTTCATTGTGTTTGGATATTTAATAGCAAAAGAATGAAAAGATCGTTCTCTTAAAAGAGGATTGAATTTACCTGTGTCTCTCCTGCTATGGTTAACAATACCAAGAATATTTCTTTAGCCCTATCATATGCTAGGCATGGTCCTCTGAGACTTTACCTAAGTGAATTCATTTACTTCTTTTTTAAAAAAATAATTATTTATTTGAATTTTATTTATTATTATTTTAATTTGACCAGAGAGAGGGGGAGGAAGTGAGAAAGCAAGCCACCAAATCTGGACTCAAACCATAGTTGACCATGTGGGCGGGAGTTCAGTGCCTTAACCACCACACCACCTTCCGGCCCCTTCATTTATTGCTTACAAAAGCTCTATGAGATAGACTTGGGGATCATTCCCGTTTTACACATTAGGGGCGTGAGGCAGAAACAGAGCAGGAAGGTATGTGTGGAGTTCAGCTTAAGTTGTATACATGGATCTGGGAGTAGCAGGCACTGGAAAGAACACCAGTCCCAGCTGTTATCGAGAGAGTGCTTCCCTGTCATGGTAGAAATATCTAGCAGCCAGATTCGCCCACGTTTTGAGTAAGTTCCATCTAATTTATGAAAGAAAAAAAATACAGTGCTTTTACTGAAAGCACAGTAAATGCATAGCAGGCAAACTTTTATGTTTGCACTTGATATTTATATAATTGCATGCGTAAATACAGGGAAATATACAATTTAGCTGTAGGCAGAAACAGTTTTTGATTTTACATCTTTTTTTGAACTCAAAGTTTCTGTGCTAAAAGCAGAATAAAACTATGGAAAGATTACAAATGAGTGATTTCTTGTTCTAGGAAATTCTAGGAAATGCATTTTAATTTAATTTGTTTTTATTAGAAATACTAAATATATCATCTTAAATTGGCCAGAACAATTTTTACTGTAGTGCTTTTATTACTTCTTTAGTATGCAGTCACTGGGGAGAGAGAGAGAGAGAGAGAGAGAGAGAGAGAGAGAGAGAGAGAGAGGAAAAGTGAGAAAGCACTTCCCACGGAGGATGGTCATGCTGCAGTCTCTTCTTCCCTTTTTCCCTCCTTTCAAGATTTTGGACATGCACACACATGCTCCCTGCATTTTTTTTTTCAGGCCTCTGAATCCAGGGCTTGAACCTCCAAGTAACTCATGTGAAATCCAAGCACCTTAACTATCATGCACTGGCTGGCCACTATTTTATTTTTAAACAACAAAATTATCAAATTTCAAAGCAAAATGTCCAACACATAGATTAAACAAATCCTAAGATTAAGCTGTATTAAAATCTCTTCTAAAGAAAGAATAAAATCAAACTGGCTCCTCGATCTGTTGGTTAAAGTAGCCAGATCCCACAAGGTCCACCACACGGTTCAAGTCCTGAGCCCAGTGGGTTGAAAAATAATCGAGGTACATGTGTGTGCACGCCTGAAATCCCTAAAGGAGTGAGAGATGGACGAGAGATTGTGAAGTGACCAGTGCCTGTGAGAGGCGCTTTCTCCTCTCATTCTCCTTCTGTCCATCTTTCTCTGGTGAGGACACGTGTTCTTTAGCACTAAATAAATAAGTAAATAATCATGGAAAGGAGAAAATATCTTACACTTCTTTTTCGCTTTCTTTTTTTTTTTTTTTTTTTTTGGAGAGATTTTTGCTATAGGGCGCGTGCGCTCGCCAGACAGAGAGAGAGAGACATAGAGACAGAAAGCGAGAAATCATCCCCCAGGGGGGATGGTCACGCCGCAATCCCTTCTCCTCCATTCTCCTCTCGGGATCTTGGGCACGCACGCACACGCGCCTGGCGTGAGTTGTAAGCCACCGGGTCCGAGACGCGAACCGCGGTCGACTACGTGGGAGTCCAGCGACATAGCCATTACGCTAACTGCTGGTTCCCTTTTTCGCTTTCTTAATAAGAGGTGTTGCAATCCCAAGATGACATAACCTCCTTATGTGTGTTCTAATATTTCTTTTCTAATACTTCTGTGACGTGTATAAAACAAATGTCATATAATTATTTACCTTTTTAAATTTATATAAATGGTATCATACTGTAGATACTCTTTAGCTGCTTTCTCTCCCAACATAATTAGAGGTTCATCTATATTGATACATGAAGATCTGGTTGACTCATTCTGTTATAAAATTGACTCATTTCAATGTTTTAATCTTCAGATAATTAATATTATTAATTATTATTTCTAACTAATTGTCATGACTTGAAAGATTTAACACTAAAAAGGTTTAAGCATTGCTTTCAAAGCCTATTTGAGATTTGTTTATAAGGAATCCAAAATTCTTAATTTATAATACCATACCAATTCTGCTTATGCTTTAATTTTTTTTTTAACTACAAAGCATTTTTAATTGGCTTAGAAGGATTTTGCTAATCTAATAGAACTCAGAGCTTTGGCTTTTTTTTTTTTCTTTGATATAACATAATAATTGAAACCTGTTTTATGTCCCGATCTGTGAAATACTTAGTATTCTCAAATATAGCATAAATACTATCTTTTACACTTTTTAACATTTTTGCTATAGGGTATATGTACTCACCTGAGAGAGACAGAGAGTGAGAAGGCACACCCCAGAGGGGAATGGCCACACTACAAACCCTTCTCCTTCATTCTCTTGAGATTCGTGGGATGCACTCACACACATCTGGTGTGTTTCTCAAGCCACTGGATGTGGATCTCAAACCGTGCAGAAGGCCATGTGGATCCAGCTGCCTTAATCACCATACCACTGACTGGCCCATTCTCTTTGAAAATTAAGACAGTAAAAAAAAAATTTTTGTTTGATTTATTCTAATACTAATTTCTATATTACCTTACAAAATCATGAAAGAAACTAAAAAACAAAACTACTTTTTTTCAAAACATTTAAAATACTATAGTTAATTCTTTAAGGTAAAAGAAATGTCACTCTTCAGTAGTGAAACAGGTAGAATTTTTTTGAAACTTTTCTTTTTTTTTTTTTTATTATCATCATAATCTTGTTTATATTACATTGAATTGCATATAACTTTACAGTGTATTACATTGCTTTATCCAAAGGGGAAACTTTTATTTTCTGAGGGGAATACATTACTACTTGTTTTAGAAAGCCCCAAATCTGGGCGTGCCTGCTACAATGTTTGCTGATTCCAAAGAACATGCCCCAAGGTCCAGCAGACAAAGACATGGATTTACTTACTAGGAAAGCTCCACTGACGGTCAGATGGAGAAGGGGCCATGCTATCACCAAATACAGACGCAGGTTTCATGTGCCAAGAATGAAGCATGCATAAATCAAGTAAAGACGTACATTATGCAGAGGTTTCAATACCAGATCAGCTTGTCAATTAATAGAATTAACAGATTGTGTTCAGTCTTAGTGCCTCTGGTCTTGTGGTTTTAATTGTGGGAGAGGTGTAAACCATACTTCCAGAACAGCCCAGGCCACAGGCCAGTTCGCTGAGATAAGTAAATGTTCTTGAGGAGTTCACAAGGCCCAGCTGGGCCAGTAGCCAGATCCCAGAGGAATAGGGCAAAAAGCGAGAGGGAGGAGAGCTCATGTATGGAGTTTACCACTCACTACTCTTAGAATGGGGGGAAGAAAAGGAGGAAGAAGCCAACCTTTTGGAGCAAAGACAAGTAAATATGAGGCTTCACCTAAGTCATTTAGGTCAGCAATGCATAACCATTTTTCATATGAGAAGTAGGTTCAAATACATCTGGTAATATACTCAAGATCATATAGAAATTACAGAGCCTGGATTCATGTTAACCTTCGTTAGGTCCCAAATTTATTCTCCCATCAGAAAATGAATTGGAAAATCTATTTGGTACACAATAGAAGTTTAATTCATTCTAACAGTATTTACTAGGATTCTGTTTGTGATTTGGGGACTGATGTTAGAAAGACAAGAAAGACACAATATCCACCTAAATTAAGAAAACAAGCTATTGGGAACTGCCAAGATTTATTCAGTAATATTGCAAAAGTGACCATTTAATTACATGTTTTTATTTTGCTATGTTGTCTTACTATTACTTACTAAGTATTTACCTTTGAAATCACACAACCATTGCCCAATAGATAAACTGATGGGTGTTAAAATGCTTTGTAAATGACAAAGTCCTTTGCAATCATTTGCTAAAGCCCTTTGTAATCATTTGTTAAAATTGTTAAGGAGTATATTCTGTAAAATCTAGAATTGACTACTCTCAGTCTAACACATGTAATTTTTAATGTAAAAGTTGATACAGGTCTCTGCAGTTCAAGTCTTACTATTTTGCATAGAATCAGCATCTTTAACGCACAAAGACTCCTTTAAATATTAAAGTATAGTGGTCTACAGCAATGAAATGGATTTGTTTCTACCTGCTACCACCTACTAGAGGCATATTATTTAACCTCTTAAAGCCTCATAGTAGAAAATTTCAGTAACAAGCTTATGCCTGTCTAGAATCTTACTGTGTGTCATCATCTCTATCTAATCATCTCTATCTATGTCATTCAAATCCACTGCCATGTACTTTTAGTACTGTCATCACCCCTTATGCTCAATCTTGCTCTCCTATAGTCTGTTGTTCACATGGAATTCGGTGATTTTTCTAAAAAATCTTCATCAGTTGATACACTTCTGCACAAAACTTACCAGTGGTTTCCTGTAATAATCAGAATAAAGCTCACAGCCCTACTGTGGCCATCAAGATGCTCTATAAGCTGACATTTTCTACCTCCCTGACATTATTTAGCACCCCCACTTATCTCGGTGGATTCTTGCTTGTTGAAAGGATGAGTAAGTATGCAGAGGTTACCGTGGAACCATGAAGGTAGATGCTCCGTACACTCAATATCCTTAATGCACATTGGTGCTTGTTGTTCCCTGTTTAAGAGTTTCTTCGATTTGTCTCAACATAGCTTGTCACTGCTGTAACACTAGAGCACTTTCCTTATTTTTGCCTATTTTTTTTTTAAGTTTTGCTGAAGGGTGTGTATACTTGCCAGAGACAGAGTGAGAGGAACAGTAAGAAATCACCCCGCATGGGGGATGGCCATGCCACTCTCCTCTCAAAATTTTGGGTATGTACACATACATGACCAATATGGTAGTTTTTCAAGCTACTGGGTCCAGGATTTAAACCCTGCAATCAGCTATGTGATATCTAGCCACCTTAATCTCCACACCACCTGCTGGCCTGCACTTTTGGATTTTTAATTAGTGATGTTTTAGCATTATGATAAAATTTCATTTTGCTGATTTGTAGTTTTTTAAAAGAATTATTTATTTAGTTTTCTTTATTAATTCTTTTAAAAAAAAATTGACCAGAGAAAGACAAACAAAGAGAGAGAGAAGGAAATTGAGAAAGCAAGCCACCAGGTGCAGGACTGGAACCATGGTTGGCCACATGGGAGTGTCCAGCACTTTAACTATCGTGCCACCTGCTGGTCCCCACTGATTGGTAATTTTGTAATTTTTAATCTTAATTTATGGTAAAAATAAACCCACACATAGACAAATTAAGAACAGATTAGCAGGATGACATAAGAAAGCTATTTGAAGAGCAGAAAATATTTATTAATCCTTGCAATCTTTTTTTTTTTTTTTTTTTTTTTTTCATTAACAGAGGGCACAAGTGCTCAGTGCTCAGTAGAGAGAGGGAGAGGAGGGGGAGAAAGAACCTACCAATGAGACGAGGTCATGCCACAATCTCTCCATTTCTCCTGCGAGGAATTTTGGCATACACACACAAACGCATGCACCTGGTATTTTTTTTTTAAGCTGCAGGGGCCAGGATTTGAGCCCTGATCAGTCATATGGCATCCAGCTTCCTTGAACACTAGACCAGAGGACCAGACCAGCCCAGTCTTATAGTCTTTTGACTAAATAATAATAATACTAAGGTATCATACAACCTAACATTGTTTGGATTCTATTTTATCTTCAGAATAGATTTATACCTTTAAATCATACATAGATAGGTCAAGATTATCTTATAACAGTTTTCTGAAAAACGGACTTTTTGTTTTGTTTTATTTTTGCAATATTCCTAGGAGCAGTACTTGATGAGTGTTTATATTGTTGAGAACATTGGCAAGAGAAAGATAAACAGTTAAGACCACACTACCCCAACAATTAAGGAAAAGAAAAAGAAAACCTGGTATTTTCCCCATTCTCTCTGAAAATAAGTACCTTGACTTGCACTGACTTCCTTCATCAGAATTCAGCGCTGGTCAGTGGCACTCTGTGTGAATAATTTTAAAGGCAGATTAAACATTCCAAAAATACATTCTATTGGTAAATTAGTATATCAGATGCTCCCTTTATGAAAGCCTATCATACTCTGTACTATCAGCTGGCAGTCGTACTCAGACCCCAAGCGATTCGGGCTCTTTTTGAGCAAGAACCTATTCCAAGGGTGAGGTTTGGAAGAGGGATCTTTTTTTTTTTTTTTTTAGTTTTAAAATTCTTTATTTTGGCTTATTAACTTACTGTTTTGTTTTGTTTAAAGAATTATTTGGATGTTAACTTCCAGGATTTTAATGGAAAGATCAGATCACAGTAACACTGCAGATTCAACAAAAGAGATTAATTACAGAGGGATCTTTCATGGTTAACTAGAGACAGTAAGAGGGAGATTGCCTACATACTCTGGCGGGAGTTAAAATAACAATAACAGTCCTCCCACTTACCAGGCTGAGTCATAAGCACATTCTACTGATTTCTCAGCAATTCTAGCAGATTGTTTGGGCTGGAATTCTGTAGGCAGAAGTGGGCGCCACCTGCTGCAAAGGCTCTAGTTCTTCTTCGGAGGTGCCGTTATTAAGTCTTGTCTTTTAACAGTTTGGCCAGATGGAAAGAGAGAAGGAAAAAGTTTAGTCCTGATGAGCACTTTCTCTAATGCTTGTGATAAATGAATGATGATCCAGACATAGTTATCCTATTAGGTCTTTTCCTGATCATTAGTCACTTGAAAAGGGAGGCTTAGGGACAGCTGGTGGGATGATGGCAGGGGCAATGGTTCCTACATGGCCTACATGTGCAGTTCAAGTCCTAGACCTGGCAGCTTGAGAAACACACTGGGCACATGTGCATGCATACCCAAAATCCAGAAGGGAGAAATAGAAGAGGGAGCACTGTGGCGTGGCCATCTCCATTGGAGGATGCTTTCTTATTTAACGTGTGTGTGTGTGTGTGTGTGTGCATATGTGTGTGTGTGTCTCCAGCAAGTGTACATGCCTTCTGACAAATCAGAAAAAAAGAGAGAGATAGAGAAAGACAGAAAGTCTTACTGTGGAAGATCTTACAAGTTAAATTTTGCTGGATATTTCTGCATAAAATTCTGGAGGCCAATAGCAGTAGCCATATCTCAGTCAATTTACTAGAAGGGTTGAAACTAATAGAAATCTGCTTTTGGCTTAAGAAGAACAGGAAAATTATCATATGGTATCTGAGGTATCATATAATCCAAGGACTGGGAAAAAGACAAATTTCATGAGAGTCTAGACTCTGGAGCAAAACATTAGTCAGGAGGCAAGACCGTCATCTTCCAAGTCTCTCTGGGGCCCCTTTGCCTCACTCCTCTTTGTACCTCCCTTGGATTCAAATGGCCCTTTCTTTGCATAAAGATCAGGTTTTTCTTTGGCTCTTTGCCCAAGCAAGCACAGATATGTGGTTTGCTTGCCCATCAGTGCCACTCTCATACAATATTTGTATATCATTTTTTAATTACCTGAACTATTTATTTCATAAACTGCGGCCAGTGGAATAGACTAGGTGAAACATACATGGTTGTCAGGATCCTATACCCCTGAGTGAAAAGAAGGAAGAATGATAAGTAAAATGGAGTCTTGCTGTTAAGCAAATACCATCAACAGCTATTAAAAACCTTACACTGTAGTTCATTTACTCTTACCTTCCTTAAAATTTCCCTTCATTGATAATCAGCATTTAGAAAGCTAAGGGTTTGATGTTAAGAGATTGAAAGCAGGGTATCTAAAACCAGCCTCCATGAGAAAGATAAATGAATGAGGATTTCTTGTCTGAGGTCTTTGTGTAATCGGTATTTGAGGGAATTTTCACTGTATATATTTTTTTCAGATTAATCACATACATGTGCATATTTTATGGTTGTCTGGTCATGAAAGCCCAGTTACTGCCCTGATGAAGAGTCTTTTCCATTCTGTGGTTGGGGTATTGAGACTGAGGACTTCTACAAGCCTTTGAAAGACTTGTTCATTCTGTCTTTGCTCCTTGAGACCTAGGTAGCATTTTTTAGATCTAAAGGGAGTTACAAACAAAAAGAGAGAGAGAGAGAATGAGTGGAGAGCAAAATAGCCATCATAGATAAATTTGGAGGTGGAATGAGCAGTTTGTGGGAGTGCTTCAGATACAGAGTAAGTGTTCAGTCTTTAACTTGCCACATTTTCCTGCAAAATTAAAGCCACTAATAAGATGAATTTACCAGGCCCTCCTGTTCCTTCAATGCAGCAGTAAATAGGTGGACTTAATAAGAGGTGTGCAGGTGTGTGTATGTGTGTGTGTGTGTGTGTTGAAATGCACACCTTTAACTAACTCAGCACTCAATACAGATAGTACTGCATTTCTACAGAATTTAGCACAAAAGTGATTGTATGTTTGGGAAACTTCAAAGCCTCAGTCCTATGGTAGTGAAAACCAGTTTTAATTTGGAATAAAATATGATAAGAAGAAATTTGCAGGCAAATCTTTCAGCTACAGTTCTATAAAACTGGCTGTTTCCTGTGGAATGTGTGCATTTTCCCTGTAGTGATGTGTTTGGCTTGTCCTCTTTTGCCCCCTTAGCTTCTACTCCTGGCAAAAATAAATGAATGAGGGACCAGCAGTGAGTGTAAAGTCTATGTCGCTGGACTCCCATGTAGTCGACCACAGTTTGAGTCCCGGACCCAATGGCTTAAACTCATGCCGGGTACATGTGTGTGCATGCCCAAGATCTCAAGAGGAGAATGAAGGAGAAGGGATTGTGGTGTGGTCATCCTCCCTGGGGGGAGATTTCTCTCTTTCTGTCTCTCTGTCTCTCTCTGTCTTTCTGGCAAGTGCACATGCCCTATAACAAAAACCTCTCAAAAAAAAAAAAAAAAGAAAAAAGAAATATATGTTTAAAAATAAATAAATGAATAAATAAATAAATAAATGTTATTGAAGAAGCATTTCCCCCTCCCTTGATGGTCATGTTTTAACCTCAGCGTATCCACCTAATTCTCAACTGAAATATATAAACTTCTTTTCAAGCCAATCATCTTTTCATGAGAAAGAAAAGAGTATGAGATGAAGCAAGCAGAGACCTCTACCTTGTTCAAGTTTTAGTTCTATAAACACAAGAAATCCAAATAAGGAATTACGTAGAAGCAGGAGACTTCACTAAGTGTTTAAAGAAATAGATAGTCCATTTTAATTGTGTTAAGTAGGATAGGAGAATATCGTAAGGGGGGAAACTGAAGTAAGAGAGGAGAAGAGTTTCAAACCAACTGAGGAATTCCTAGCTGATTCCATACAGTGGAAATTCAGTAGGCAACAATATTTCTGAGCAGAATGATGTGATCACATTTGATTTAGCAAGCTTGATTACACTGGCAAAGACATGCAAAATGGATTAGGCTGTAGATTCTGAAGCAAAAGAAAACTGAATATGTGTACTGACATGAGCCTACATATTCAACATGCGATGGTGACCAGAAATGTACTAAGAAAGGAATTTGGAGCTAGAAATAACAATCAAGATTGGAATTAGGACTAAGTTCTCATCCACATGTCCAGTATATAAAGTCTTAGGAATAAAGTGCCCTGGAAAAGATAGTTTCACAAAACAGGACAGAACACTAGGGAACTTTCGTGTTGGCTTGGGTAGGAGTGGAGGTCATGGAGAAATAGAAAAGTCAACAAGATATATAGGAGGAGCCATGCCTAGCATGAACCAGTAGCATAACTATAGAAAATTATAATGTTACAATTTTTAATACTTTTATGTTCTCCAGCCTTATTGATGAGGATGTGTATGGTGGTCTCAACTGGGCTGGACTGAGGTGTATATCATGCTGGGTAAAGTCTCTTCACAATCTAAATGATGTATAGCAATTTAATATATGAATAATAATTTAAAAATATACATATATATAAAAAAGAAAGTAACCGTCATACATATAGCTTAGTTTGGGGGGGGAGAAAAAAAGTTGATTGAAAGTCAAGTTGATGCTTATAGTGAGAATAAATCGTGATTGTGGTTTCTTTTGCTAAAAAAAAAATATGTTAAGTCAGGGAGAATAAAGAACAGACAACAATAATAAATAAAATAAATAAAAGTGTTCTCCTTCATGCTTCAGTGACCATCAAAAACCATGAAAACTTCAGTAACTGCGAAGTCTCTCTCTGACACTTCCTCTCTGTCCACCAAACATGACCTGTGTTGTAGTCAGGCATCACAAATCGCGCATGTCCGAAACAGAACTCATCATTTCCCTCTGTGCTCTTCCTGGCTCCCAACGCCTGCAGGATCTCCACTAGTATATATCAGGCTATCCAAATAGAAACTGAAGAATCCATTTATAATCCTCTCTCTTCTTTAATTCCTAAATTTGACCAGGCACCAGGCCTTATTTCCTACTTAAAAGGTTCCTATTTAAACATAAACATCAAATTCGTTGAAAGTCCTTTAAAATAGGGATCAAAGCTGCTATCTCTGACAATCTCTAGTCTCTTCCTTTTATTCAACTACCTTTTCTTTATGCCCAGCAGATTACTCCTTGCTTCTTCAATTAAATTATTTATCTTTGTAAGGTGTGCTTTCCTAATGTTGCCTTTGTTATTTCTGCTGCTCCTTACCAAATATGTGTATTCCCTTTGCCTGCCTTATAAAACCAAGGTTTGTTCAATTCAAATGTCATTCCGTCCATGGAGCTTTCGCTAGTTTCAGAAACTGGTAATATTCTTTTGAGTGATGAGGGTCATTTATCACCATTATTTTTTTTAAGAGGTTTTTTGCTATAGGGTGCGTGCGCTCGCCAGAGAGAGAGAGAGACAGAGAGACAGAAAGCGAGAAATCACCCCCCCCCCCCCCCCCGGGGGGATGGCCACACCGCAATCCCTTCTCCTCCATTCTCCTCTCGGGATCTTGGGCACACACACACAAGCGCCTGGCGTGAGTTTAAGCCACCAGATCCGGGACACGAACTGCAGTCGACTACGTGGGAGTCCAGCAACATAGCCATTACGCCAACTGCTGGTCCCCATTTATCACCATTTAAATGTATGTACACTACAGAAAATCATGTTGGTGGTCATTATTTTAAGCTTTGTCTTTCTTCCCAACTTTGTTAAGTCCTCAAAGGCACAAGTTTTGTCTTTTCAGTTGTCTCCAAATCTGTCATTAGATTTGAAACAAATATTTAATAAATTGTTGTTAACAGTTTTTACTGAGTAAATAATGAGTGAGTGAAAGAGTGAATAGATGATAAGTAAATGAGAAATTAAACAGATAAAAAAGAAATAAGAGGACTAGCCTGTGGCATGGTGGTTAAAGTGGCTGGATCCCACCTGGCTGACTTCATGGTTGGAGTCCTGGCAGCTTGAGAAACACGCCAGGCACTTCTGTATGTGCCCAAAATCCCAAAAGGAGAGAGAAATGTAGAACGGACTGTGGCATGACCGGGGGTGGGGGTGGGGGGCTGCTTTCTCACTTTGGCGCTCTCTCTCTTTCTCTCCCTCTGTCTCTCTCTCCAATGAATGTATATGTCCTCTGGCAAATGAAAGAACAATGAAGAAATGAGCTGTGGTTCTAAGACAGCGGACTTTAAAAATGTTTTTTATAGTAACGATCATCATTACATTGCCACTGTGTGTGTGTGTGTGTTTGCTTTAAGTAGAAAAAAGAAAAAGAATATGTTTGTAGTCAGAATGAAAGAGAAGGAAGATGGTCTGGCAATGAGGGGGATGAAGAGGAATTGAGGAGGTCGGAAGTAGACCACGTGTAAAGGCTCTGTCTTCTACCATTTCGGGAGCAGAGATGATAGAACGTGGTTTCTACCTTATTCATCACACAGTAGGATTCCATAGGCAATGATATTTCTGAGCAGAAGAATGATGTGATCATATTGATATTGATAGCTTGATTATACTCACAAAGGTATGCAAAATGGATTAGGCTGTAAATTCCAAAGCAAAAGAAAACTGAATATTTACATTGATATGTGTCTACATAGTCCACATTCGTGATGGTGTCCAGAAACTTAGCAAAAAAGGTATTCCCAAAAATTCCTCTTTGCCCTGTGCAAATGTCAGACTGTCCTAATGTTCTCTGAAAGTGAGTGCAAATTCTGTCCCCATGGGGGCTAGAAAGCAGACTCTACTAAAGACCAACAAAGAGGCTTGATCTCTTAGTTTCAGCCACACCAGAAAAGCAGAAGGCGCGAAGAGGGTTATTTTGGAGGAGCAGCAGGAAATGCTCCTTCCTCAGGTTTGCTCTCTCACGTCTCCCACTCAACACCCACAGGCTATTCTTAATGCTGTCAGGATTTACTGTGCAGGCAATAAATTGGGGACAGTCATTGCAACATGCTTCATTTAATCCTGTTAATTCTATTCATCTCAGTGTTTTTAAAAATCTTGTCATACTTTTCTTTAAACCACAAATAGTCAGGAATAACTAATTCTCTAACACATATGGTAGATTCAGAGATATATCACTGCTTTGTTTCTTGCCTAGGCTACCCTCCTGGTAGTTCAGGGTGGGAGATTATTTTTCCTCTTTGTAATCAGCCAGGAATCCGAGCTCCTTCTGTTTGTGGCTATGCTTTGTCATTGTCTCATTGTCTGCATCCTGCCTCCAGAAGGGCAGAGTCCAAACCATGGAAGTGTGCGTAGCACTTTTGCTACTGTTGGTTCCAACTCAGTCACATGACTGTACCAATTTGCAAGGGAGATTAGGAGATATATTCTAGCTATGTGATCAGGAATGGGAAGATAAGGTTTTGGTAAACTGTTAGGGGCCTCTGTAAGACCAACGGAACTATCTGTCTACTAAATATGAATAAAAAAACTCAAGCAATGGCAAGAGTAGATGTCATAGAGAAAAAACTGTGTATTGTAATTTTAACATCATGTTAAATAGTAAATGCATTAGATGCACCAGTCTACCGAAGTTAATTCTGATAGTAAAACACAAATAATAGATTGTTTTAAAACCCTACTTATAGAAATAATCCTTGTTTCCAAAATAATAATGGCTACAAAAGAAGAATGGCTAGTACTGCTCTTGGTTTTCTTCAATAACTTCATTTGAAAGAAATCAACTGATTAGTAGATGGAGAAAGCTTCAATGTGGAGCAAAATGCATACTTGTCATTTGATGCATTTCTAAAATTTATTATAAAAAGGACTGGTCAAATTGGAATGATCAAATAAATATTTTTAACTGAGAAGGGTATGTCTTTTTAAGGAAAAATAAAGAATAAAAGTAGAATATTGAGAAAAAAACATCCACAGTTGGTACTTTTGCAAAAGAAGTTTAGGAAATTATGAGTTTTTGATGAACTCACAAATAATCATAGGAGTAGCCATCACATCATATTTTGTATTTGTTCGATCAATATGATTGACATTTATTTGGATGGTGGTAGACATCACTGTTCACATAGCAGGTGGCAGTGTATCTGACTATTTTACATGAATTGAATATTATGTCATGGTGTTTGTTAAAAGCCATTGCATGGGCTAAATAATCTGTAACACCAATTTATCTGCTCAATAGCACAATCACAGAGTTTCAGTTTCTTGTGACCGTGGAATTCTTGAGTTTTCAGAGATACTGCATTGCAGCAAGTCTCTGATCACTTGTTTTTCTTTAAAGTTAAAACTCCCTTTGAGGATAGGTGGCAATTTAATCAAATACTCATAGCATCAGAGAGCATTTAAAAAGGAAGAACTCCCAAGAAAATTGGCCTTTTTGACAAGTATTTAAAGAAAGACAGTTTGATATTTTAGTCTGCACAAAAAGAATGAGAAACAATGAGCTAAAAACCAACATGGCTGATAGTGGAGGCTCATCCCTTCTGAGTGTCCCTGTCAAATCTTTCTCTTAAGAAGTATAATGATTTACTTAACCTACTAATTTCTTGGCTTTTTTATTTTTCTAATTTTTTTTCCTTATCCGCTCCCTGCACTTTTTTAAATGAATGTCAGGGATTCCAGTTATACCATGTGCTCAGTAATTACTACAGAAGGCAGTTTGATTGTAAGACAGTTGTAGTCTTTGTAAGAGAAATTTAGAATTCACTGAAGCAAATACTTAGTGAGGGGGTGCCAAAGCTTGAGTCATTTAAAACCATTGTGAACAGAGCTCTAGGAAAGACCCAGAAGTAATGAATCCTGAATAAAAAGCAAAGGGCCAAAACAATCAAAAAGATCTTTTTCTAAGACAGACTGCTGGGCCACCAGAAAGTTCTTACTACTAAGAAGCAGCGTGTAAGCCTTTTTGGGTTTGGCGTGTGTTTTCCTTTTTGGCATATGTTTAAAATTGGAGTGTGTCTTGGTTTTGGAACCTAAGAATTCTAAAAGAAATTTTGTTTAAAAAGCAAGAGGAATTAAAAAATATAGTGTATGGGATAATATATGTATGTGCACATATATAATATAGTCATACATATTAATACATACATCTGAGAGTCATTTAATTATACATTGAAAAGGTGATATTTGAATAGAACATGAGGTCAAGGAAGTTCTTCAGTGAAGCTCTGTAGAAATAACATACTCATGTATGTGTTTTATATAAATGTCTCAGGATAGAACTGAGTAATTGCATTATATAGTTTAAAATACTTGTAATGGAGGTCAGTCCACAATGTGCTGGTTAAGGCTATTAGATCTCACACAACCAGCTATGTGATTTGAGTCCTGAACTTGGTGACTTGAGAAAAATGCAGTTTGTGTGTGTGTGTCTGCATGTGCTCAAAATCCCCAAAGGAGGAAGGCATGAAGCATGTAGGCTCTCTGGCAAAATTTAAAAAAAAAAAAAATGCATATGGAAAACACATACAAAAACTTTCTAAATTTATTTTTCCCACTATAGTTTAAATCATAGCAAATATAAAATGGATTCCCTTACATAGTTATAATTTTATTGTGAGAGCACTTGACATCCACTTTAGCATTTTTCAAGAATACAGTGTCTCTTTATTAGCTAAAGTCACCATGTGGTGCAGTATATTACTTGTTTCATTCTTTTTTTTTTTTTTTTTTTTTTTTTTTTTTGGTATATGGCTTGTGCACTCTTAATTATAATTTTGTATCCTTTGTCCAACAACTCCCCATACCACCACCACCAACCCACCACAATTACACCAGCCTCTGGTAACCACCATTGTATACTCTACTCCTATGAGATTTATGTTTAGAAGAGTATTTTGTTGTTGTTGTTTCTAGAGAGCACATGCACTCACCAGAAAGAGACAGAGACTGGGACCACCAGTGGTGTGGTGGTTAAGGCAGCTGGAACCCACATGGCCAATTGTACAGGTTGAATCCCAACCCAGCAGCTTGAAAAACATGCTGGGTATATGTGTGTGTGTGCCTGAAATCCTAAATGAAGAAATGGAGAAGAGAATGAGGATGACCATCTCCGCTGGATGTGCTTTCTCCCTTTCTCCCTCTCTCTCTCTCTCTCTCTGTCTCGCTGTCTTTCTCTGGCAAAGTGCACACACTCTCTAGCAAAATAAATTTTTCTTTTTCTGGAGAGGTTTTGGCTACAGGGTGTGTGTGCTCACCAGAAAGACAGAGAGAGACAGAGAGACAGAGAGACAGAAAGCGAGAAATCACCCCCCAGGGAGGATGGCCATGCTACAATCCCTTCTCCTCCATTCTCCGCGGGATCTTGGGCACACATGCATACGCGCCCAGCGTGAGTCTAAGCCACCGGGTCTGAGAATCGAACCATGGTTGACTACATGAGAGTTCAGTGACATAGCCATTATGCTAACTGCTGGTCCCTAGCAAAATAAAATTTGAAAAAATGAATAAATAAAAAAAGAAAGCAGGAGACTGAGAAACAGAGAAGGGAGGAGAAAGCAATCCCATGAGGAATGAATGGTCATGCTGCAATCTCTTTTCTATTTCTCCCTCCTTTCAGAATTTTGGGCATGTAAACACACTTGCCCAGCGTGTTTCTCAAACCACGGTGTTCAGGATTCAAATGACATGGTCAGCAATGTGAGATCTGGCTGCCTTGACCACTAGGCAACCCAGCTGGTCCAGGAAAACACATGGTCTAATCTATTATTTGTGCTTTAGCCACTTCCCTCACTTTTTACTGTTTTTGAAAGATGAATGAGATATTCTCTGTCATACTTATAAATTATTCCTGAAAGGCCTTTTACCCTTTCCTATGGGATTTTGGATTCCTTTACATTTAAGTCTACAGAGTCTCAAAGGATATGTAGCTAGGCATCATATTTCGGGTTATTCCAAGTTTACCAAGAAACTATTTATATCTAACTGAAATGTTTGCCTCCCTTTGCCTCTGTGATTAAAATACCAGAATAAAATATAGTTTTAGTTTTAATATTGCATTCTAATTTTAGTTGGTTTTTAAAAAAATAAAAGATAAGTCATAGACAGGAAATGGTAAGAAAGATAAAATTAAATGCTACTCCTTAGGAAGTCCTCAACCAAAATGTCCAGTTGGAATATGGGTCTTATGTGAAGATAATGACAGTTGTCTGTAACTATGTTCTTAGAGAAAAGTAGTTATCTGGAACTTTCTCATATCATTGGATATCTCGTTAGATCTTAAGTTTACGTTTTTATATTAACTTTGAACTTACTAACCTAAGCTTGGAGAGTTTCTTCCTTTTGATCTCTCTCCTAATTTAGCAGATAAAATATTTTGAAAAAAAATCAAGGAAGCAAATTGTTTTGTTCTCATACATCTTTGGACACAAATAGTACATGCTCCATCTACTTCTCTCAGAAGCTTTTCAGTAATCTCATCTAGCATCCTGAGAACTGGCCGTAAGTGGTGAGTGAGCATAGTCTGCCAGTAAAATTAGCTCAGCCAAATGGAGATCTATGAGCCATGCTCTCTGAATGTATTCTCTGATCTAATGCTGTAGTCTGACCTTTCTCCTTCACATTAACCCATCATTTTCTTTATAGACTTTCAGAACTAAGAAAAATATTTCTGATTGTAATGCTCTATGTCTGAGTGTTTTAAGAAACTTCCATAAGTAGATGTTGTGACCTTTTCTTTGTGTCCAAGCTGCTGCAATGTTTCGCAATGAGTTCCAATACAGTCTTAAAAATGAATATGCATATGTGGTCCCAATATTGAGAATCACTTCTGAGTCTCTAGATTTATACCTTGTACCCAAGTTTTCCAGCATGAAATTGAAAAGAATGTCAAAAAAAATTTAGAGATGGACACTGGGTGAGCAAGAAGAGTCTCCAGATTTTCAGATTTTTCTATTGTTTATTTCTAGAAAAACAATGGGGTAATTTTTGCATATACATTAAAATATGAAATTCATGAAGCTTCAACAAAAGTTCAAAGGAAACCTGCCTGAATGAAGTTGTCATTGTAATTCTGCAAGCAGACTCACTGCTGCCTTGTTCCTTTCCTCCATTCATCTCCTTTCCTTTCTAGAAATGAAAGATGCAATTAGGTCAAAGGGATTCTTTCTCTTTCCTTTTCAGGGATGTTACCACCAGTAACATCTCTTTCTTAGCAGCTTCCCATTAGCCTCACCTGTCACCTTCTCTCCCATTGAAAAACTATAAAGTTCTTGTTCTTTATCATTGTAATGGGTCTGATAAAATATTAACATGTATTGGGCTTAGTATAAAGCAAATGCCACAAAATGAATGTAGTGAAAAATTAATATACTGCCGTAAAATTGTTGTGACATTCTTAGAAATGCATTTTAGTCTAAAGTTAATTTAACTTTTTGTGTTTTCCACATCAGTTTTATTTTGTTCTTGGACAGGCCCTATTTGCCTGACTTGAATACAATGAGTCTGTTTTTATATTTAGTCATTTTTGCCTGTAGTTTTCCCATATAATATTGTCATAGCCATGTCTTTACTTATGTTAACACTTAGAAGATTGGAATGATGGGACCAGCAGTTAGCATAATGGCTATGTCGCTGGACTCCCATGTAGTCCAAGACCCAGTGGCTTAAACTCACGCTGGGCGCATGTGCGTGCATGCCCAAGATCCCGAGAGGAGAATGGAGAAGAGATTGCGGTGTGGCCATCCTTCTCTGGGGAATGATTTCTCGCTTTCTGTCTCTCTGTTTCTCTCTGTCTTTCTGGCAAGTGCACATGCCCTATAGCAAAAACCTCTCAAAAAAAAAAAAAAAAAAAAAAGAAGAAGATTGGAATGTTTGTCATTGCAGAAAAATTAATTACTGTGGATATTCATTTACATGAATATTTTTCCAGCTCAATTTTTAAAAGCATATTTCTTTCAAGAAATAAGCTTTCTTGAAAGTTTATTATTTCTCTAGAGATAGAGAGACAGACACAGAGAGAAAGAGAGAGAGAGGGAGGGAGACCCCCAACAGATCTCAGCCAGCCCAGGTCATGGGCATGGGTGTACGTTTGGTGTAGACAGGGAGACCTGGGACATGAACCCAGGACCTTCCCATGTGAGTCCAGTTGCATTACTGCTGTGCCATTGTATGCCCCTCCAGCTCAAATTTTTAACATCTCATAAATATAGACTAATTATATACATTTCAAGCCTGGAGAATTGAGCAAATTCATGTCATATCATATCCTTCCAGAAGTCTGGCAGAATGCAAGTAGCAAACCATGAAAATTGACCTGATTTCTAGAATTCACTCCAGGGTACGCTAAGATATGTCTGCTCAAAAAGATAAGTCAAGCACTATGTGAAGGCTGACCCAATTGGATCAGACCTGAGTTGTGAGAGAATTCTAAATGATAAGGGTTCTGTGCACTTCCTTTTCCGCCCAACTTAGCTTCTATCGTGAACAAGGCTACTTTCAACTTAGCTCAGAATTCCTCTGAGCCACAATTACTGGAGAAGTGGGGACCTCACAGCAGAGCACACAGCTTGTCCTAAATCCCAAAAAAAAAAAAAGAAAAAGAAATAGAGAGAAAAATAAATTGCTCTGTTTTGTATGACTCATACTTTACTTTTATATGACTAATATTTTACCTTTCTCTAAAAAAGCTAGTATTTAATATAATTAACTAGATTTTTTGGCCCTCCATAAATGTAGTCATTTAGTATATTCTAAGTTTCATGTAATACAAATATTTTGTATTCATCCATTTTTCTTTTAAAAAATGTATGACTCAGGGACAGTTGGCATAATGGCTATGTTGCTGGACTCCCATGTAGTCAACTATGGTTCGAGTCCTGGACCCAGTGGCTTAAACTCACACTGGGAGCGTGTGCATGCGTGCCCAAGATCCTGATAGGAGAATGAAGGAGAAAGGATTGCAGCCTGGCTATCCCCCCGGGAGGTGATTTCTTCCTTTCTGTCTCTCTGTCTCTGTCTTTCTGGCAAGCACACTCGCCCTATAGCAAAAACCTCTCCAAAAAAAAAAAAAAAAAAATGTATGACTCAGAAGGTTTATATTCCTGTAGCACCTGTTTTATCAGCATTTGTTGTTAAGGCTGCTCTGTGCCAACATCATACTCAGTGCTGGAGGTTAGAGGTGAATACAGCCCTCCCTCTAGAAGCTAGCGTACCTCAGCAGTGAGGGAGACAGAGTAGTGAGGCCCTCTAACCTAGAGTGAAGGCAAGTCATGGTAGTGCTGGGGGATTGCTCATTACAGTATCTTTCCAGAAATTGTTGCCTAGCCCACGTCTTAAAAATGAACAAAGCAAAAACAAAAGCATAGGATTTGGTCACCCAGGCTCTTTCTTCTTAGAAAGTTTCCTGTCCTTTCTTTGACTCACTCCTATTTTAAACTCAACTGAGGGGCCAGCAGATGGTGTAGCAGTTATGTCAGTGGACTCCTACATGGCTGACTGCAGTTTGAGTCCCAGACCCAGTGGTTGAAAATCACTCTGGGAAGGTGCACATGCATCCCCAAGATGCTAGAAGAATGGAGGAGTAGGAATTGTGGTGTGGGCATCCCTCCTGGGGGTTGATGTCTCAATTTCACACTTACTGTCTCTGTCTCTGTCTCTGGCAAGCACACATACTCTAAGGCAAAAACTTCTTTTAAAAAATCAATGAATTTTAAAAAATAAAGTCAACTGAGGTGTTACCTCCACCGAAAACTGTTAATTGACTTCTCAGGGTGGTGGGAGCTGTCCATGTCTCTCCATCCTTTCCTGTCATTATCTCCATCACAGCACACACCATGCTGTATTTCTGTTATTGGATTGTCTATGATCTTCTTCAACATAGGGCTTTTTTTTTCTTTTTTTCTTAATTCCCAGGCATCATTTTCTATTTCCAGATGCATAGAAGCCTTTATGTTACTGTTTTTGCAGACATTAAAAAAATTCATTATTTAATGAATCAAGATTGGTAATCTTAAATTGGTCACCATATTAGCAGTCATACAGACCAGCCTCCCATCAGTCAAAATCGGATTTGATTATATAATATTCATGACAGGTCATGAATATTATATAATAATATTGAATGACAGGTGGTCATTCATCCTTTCCCAAAATATATCCTTGTCAAAGACTGCATACATTTCAAGGAGATGCAAAAACCAAATGCTATGACATTAAGTTGTTTTACATATATACATATGAATGTGTATATATATATATATATATATATATACATACATAGATGTGTGTGTGTGTGTGTGTGTGTGTGTGCATACATAGTTACTGTATTTGGAATAAGCTTTTATCTGAACTTATTAGAGACAGAGCTTCAGTCACATGACTTGCATCTGTGAAGGGAGAATTGTTTGTTAAAAGCAAAGGAACTGAGCAGATCTCTTAAAAAAGCAGGAAACAGAACAAATGGTATCTTACTGTAATTGCCCAAGTCTTTATCCTTCCTTCTGTCTCTGGTAGCCAAAAGCAGATCCCATTTATGGAAAGCCTTAAAGCATTTAATTTTTGTGTTTGTACATTCTCCATGTCCAAATTTATATCTTTTTTCTTTCAGTGACTGTTATTTTTTCTTCAGCTTTTAAAATCTTGTGTGTGTGGTTTTTATGCTTGTTTGTTTTTAATTCTATAAACTTTATTCATGATATACAGCACAGACTCCAAGTTCATATGGGTCATGGCCCTGTTACAACTTCCTCCACAGAATACGCTGCGTGTTTGTCCTGCTCTCCCTCCCTGTCTCTGTCTGGTGAGCACATGCATCCTATAGGAAAAAAAAAATGCTCTGAAGCATCTAGTCTTCAAGGACCGATTATTATTTTTAGATTGTAGACATTTTAGAAGCCCAGCCAGTGCCTTCCCTGTAATAGGGGTCTCGGGTGTTTAAAACAAAATTATTAACTGTGAAAATCCAAACCACAATTTTATACTTTTTTTTATAATTTCCCTCCTAACCTTTTTATCCTGATACTTAAATGTATGCTTATCTAAGAAAATTTTAATTAAAATTGCTATGATTGAATGAAGAAAAAGAAAAATACAGAAGCAGGAGTCAAAATTTATCTATACTCCATCTATTCAATGGCCCAGTATTTTTTACAGGCTGATGAAGCTAGCATTCAGGTTTAGCACCATATCTAAGTTTACGTGCAGAACCAGGATTCAACCCCCATTTTTCTGGTTGAAAATCTATGACTTATTCTACTATATCTCTTGTTTCAGGTCCTTAATTAAATATCATAAATAAAGGTTAAAGCTCTACAACAGTTTAAGTATTATTTCTGATACGTATATGAAGTATTTACTAGTCCTCTTACAGCATGTAAGTAGGTACTCAGAGATCATCTATAGCTGTGAAGTATGCATTGTTTATCTTGGTCAAAGAAGGAGCCTTACACAGTTTAACATGGTGGCGTGGCATCAGCGGGACAGGTTTATGAAGTCAGTGTTGTTATTTAGACTGGGTTCTCCTTTCAATTCCAACTTTGTTCTATCAGTCTCTACCTTATGAGACAGCACATTACAAAATGAATGACAGTGGATTTAGTTTCTCGTTTCAGATCTTTCTGGAAGTATTTAATCTGGTCAAGTAATTTACTGTCTCTGTCCTTAGTTTTTCAGTAAAGGGCAAACCATGCACTTGATCCCATTGTAAAACCTGTAAGACAGCAATAAATGATAGGCCACATTTATTGATTATTTCTATCTTGCCTGGAATTAGGAGTTATTTGTATTATCTTATCCAGTTCTAACAGTAATCTAACACTGTTTTGTTTCATATTCTGTGTACATCATCATTATAAATAATTTGTTAGGATCCCACTTTCTTCATACTAATTCATGCTAATTGTTGTATGGTCACTGTGTGCTGAAGGAAGAGTTATCCTTACTGGCATTTCATAATCAACCTGAAAAGAGCAGAGAAAAAAAAAAAAAAAAAAAACATGAACCATGTATCTGGAGTTCAGCTTAACTTCTGCATGTCATGAAGAACCTTTTCCTCCTTTTTGCATAGAATGCAAAGTAGAAAAATACACGGTTGAAGGCAGTTTATCAACAAATATTTAATCATAGAACTCCTCAGCATTTACTAGCAAAGGTATAGGTTTTACACAAACTTCTAACACAGTTAGGGACCAAAACAAGTTTGTATTTCACAGTACTGATTTGGATGACAATAATAGTATAAGGCATAATTGAACCAATAAGAAAAAGAAAAACAATATTTATGTGCCGAGTTGTAGTATAAAACTGGCTGTTGTATTCTTTTGTTCATCTTTGGATATGTAGCGGCATAAAATTATAAGCCTGTGTTTTGATCAAACTGGCATATTACATGATGATAAGGCAGAATATGCCATAGAAAACACTCTAGAATAGTTTATGCCAGGCAATTACAGAAATGGAGATATGCCTATCTGGCATGCAATGTATTTTTCCCTTAGATTTTGTAAGACTCCATTTTTTTCTCTTTTTGCCAATTTTTGAGAGTATTTAGGACTCCCTTATAATAATTATAATCGGTGACTATTTCTGTTCTTTATGATCTTTCTAATAGGATGATGATCTAATGATCTTTCTAATCCAAAGAAAAATAGTTAAGTTTATGTTATAGGTGAATCCCAGGGGGAAAGATAATCTACTATACTTAATGACACTTTCAGCACGTCTCAGATATCTAGAGAGTAAATCATTCAATTGCTTCTTTGAGAGCTTTATAAACACAGAATTATCTACCACATATCTGCCCCTTGCCTATTACTTCATATCTATCTCAAAAATTATCTAACAGATAAAGAATATTGAAACTCAATTTGAGATATGTTAAGGAAGTGTACTTCATCATAAGCCATTAATAAATGCCAAGGGACACCCAAAATAATATTCTGGGGCCAGAGTGGCACAGTGGTAATGCAACTGGACACATGGGAAGGCCCCAGATTCCCATCTTGAGGTTTCTCTACACATGATGGGCATGCACCCCTGCACCTGTGATCTGGGGTAACTGAAGCTGTGCATGGGTCACAGTGTCAAAATCTTGTTGGGGGTGCCTCTATCTCCTCCTCCATCCTTCTCTCCATCTCTACCTGTCTTTCTCTTTTTTTCCCTTCTCTCTCAGAATAAATCAATATATTTTTAATTAAAAATAAATTATTATAAAGACAACATGACGATGTTGGCAGACCAACCACTGACTGACTAGTTACTATGCTCAGAAGAGGAAGTAGGTCTTTTCTACCAGAGACAATGGATAATTTTAAATATCCTTCTAAGATATTTCTGTATTCTTCAAGTAGGATTAGGTATCACAGAGAACTGCCTTATGCTATGGGAGCTAGAATAAGAGTAGTCAGTGCCGTGACTGATCATAAATGTCCTGGGAAGGAAGTGAAAGATTTCAGCTTTCAACTGTTGAGTCTATTCACATGCACTATTGGCATGACCGCCTTAACCCTTCACCTCACTTGTTCTTACAGGAGGGTTTAGTGTGTGTACTTCTATCATTCCCATCACTCCCTGTTCTTTTCTTTTCAGCAGGATTGCCCAGAAGCACTAGTCTTCAAACTTCAGTGTATATGAGAATCACCCATTGAGCTTGCTAACATACCAGTTTGCAAACCCCAACCCAAGAAGCTCTAATTTATTAGATCTATGTTGGAGATACTTGACTAAAAATGTTTTAAGATACCTTGGAATGGATGATCACCAAAGAGCTTTTTAGTTTCATGACTTAAAACTTCTCTGAAATGGGTTGAAATAGTTTATCTCGAAGATATTTCTTAGCCCATACATCCTATACTCTCTATATGTCTGCTAAGCCTTATTCAGGCCTAGTAAGTTGTTCTAGTTGATGTCATTTTTCACATGCTCTAAATGGAATTAGAAATTGAGTTCTAGTTCTGCAACCATCATAGCTTTGAAAATTAGACCCAAAATTATTCTTATATATATATATATATATATATATATATATATGTATATACACACACACATATATACATATAGGATACTTGTTCTAAAGAGCAGCAAATATAGGAACCATCTGAATATATCAAACTATTTTTCTCATGTTCAACATTTAGACAATCCAGTGGTACATGGATGTCTAGATGAAAATTCTTTTCTTTGTAAACCAGTTCTTCAGTGTATTAGGTTTTAATGTTTACATATAGTTATATAACCCTTAGAGGGACCCAATGAAAGTGTGTTTAATACAATAAGTCACTTGTCATTTAAAGTTATCATTCACTTATTAGCAACATACTTGAATGGTAAAAGAGTATTCTAGGAAAGATGAACAAAGGAAAAATCCTTCTGTAAGAAAACTTAGTAATGTCATTTATTCAAAGAAACAAATTTGATGCTAGAGTTAACCTATAACCTGTCAGAAAGTCCTAGATTATTAGTAAAACTTTTATAAAAAGGTTAGTATAGATACCAGTAGATGACATAATGCTTACGTCACTGGACTCCCACAGGGTGGACCACAGTTTGAGTCCCAAACCTGATGGCTTGAAACTCATACCACACATGTATACGTGTGTGCCCCAAATCCCACGAGGAGAATTGAGAAAAAATTGCTGCATGACATCCCCCCAGGGAGATGATTTCTCACTTTCTGTCTCTCTGTCTCTCCACTGAGCTTATCACCCTATAGCAAAAAATCTCTCTTAAAAAAGTTTTTATATGGGGAACTAGCAGTTAGTGTAATGGCTATGTCGCTGGACTCCCACGTAGTCGACCGCGGTTCGCGTCTCGGACCCGGTGGCTTACAACTCACGCCGGGCACGTGTGCGTGCGTGCGTGCCCAAGATCCCGAGAGGAGAATGGAGGAGAAGGGATTGCGACGTGACCATCCCCCCTGGGGGGTGATTTCTCGCTTTCTGTCTCTAATGTCTCTCTCTGTCTGTCTGGCGAGCGCACGCGCCCTATAGCAAAAAACCTCTCCAAAAAAAAAAAAAAAAGTTTTTATATGAAAAAGATTGATGTCTATTTTGTTTATTATTCACTTTATATGCATAAATAATAGCATAGGAGCTATTACATTGATCAATAATATTATGTAACTTTTTTGAAAGAACCATACCCTAAAGTAAAATGTTGGAAAACAGTAGTACAGCTTTATTTATTTACAGTATATATCCTGCTTGATTTCAGAAAAGATTTGTTAAGTTTTACAATTGAATTATGTTTAAAACAAGGAAAAGAACATGATACCAAATGCTAAGAATGAGAAAACACTTACTCATTAAAGTAATTAAAGGAAAATGTGAGAATGAATTGGACCCGACAGTCAAGGAATGATCAGAAATAAGCAAAATGCCAGCAGGTGACAGTGGTTAAGTTCCTGGACTCCATGTGGTCGACTGTGGTTCGAGTCCTAGACCTAATGGCTTGAAATCCACATCAGGCACATGTGTGTGTACACCCAAACCACAAGAGGAGAACGGAGGAAAAGGATTACAGCATGGCAATCCTCCCGGGGGGTTGATTTCTGACTTTCGGTCTCTCTCTGTGTCTGCCTCTCTGGTGAGTACATGGTGCTCTTAGCAAAAATCTCTAAAAAAAAAAAAAAAAAAAAAAAAAAACTGATCAAAACAAATTTTAATAACTTTCCATATTTAAAGAGACCAGGAATAAATCCATGTGTCACTTTATCTTAGAATTTAATCTGTGTAAAGATTGGACTGATCTGGTTATAGAAGTTTTATTATGTGACATAAGAAGTTCCAGGTCAAATCTTCAATAGGTTAAGAATCTAATCAATGTCAAAGTCTTATGGGTTAGCTCATGTCATTGGAATCAAAGGCTAATGACGTCACCACCAAACACTAAAGAATATTACATTCTTCATAGCCATCCCTCAGTGAAGAGAATCAGAGTACAGCAGTGATCAGTGATCGAGACATTGAGATAAAAATGTGTATGCATTTGCCGAGGAGCATTAGGATGGGAGAACCGGACCAAAGTTTTATTGAGGTGAAAGTGTGGCATGCTACAAGGTTTAGTGTTTGATGAAGAAGTAAGTTAATCTCTAGAGAACTTTTAACTATCCAGAGGAAATCATTGAAAATTAAAGGGTTGCAAGGATTGAAATTCAGTACATATGTCCATAACTAGTATTTTGGTAGCACAAGATCTGTTCTTTTTTTTTTTCCCTCTCAACTATATATCTTAATTAAAAAGAAAATTATGGCCCTGAAATGTGTAACATAGTAGTCATGATATGATAAAGTCAGTGAAATATTTCATCCTGATAGAAATAGAAATTGGAGCATCTTGGATTTCTTTTTTAAAAAATTGTATTTGAGGCAACTGTATCTCCATTCTTATTGGCATCTGTGTTCAGCCCTAATAATTATGACTCCTATGGCAATATATTATAAATTACAAATCAATGGTTTGAACTTTGATTTCCTTGTTCACATTATAAAGCTAGACTTTGTGAGGGAGAAGGAAAAAGAGTTCAGGTAGATTCTCAGCCTGCTTTGTCAACCTGGAGATTACAATGCAAAAAGGAGAATCTTTCTCATCTACATAGTAAGAATGGCATGTTACACTTCCTAGTACCTCACAAGATTCCTTTTATAGATTTGGAGAGGATGTTCCCTTATTTCAGCTTTCTTATCTTCTATAATTCCACATTCACATAGTTTAATAATATCATCTTGTAATTTTAAGAAAATGTGGCTAAATAATTGTTTTCTTTGGTTCAAGAAACTTTCTCCTTAGAGTAGAGGCTGTATCCAAATCATTATTTTTGTCAAAGTAATTTGATCAGAATAATGCCAATTCTAGATAGAAATTCTCCTAAAATTATTGCCACTTAATAGATGGTGATACTATGTACCTTTTAAAAGCTTGGCAAATTAAAAGGTGATATCTGGGGATCAGCAGATGGCATAATGTTTATGTTGCTGGACTCCCACAGAGTCAACTGTGTTTCAAGTCCCGGAACCAGTGGCTTAAAATTCATACCAGGTATGTGTGCATGTATGCACAAAATCCCTAGAGGAGAATGGAGGAGAAGGGATAGCAGTGTGGTCATCCCCCCTGGGGTAGGGGGGATTTCTCACTTTCTGTTACTCTGTCTCTCTTTGTCTCTCTGGTGAGTGCATGTACCCTATAGCAAAACTCTAAAAAAGACAAGTGATATCTGCTTAATCTACACATTTTATAAAATATTGTCTGAACAATCTTATCAGGAAGTGAGAAGATGCTTTTTAAGTAATAAATTCAATTTATTTGTGCTTCTGGTATTAAGTGAAACTAGTAAGGCTAGCCAGACCTTTCTTCTTCCAAAACTAGCTTTCATTTATTAACATTAAAATTAATTACTATTATTTTTCATTTATTAATTATAAAAAAATTAATAGTACTTATGTCCATAACTAACATTTTAGTAGCACAAGAGCTTTTCTTTTTTTTCCAACTATATATTTTAATTAACATATATACTACTATGCTGCTATTAATTTTTTATTTATTATTATTAATATCAAACTCTAAAGCATTAAACACTAAACCACTGAGGAATTCACTTTTTTTTTTTTTTAGAGAGGTTTTCGCCATAGGGCGCGTGCGCTTGCCAGACAGACACAGAGAGACAGAGAGACAGAAAGTGAAAAATCACCCCCCGGGGGTATGGCCACGCCGCAATCCCTTCTCCTCCATTCTCCTCTCAGGATCTTGGGCACGCACATACACGCACCCGGCGTGAGTTTTAAGCCACCAGGTCCAGGATGCGAACCGCGGTCTACTACATGGGAGTCCAGTGACATAGCCATTACACTAACTGCTGGTCCCAGGAATTCACTTTTTTTCTTTTTTTTTTTTTGGAGAGGTTTTTTTTTTTTTTGCTATAGGGCACGTGCACTCACCAGACAGACAGAGAGAGAGAGAGACAGAGAGACAGAAAGCGAGAAATCACCCCCTGGGGGGGATGGCCATGCTTCAATCCCTTCTCCTCCATTCCCCTCTCAGGATCTTGGGCATGCACGCACACGCGCCCGGCATGAGTTTTTTTAAGCCACCAGGTCCGGGACGCAAACCGCGGTTGACTACGTGGGAGTCCAACGACATAGCCATTACGCTAACTGCTGGTTCCCATATTGTTTTATTTACTTTTGATATCTAGTGATTAGAACTCCCAAAGTTAAATATGGGCTCAAGTACAAAACTGATTATTTCCCAGATCTCCTGGAGATGTTACTAAACATGGTATCAGAATTAAAAGGGTTCTGTGGCCCATTGATTTGGCATGCTTTGTATATCACTGTCTCTCCCTGAGATTCAAATATTTCATAGCATATCGCAAACTCTCAAAAGGATCACCATGTCCATATCCATGTAGCATGGCATCTCCCAAGCTTATCTGTGCAGTTTACCCCAAACACATAGCCCAAGATTTATCATGAAAACCAGATAAATGTCAATGAAAGGCTATTCTACAATCTGTCTGATTGCTACCCTTCAAAACTGTCAAGGTCAAGGCTTTAGAACCAAAGGAGACATGGAAACGAAATCTACTGTGGTATTCTTGATGAGATCTTGAAACAATAAGGCATTAGATAAATACAAGGTAATCTAAATAAACTATCAAAGTTAGTTAATAATATCAATATTGGCACTAATTAATTCTAAGAAACATACCATACTAGTGCAAGATGTTAAAAATAGGGAAAACTGGGGCCAGCAGGTGGCATGGTAGTTGAGGTGCTAGACTTCCTCACCTCACGTAGTCAACTGCAGTTCAAGTCCCACACCTGGCAGCTTATGTTCTTGTTTTCCCTTTCTGTCTCTCTGGTCAAATTAAAATATAATAATGATAACAAATGGAATTAAACAAATAAATAATTATTTCAAATAATAAGGAAAACCATGTGCAGAGGGTAATAGGAACTCTCTATACTATCGTTTAATTTGTCTGTAAATCTAACACTATTTTAAAAATATGAAGTCATTTCATAAAAACAGCTCCATTAATAAGGCATGTACTTAATTATATGAACCTTTTTCTATTGACAGTATTTGTGCTGCATGCAAAATAGATTAGATCATAGAAGGATGTGGAAATTTTAAACTGGTAAAGGAAAAGTAAAGAAATGAAGGCATACAGAGATAAGGATGTTGAGGGAAGCAAGAACCTCTCTATCAATAAAATGTTGAGCCAGAAGATCATAATTTGAATTTAGATAATTGCCTCACTCCCTTGAACATATGAAGATGCCACAACTCATAGAAAACACAATGCTCAGATTCCCAAATTAGGTCTTTTGATATTTGACTGGGAGACTGGCAGATGGACTGTAGAACATTGCAGAATTGTCCTTCTAAAGGAGGCAGCTAAGTTTTCAGCTGTACACATGGAGAAGCTGATTCTGAGGATGCATCTTCCTATCTAGTTCCCATGGCTGGGGCATTTACTGTGTCTCTTGAAATGTTCATTCAGTCTTATGCAGTATCTGGGGATGGATTTGCATGTAACTATAGCACTCATACTTAGCAAGTTTTACACTCCTGTTTTTTTTTCTAAAAAAGATTTATTTAATTTTATTTATCATTATCATTATTATATTTTAATTTGCTATAGAGAGAGATAGGGAGAAAGAGGGAAAGAAAGAAAGCAAGCCACCAGGTCCAGAACTCAAACCATGGTTGACTGTGTAAGATTCCAGCTCCTTTAACCACCATGCCACCTGCTGGCCCTGATACACTCCTATTCTTATGCCAATGATTTCAGAAGAAAACTACTTAAAATGCTTTATATGTAATGACTGGAGGTATCATAACTGGCAGTATAATTATTAAAACAATAACAAATGTCATCACTGCTATTTATCAAACTGTGCTGAAACTTTTATTTTATTCCATTTAAACCTTGTAACAAACCAAAGAGAAAACTCTTCTGTATATCTACTTTTTTTATATAGCTGCTGATGTAGGGATTTCCCTGGTTTAATCGGGTTTTTTTGTTTGTTTTTTTTTTGGTTTTTTTGGAGAGGTTTTTGCTATAGGGCACGTGTGCTCACCAGACAGACAGACGGAGAGACAGAAAAAGTGAAATCACCCCCCAGGGGATATGGCCACGCTGCAATCCCTTCTCCTCCGCTCCTCTGTTCTCCTCTCAGGATCTTGGGCACAGACGCACACGCGCCTGGCGTGAGTTTTAAGCCACCAGGTCCAGGACACGAACTGCAGTCAAGTACATGGGAGTGCAGCGACATAGCCATTACGCTAACTGCTGGTCCCCCTGGTTTAATCTTAAGCCTATCAATTAATGTTTTAAAAGCTAAACTTCTTATGACTTGTTAAACTGTATTCTTAGGGAGAATAAGTAGAAGCCCTTTTTAGCAAAAAGTTTTGGGGGAGGTTTGGTGCTGTAACCAAATAAATTTAAATGAATTAAACTCATCTGTTCTTCCTGAAATGAATAGAATATGGAGGGAGCTGATGATAGCAAAAAATTCAGTAGGGAATCTGCCGGGGTCCAGCCTCGGCGGGGGTGGGTTGACTCGTGGGAAGCGGCGAAGGTGAACAGAAACAAAAATTAGACTAAGACCTTAATGCCTTTAGCATGTTTTTAGCCGGTCACAGCCAGAGTTAGCTCTAGGCTGCCGCGCTAGCGGCTGTCAAACACACGTATTTATTGAGGGGTGTCTTACAGGGGTAGGAGGGGTGAGGGGGAAATAAAAGATTTACTCTATGAAACAGAGAATTTAAGGCACAGAAATAATAATTATAAAACATGATGTCTGTCTTATATGATTAGGTATAATTAATTATAGTTTTTAGGATGAAAGCGTCTATTTGTCTGGTGCATTTTCTTCTTAAATCTTGATTGTCGGACAGGGCCTTTTCGGGTGAGAGGGTCTGGTAGCTCAGGAGGCAACACAGGGTGTTTTATTAGCAGTTTTTTATAGTTAACAGCACTCACGGGAGAAACTGCTTGTAATTAGGTGCTATCCCTTGCTTGCCTCAGACTAGATAAGAACTTTTAGCTAAGGTAGTTACTCTTTCTTTTGGAGTCTTTAGGTTTCTTTATTTTGTCTTTGTTAGCGAGATTTGTCTTTTTTCTATTAACCCATGGGCCCCTATATTTATTTGCCGAATTTTTTGTCTGTTAATCAGTGAATTTTTGTGCTAATTTGGCCTAATACAAGGTAACTTTGGCCTGTAGCTTTAACAAGAAGTATTTACCTAAAACTAGCCTTAAACTAACTTAGTCTACATATGTTACTAACACTAATTTGGCTTATACTAACTCAACTTAACATACGTTAATTTTAGTTTAAAATAGGCAGGTGGAAGAGTCTGTCTCAGGTTCCCTGGCCCTTTACTCTTGCAGGGTACCATAATAACAGTAAAGCTCACGGCAGAGAAATTGAGTGCAGGCCAGTACAGTGACACAATAGAGAGTTAGTACCAGTCTGTATTGTCTGCATGGCCCCGTCAGGAATCCAATAGGAAAGCTTACTTTCTTAACATATTAATGTATTCATAGTGTCTCTGAACTGATCTGGGATAATAGGAAGTAGATTTGTCTCTTAGTACAATTTTTGTTTGATTGTTCGGAGGTCTTTTCTTGAGTTTCTTGAATGATTGAATTAAAAAAAATAAAAAGGTGTTCTTTGTTCCCATCAGGTACAGTCATTGCCTATGTCTTCACTCTCTCTGTGGGGATAATAAGCCATCAATGACTTGTCGTCACTGGCAAAGGCATTCCAAAACTTAGTGGTGAATCACTTCTCATCAATTACCTAAGTTTGTAGCATCAGCAGATAAGAGATGGTTGTGCAATATCTGCCGTACATGTAATGTGTATGGAACACCTCCTCCTCGACTAATTCATTCTTTTCTATAATTTACAGCTTCCAGATATATGTCAGTGATTTAACTTCTTTAGATCTTATTTGAGTGAGTGGTAAGATAATGCCATAAAGCATGATGTAAGCCTGATACTTTATTTTTATCCTTTCTCTCTGTGAGACTGACATTAATAGAAAATGTCATTCCCTCTTAATCTATAGATGAGGTTCAGAAAAGTTTGTTGAAAATTAAGTCAGAACTATTATTTTTTAATTCACAGTATTCAGAAAAGTATATCTACCTCTGACTTGAAATGAGTGAAACTCAAAGGGTTAATATGTTGGCCATTGTCTTTCAATTTCACTGAAAGTTGTGTTTTTAAGAGATTACTTGGGTGACCAGTAGATGGTGTAATGGTTACTTCACTGGACTCCCATATAGTTGACTATGGTTCAAGTCCTGGACTTGGTGGTTTAAAACTCATGCTGGGCACATGTGCATGCATGCCCAAGATCCCGAGAGGAGATTGGAGGAGAAGGATTTGTGGTACAGTCATCTCCCCTGTGCAGTGATTTTTTGCTTTCTATCTCTTTGTCTCTCTTGTGAGCACATGTGCCCTATAGCAAAAGTCTCTCTCTCTAAAAGAGAGAGAGAGAGAAATTACTTGGAGTGAATGTCTGTAATTCAGCATTTCCCCTCTGTTATTTTCCTTCCTGCCATTTTGTACTCAATTTTCCTCATACTGCAGATTTTTTTTTTTATGCTTAAGGGAACTCCTTGATTCTACCATATAGTCAATATTCAAGACCATATGTCAATGAAAGTTAAGATATGTCTTTAAATGTCAAGCACTAGTTAAAAGAAGAAAAAGTGTATATCTAGAGTTATAGTGATTTTATATTAAAAGATTAAATCTTCTACAAATAGTTTGTAAAAACCAACATTTAATGATGGTGAGTTCATGATATTAAAGAAGGGTTATTGAACATGTTTCTTTGCCTACAGAAAACTGCTGGATTTGCTACAGATTTCTCCTATCTTGTTACAGGAGATCAAATTTCCTCAAGGTGATGGTTCCTATTTTTCCTCTTCTACTTGCAGGAGAACTTACAGGGCTTTGAAGAATGGCAGATGAACGGAAAGATGAAGCAAAGGCACCTCACTGGACCTCAGCTCAATTAACAGAGGCGTCTGCACACCCACATCCACCCGAGATTAAGGATCAAGGCGGGGCGGGGGAAGGACTTGTCCGAAGTGCCAACGGATTCCCATACAGGGAGGATGAAGAGGGTGCCTTTGGAGAGCATGGGTCACAGGGCACCTATTCAAATACCAAAGAGAATGGGATCAACGGAGAGCTGACCTCAGCTGACAGAGAAACCGCAGGTAAGAAAGGCTCTTCTGTCACTTGTGCTTGCTTTTTGCTTTGAAGTCAGCTTAGGCTGAAAGCGAATTCATATACAGCACTGATCTTTCTCTAGTCCAGGACTGGAATTCCAGTCAGTCAGGGGAAATAAACACCCAAAGGAAGGAAAAGTCATGGCAATTTGCTCAACATTCCCCAAATTAGTTGCATTCTCAATTGCATTTCCCTATTTAATTTTTGCAGACAAATGGCTCAGTTTATGTGCTTTTCTAGAAAATAGCATTTTAGCCCATTGAAGAAAAACTTCACAAATAGTTTCTTTTTAATTCTCTTTAATTACATTGAACCTAAATCCAATAGATTAACTAGAAGCATGTTTAGTTTTTAAGTCAGAAAGAATTATAAAATCCATCTCCCTAACTTTCAAAAAACAAAAATAATGAAGAAAAAGAGAAACAAATACATACACATATAAAGAACTATTTCATATTTCCTCAGATAGCTTTTTTAAGAAGTGGTATAGAAAGGCTTGAAAGATAATATAATTTTCTCTTAAATACTTCCTTTCAAAGTATGGTTTTGACCAGTAGTTACCTTTACTGCATCATTGATAAGAATCATTCATCATCAATGTTATAGTCATCATAAAGCATTATTGGCATTAAGAAATAAGCCTCAATTGGATATTCTTCGTCCTTAGTTTACTTATTTTCTGTAGTTCAGAATTTTATGTATGTGTACTCAACAACTTGCAGACAGTATCTTACACTTGAAATGAAAGTAAACTACAAGTAGTAAGAGAGGCTATGTTGCCTTCAAAATCACTTCTTATTTATGCAAAAATTGGTTTTCTACACTCCATGAGTCAGCACCATTTATCAGCACTCTGGAAAAAAAGTGTGTAATTTTTTAAAGGAAAATATGAAATGCATTTCAAATGATAGAGGAGAAATTATAAAAGTACATAGTGAGAAAAAAATGAAAACCCTCATTCATTTAACAGTTGAGCACTTTCTACATGCAAAGTGTTGTGTTGGCTTCTGTTCCGGACTGTGTGTAAAGGGAAGTTCCTCAACATCATGGATCAGAGGATATCCTAACACACGTGAGACCTGTGCATACAGTTAATTTTTAAACAAGAACAGCATGTTTAGTGTCAAATGAACAGTATAAAAGGCACATTTGAAGAGAATTGTTTCTACTTAGGGCCAACATTCCCAAATTTTGTTTAGAAGTGTTTTGGGGTGCCATGGTACAATCACAACAGTGCAGCAAGGTACTTCATGGTTACAGTGAAGATTAAATACTCAAGGAAAACAGAAATACTCAACATCTGTCATACACTGCATGAACTGTTAGTTCAAGATAGTTCATGGTTTCAACATTATTTCACTGTGTATTGCTTTTGAAAATGACACCTTTGCAAAGTCGGGTTTTCAATAATTGTTCTGAAATAATAAGTGCCCTGCAGAAATCCAGGAGAAATCGGAAAAGGGGATGGTGGTATCTAATCTGATTCAAGGATTTGAGAAGGTGTGCAGTGCCCGAAAGGCACATCTTTCCTATTAGTAAGAAATGATGTTTGGGGCCAGCAGGTGACATTAAGGTGCTGAACTCCCATATGGCTGACCATGGTTCAAGTCCCAGACCTAGCAGCTTAAAACTTATGCCAGGCACATATGCATGCATGCCCAGAATCCCAGGAGAAGAACAGAGGAGGAGGAATTGGGGTGTGGCCATCCCCCTGGAGGGCTGATTTCTCACTTTCTGTCTCTGTCTCCCTCTGTCTCTCCAGTAAGCACACACACCCTATAGTAAAAATCTCTTAAGGAAAAAGAAAAGAGAGAGAGAGAAAGAAATTATAGTTAAGAATGATATAAAACCATTATTTTCACTTTTGTGGTTATGATGAAGATTAAAATATGTTTGTAAAGTGTATAAAAAGAATAGCTCAATAAACAGTAGTTATTTTCTTATTTAGTATCAGAGGGTGTTTGCACTCACCAGAGAGTGAGATAGAGTCCGTCAATGGGGCACCATCACACTATAATCTTTTTCCTTCATTTCTCCATCTTATACCTACTGCACACACATCCAGTGTATTTTTTCAAGCCTCTGAGGCTGGAATTCAAATCACAGTTGGCCATGTAGAACCCACCTCTCAATGTACAGTTCTTAACCACTGGCCAGCCCAAAATAGTAGCTATTAATTACCATTAGTATTTTATAATGGTGGTATCAATATGGACAACATAGCACTTTGGTCAAGGAATATTTATCATTTTCTATCGAGTGTAACACAACTTGAAAAAGGTCGAACTGTTGTCAGGAACACTAAGGATTTTGAAGGGATTGAGGTATGAGGAGACAAGAGCTTATTATAGCATAATGCTTTTGAAGAGGAAAACAAAAAATAAAGTAACCGTCCAAAATTTTTCTCATTATCGTATCCCATAGCACCTGGGATTCTCCCTCTAGTATTCAGCAAATTTGTGTTGAGTGAGTGAATGAAAGAATGAGTGAATAAGTGCAGAATGAAGAAAGTCTTTTTCAAATTGACGATGAAAACTACTGAGAAGTCTCTTTTCCCTTGAGTGCTTACAAGCGACACTCACTGACTATTGTGAAGGCTTATAAGACACTCAAGAAAAAAAAATCATTGTAGTGTGTGTTTGGTCAAGCAGCAGAGAACCTACGTCACTCACTATTTTATTTGCTCAGTAGTATTAATTAAGCATTTAAAAGCATTAGAAAAATCTGCCAGATTGTTATGTCCTTGCCACCTTCTTTGAGATAATATAAATTTAAGAGACTGTTTCTTTTAAGTAATAGTTTCAGGAGCATGCAGAGTTCATTTTGAATGCAGCTTAACATATATCAAAGGAATTTTTTTTTTTGAGATATTTTTGCTATAGGGCATGTATGCTCACCAGAGACATAGAGAGAGACAGAAAGTGACAAATCACCCCCTGAAGAGATGGCCATGCCACAGTCTCTTCTCCTCTGTTCTCCTCCCGGGATTTTGAGCATGCATCTGCCTGGTGTGAGTTTGAAGCCACTGGGTCTGGGACTCAAACTGTGGTTGGCCATGTGTGAATCCAGTGACATAATCACTATGTCTTCTGCTGGTCTCACAAAGGAATTTTATATTACTTTACATATGTTCATAGCGATAAAGGTGGTAAATAATTATCTGTGGGTTATCAGGGTAATGTATGTAATCTAAACTATGGTGTGATTTTAAACTAACTTCCCTCAAAAAGTAACATAGTATTAAATTTATTTGCTGTGTGGACAACTGAAGGAAAAGGAAAATGTAAAATTTTGTTTCCCCATACATACAAAGGATGTTCCAGTGATAAGTTAATATGCAATTAAATTTTCTCCAAGCCCTATTTTAGTAGCTTAACAAATTTATCATTGATGGTTTATACACAATGATAGTGTTTCATAAACTATGTAGCGAAAGTCATTCCCAGTAAAAAGAAATGTTCTTTTTTAAAAAATTTTACCTATTTATTTGTTTACTTTTTTTATACATTCAATTGAATTATTTAGCTTACAAAGTGAACTTTTCAATATGTGAACATTTCTCCCTGGTTCAGTTGATCAAAATATAACAGCACTACCTCCCTGTCCTGACAATGCTCTGTCTAAATGTTCTTAAGTGTCAGCTATGGTCTTTAAAAATATTATGCTCTTTTTCTCTTTCTACACACAAACACACACACACACACACACACACACACACGAAGTTTATTTATTTATTTCTTCCATGAAAGAGAGAGAAGGAAGCACCCCCAACATGGTCTTCATGCCACAGTCTAGTCTCAGATAGCTGAGATCACACGCACACATGCCAGCATACTTACCGAGATCCTGGGACATGAACCAAGGACCTGGCCAATGTGAGTCCAGTTGTATTACCACTGTGCCATCACCTGGCCCTGGCTGCTATTATGTTTTAGGTGATTATTTATTTTTTTTAGAATTATTTATTTTACTTATTATTATTGTTTTTTGTTTGTTTATTTGTTTTCATTTGATCACAGAGAGACAGCAAGAGAGAGAAAGGGAAAGTGAGAAAGCAAGGAGCCAGGTCCAGGATTTGAGCCACAGTGGGAGTCCAACACCTTAGCTACCACATTACCTGCAAGCCCCAGGTGATGATTTACTTTAAAGAGGATCAAAGAGCTAAATACCAACTCACTTTTTTTTCATGTACAACGATCTGTCAGTATTTATTTCTTTCACACTATAAAGAAGATCTCTCAGGACATTGTTGACATGAAGCATTTCTCAGTCACATCAGATCCTCAGCTCTTTGTTATGGTGGCCAGGTCTTTACTAGTTGTGTACAAAAATCACCCTTCTACATTCTTTCTTTACTATAGCTCTCTCTTTATTTTTAGAAATACATCTTTTCCCAAGTTTATTTTAAGTTGGGCTATTTAAACAGGATCACATGATAAATAAATTGTCATCACCATGTCTTCTTTCCTTTTCCTGCATCAGAGTGAACTTAGTTCAACCAAAGGTCTTTATTCTCTCTCAGTGTCTCTTGATATTGTCTATCTTTATTTATGGGCTGTAGAAATTTCTAAAGGTGTAGGGCCATAGTTTGCTTATCCTTGATCTTATGTACCAAGACCAAGGCATGGGCAGCAGGGACTGTTAGATAACAATAATGTTTTTCAGTTATAGTTCTTTACAGCTTACTCTTCTTGTTTGTTTTGTTTTGTATTTTCTGACAAATTCAAGCTATTCTACTGAAAGATAGAATTATTTTCTCAATTATGGTATAATTTTTGAGCAATATTTACCTTACTACTATAGTTTTCTTTTTAGGGAAACTTGAAAAAAGAAATGTGGTTTATGATCTAGCCACTTAAGAAAACCCTTGTTGGGACCAGCAGATGACGAAATGGTTACGTTGCTGGACTTCCATGTAGTTGACTGTGGTTCAAGTCCTGGATCCAGCAGCTTGAAACTCACACTGGACGGGCGTGTGTGTGTGTGTGCATGCCCAAGATCCAAAGAGGAGAATGGTGGAGAAGGAATAATGGCATGGCCATACCCCTGGTGGGGGTGATTTCTCACTTTCTGTCACTCTGTCTCTCTCTGTCTTTCTAGCGAACACATGCACACTACAGCAAAAATCTCTCTAAAAAAAAATAAAAAAGCTCTCGTTCTAAGAAGAGTAAAGCATCATTTAAAAGTTATTTCCAAATCACAAATAATAAGAGTGAAGACTTGTGATAATCCCTTCTCTCCTTTTTACTTTATCTTTAATGAAGAAAGAGGAATGCATTTTGATCACCAGAGTTCCAACTCTCAGTTACATTGAGAAGCTTCATCATTTAAGTTTCTTTGTGAGAAACAAAAACCAAAGCATATCAGAATTCATATCAAGATAACATTACATTGCTTGTAAAATTCAGAGTACTGATTTATAAAATTTTGACTTAAAAATCATTTTAGAGAGTGAAAAAGTAACTCTTCAAATGACATTATGAGGACACAGGAAGGCAGTAAATCCCTGTATTCTTTGTGCACATGACGTGCCAATGTAGCTGATGTTTACTTCAACTAGGATCCGTTACTTATTATATCAAACCCTACCCTTTTTGTGTTTGTTTACAGAATCATTTTGACCTCAGCTCTTTCTGACAGCAAAAACAGGGATCTGCTAACAAAATAGCAGTTTTTAGCCTTGCTTGGAAAAATGTCATCTCACTGTTGCTCAATTTTCATTTATAGAGAGGAAAAGATTATCTAATTTTTACTTATCCTCCAAGAATTGCTGCAATAACTATTATGAAAACATATGTAAAACTACAGCTTGGGAATTTGTGTAATTTCCCGTGCTTCTATAGTGCTCAGATGTATAAAGCATCATCACATCTTCTAAATCATTTTATCTTTGGGAGATTTCCTATAGTCTGTTTCTTGTTAGCATCTTCATTTTACAAGTGAGAAGACCAAGGCGCAGAAAGACTGGCTAAGTGGCTTGCCCAAGATTACAATATAAGAAGGTGAAGGAGCTGGATTATGAATACAGTGCTCAGGAATCCAGTGCAATTCTTTCTTTCCAGTGATCCTACCTCCAAGAGATGGCATGGGATTTTTTTCTACAGTTTATAATTTACTTGAGTTTATAAAGCTGCTACTGGTTATAAAGCTTTGCAGATTCATTTTGATGAACACACACACACACACATACAAAGATATATTTGATAGATGGCTCTAGACTTTGAAAATGTTAGGATCTGTCCTTTATTTAAAAATGGCAATAGAACCTTCTAATTCTCTATGATAATTATGGATGATATAATAGCAACTTGGAAGAGACTGACAAGATGACCTTTCACAGTCCTCCCCTTTACAGGTCGAGTCACCCGTCCATGATCACATGATGACTACCAGAATCCAGATCTCCTACCTTATAACTCTTAAATCAGTGCTCTTTCCACTGTCCCACTCTGCCATATTGGAACAGCACAGTCTGTTTAAGCAGTTATCAATTACAGGCAAAGAAGGCAATTGTTCTCATGTTACGAACTGTCACACTTGTGCATCTTTAAGCAATACATATTATCATGATGTTATTCCTAGTTTCTGCCTGACTAGGCAAGAAAGGAAGGCTTTCTGAGATGTTATATAGATACCAAAATATTAAAGTATTTAAAACCAAGTTTTGATGATTTTTTATTATCCTAAGGTACAATGTTTTGGATATAAGAACCACTAGTCAGAGTATAAAGGATCTTTGTGACTACCAAAAGCCAGAGTCAGCCATCTTTTCAGGTAAAAGTAAAGATTAAAGGACACTTCCTCAGTTTACTCTCCACAGTTCCCCAGGATGCCTTTGTTTCCCCAGCATTTGCAGGCTCTGTCTCCAAGTCTGCTTCCTGCCAAAGAGGTGGAGCTGTCAAAGCTCTTCCAGGATACATGTTGTCACATTTTCAAAGCTTATTAAGGTAACTGTTTTTGTTTGTTTGTTTGTTTTTGGAGAGGTTTTTTTGCTTTACGGCCCATGTACTCACCACAAAGACAGAGAGACAGAAAGCAAGAAATCACCCCCACCACGACTGATGGCCACACCACAATCCCTTCACCTCCATTCTCCTCTTGGGATCTTGGGCATGCATGCACATGCGCCTGGCATGAGTTTAAACCACTGGGTCTGGGACGTGAGCCACAGTCAACTACATGGGAGTCCAGCAACGTAGCCATTACACCATCTGCTGGTTCCGGTAACTGTGTGTTCTAATGCCTTGCCCTATACTTTAACAACCTCATAGCTCAAACAACTAAGGGAGAAACAGACTCAGATACATAAATTTATTATTGCTACAGCTAGAAATTTACCTTGAAAACACATGATAGGGAAAAAAATTTATCTTCTTTTAGATACAAAAAGCTAAGACTGTACCTTTAAGCATCTCTCTGCCTCTCTTACAGATCTTAGAAAATGCAATCCTGCCTTTTCTCCCCTCTCCATTCTCCCCTGCCTCCCTTTCTAGATTTGATATGGATAAATAGAAATCAGTATCCCATTGAAAACATAGGCTCCTGTATATTGATGTAACAGTGTATTAAGTTACATAAAGCAGAATAGCACAGAGCCTTTCCCTTGCAAAATGACTAAAGTCATCCACCCCCCCCCCAAGACAAATAAACAAGCTAGCCTAACAATACAAGAGGTTGCAGATTTTCCTTTTCTTGTTACCATGCCAACCACTCAATGCACTGGCTGCCATTTCTCAGAGCTCTGCCGAGAGAGGAGTGTGCAGAGCAGAGTTATTTAGCATTCAAGGGTTTATCCGCAGAAAACCACACAGCCTCACTGCGAAGCATCTGGGCCTGAAGACACCGATGGATGAGAACCGAAAATGGGAATCTTTTCAGTGTTTTCCTTTGAAAGGTTAGGCGCCTGGGGCTAGAAAGAGAAAGACCAGGATTGATAGAAAAGGGAGTGCCACGAGGTTTGTATTTGTCACATTTGCTTTGTCCTATGTGGTCTCTTTACTGAGGGAGGCGGGTTTGGATATTAACTTCTATCATAATATGTGGCTCATCTTGTTGATGTATAGAAGGACTTGAACCTAGTTTGGGCTACTGAATAGGGACATTACAATAACAATTGCGTCTCTTACTTTTGGTAAGGTATGAGCTTGTATATAGTAGGTACTGCCAACTATAGCTTTTGATGATTTAGAAATTAGAGGAAAAAGCGACCTGATAAAGTTTTTTTGTTTATATATGCAGCTATAAGGTTGTTTGGCCTATATAAAAATAAATCTCTCTCTCTTCTTCAGTCAGAATCTTAAAGTAGAGTCAGATTATTTTAAACTGTTATTCCTGAATCAAAATATGAAGAAAACTTGATTTCTGAAGTCTTGTTTGAATTAAACCCAATGACTCAACAAATTGAAGTATGATTTTATTCTTTGGAATTTTAATTGCTTATAAACACTTCAAGTTGTGAAGAACAAGGGTCTATCCGACACGATATAATGTGACATTTAAAAATTAAGATTAATTTGCATACACATTTACTCCCATGTATGTTCTGTGAGAAAATTTCTCCTATGCACTGTGAAAATTAGTCTTGTCTTGCTTTTTGCTAAATGTCAGAACCACATCATGAATGAGTAAAAAAAAAAGTATCTTATTAGACTCTTCAGTCCACTAACACTTTGAAAAATTATTTTGCTGAATCTGAACCCTAATCAATGCAACAGATTTGCACTAAAAACAGTTCATACCTATTATGTGTAAAAATTAATCTGTCTGGCTTGTTTTAAGTGTAAGTACAATTTAATTATCATATTGTGTGTGTGTGTGTGTGTGTTTGTGTGTGTGTGTTTTAATTTGGTCCTCTCTGCTCCCAATCTGTATTTTCCAAGTTCTTATCAAGTCTTCTCCTTTCAAATTTATTGTATTTTTTCTTCACTGTTTTTTTTTTCTTTTTGAGGTTTAGAAAAATCTTCATTTAGAGAAAAATTCTAGACCACTTATAAAATCTTTTTATTCATAGTGAACAGATAAAAATAATCAGTAATGAAAGTGAGTCTTCCTGGACTAAGATTTTGTTTTAGTTAGGATTTTTGCACTGTACTTATCTGTCCCTTGTTATCTGTCCCTTCTAAGTGTTGTCTCCTTATAAAAAGTAAAAAAGAAAGACAAGAAAAATTTCATAATAATTTGAAACAAATAAACTGCTCAAATATCTCAAGAATACATCCATCAGCAAGCAATCACGTATTTGTTCAAGGAGTGTGACATATATGTGCATACTTGGATTATATTGTTTGTATATACCTGAGAAAAATATTGCAGCTGTATGCCAAGTGTCACCTTGAGGTTTGGCTTTGGGTTTGATTTCACTGTGGTTGAAAGGTTAGAGGATAGACTGGGGAGTTTCTAGTAGTATCATTCCTCCCTCTATTCTCCCCAGGCTACTGAGAAGAACAAATTTTTTCTGCTTCAGTGTGTCAAGCTTTTTTCTCTTTCCCTCATGCCCTCACACTTCCCTGCTTCTTACTGTATTACATAAAGCACGTGCTTTGACTGTCAGGGGGGTCTGAAAATTCGTATCAGGAGCAGATGAAGTGCACAACTGGTGCTGCATTGCAAACCTGGCAGTTTCTGCATTATCTGACATAGCATTGTGAGGTATGGGGAAAAAAGGACACTGAACCACGTGCTGCCTGCCCACTGTATATCTTATCTCAGGAATGAGTCGCCATTTAGCAACACTGATCGAAAATACAGCTCAGAAACCAGCCAAACTGAAGAGCCAAGAAATGAGGAAAGCATATGTCCTAGGCTCTCATGCAACTTTTGCAGATATGCAAATGCTAGGTGGTTATTAGAAAACAGAAACAAGAGTAAATACCCACATTTACAGTCGATTTCAGAAATACCCAGAATTTTAGAAAACAGTAGGCAAAAATAGCTAAGGGAAGAATCAAGATTCAGAGAAAAAATTCTTCTTTAGTAGCGATGATTCAGATTCAACAGCCTGAAAATTAGACTCCAATTTTGCAGTCCAGAATTTCCTGTTTGAAAGCACAGATTAAGGCAGTGCTGGCATCCGAGCACCGTCAATTCCTATGAAAGCATGAATGATCAGTCTTCTGGCTGAAAATCTCTTTTGCTACACAAGTTACATTTTACCCAATCAACGTGATGGTTTTATTCAGAAGGGCATTATGCAACAACTGATGGGAAAATATCAGTTTGGGTAGGGTATAACCCTACAGAAAAGGTTCTCAGAAATCTACAAAGTAGAGTTGGTGTTGATTTTATTCTCTCACACGAGTCTCTTCCTTTTACGAACATCCACAAGTACCAGATTTCTATCTTACTAATAACATTGATTATGGTGAAGATTTTACTGAGGTTACTTTGTTTGTTTGTTTATTTATTTATTTTAGATTTTCCTATAGGGCATGTGTTTTCATCAGGGGAAGAGACAGAGAGAAAGAGAAAAGGAAAGTGAGAAATCACCCCCTCGGGATGCAGTCACATCACAATTCCATCTCTATTTTCCTCTTGGGATTTTGGGCATACACACACACACACACACACACACACACACACACACACAGGCCCAGCATAATTTCCAAGCTTCTGGGTCCAGGACTTGAACCATGTAACCATGTAGTTAGTAACGTGGGAACCAGCTGCCTTAAGTACTATGCCATCTGGCTGGCCCACTTGTTATTTATCTTTGTCCCATTCACTAGGTTGTAAATGCTTTGAGGTAGAAGCTGTGTTTTATGTATCTTTCTGTTCCTTTTGATGCATCATGCATTGCTTATTTTCTGTAACAGGTGCTAATAAACATTTTGTTGAATTCATATGAAGGGAGAGAGTTAGTATTCACACACAGAATAGAAATCACATAAACAAAATGGTGGCACAAAAATTATATGACAGTGTGAGCAATACATTCATGGGAAAGATCTTGTGAGAAAGGAATACCAGAAATGAGGCAAAGTGAGAAACTATGAGAGGAGGCTAGATTCAAAGTAAAGGCTATAGACCTATTGATTAAAACAAAAAGGAATTAAGTAGGGACTTCAAAGTATTGTACTGAAAGAAGATAGTGGAAGGCTTGACATGGTTCGGAAGTGAGAGAGTCAGGAGTAAGGAAAACACATCATCGAAGACAGCAATAAGACATTTCATGAGAGATATTTTCTCTATGATGAAAGTGATTGAACTGGAAAGAATATGAAAAGTCAGTATAAATAACCTTTCTAAAAAATATCTATAATTTGACAGCTAAGGAACACACAAATATTGAATAACTTTTCATGTTCATTTCTGCAAAATTGAGCCTATTGTAGTAATTGGCCTGGATTGAAAATGCAGGTGAAGTAGCCTGCAAATGGAACTGTAAAGTGCATGTCTGTTTTGATCCTCTGGCTATAAGATAAGGATTGCTTCACTGGTCCAGGTCAGCAGCCAAAGTATTATTTCATTCCTGACAAATGGACAAATGAAACCAAATGGATGTTCTAAGCTATGGACTTAATTATACACCTTCTTTGAAGGACTGTACTAGTATTACCTTAGATAGATTCTGTGTATCCTATTTTTGAAGGTCAACTCAAACGAAATATTACCAATGTCCTTTGTTTAATCTTTAAATCTATAAAATGCTTTGCAAATGATAACTTTTTAGGTAGCAAAACAGCATTTCTATATTGAATTAATGGGGACATGTATACATTAACAATAGGAAAATGGAAAATGTTTTTATTTTAATTAGATATACTTATTTTGTTTTATTGTTTTCTTAAAAAAAAACTTAACAGTTTCTTTTCTACCTGGTTTCCTTCTAAGAATGAAAAAATGAAAAACAAAATGAATGGAAAATGCTCCTGTTTGCATTTTTAAGTTCTAGTTATTAATCATTTTGGTATTTGAAGTTCTTCCTCAAGGAGTAAACATAGTAATAATAATGATAGATTTAATTGTATAATTAACTTTTTAGATTTTTTCTTTTTTTTTTTTTTAGAAAGGTTTTTGCTATAGGGCGTGTGCATCTGCTGGAGAAACAAAGAGAAAGTTAGATGGCCGTGCCACATTCCTTTCTCCTCCATTGTCCTCTCTGGATTTTGAGCATGCACGCACATGCACCTGGCATGAGTTTTAAGCTGCCGGACCCAGGACTCAAACCATGGTCACCTATGTGGGAGTCCACCAACGTAACCATTATGCCATCTGCTGGTCCTGACTTTTTACTGTTTTTCCCATAGGGTACATGCACTCACCTGAGAGAGACAGAGAGAGGAAAAGTGAGAACTCACCCCCCAGAGAGGATTACCATGCTGCAGTCCTTTGTCCTCAATTCTTTTCTTGGGATTTTGGGCATGCATGTATATGAGCCCAGCATGATTTTCAAGCTGCTGGGTCTGGGACTTGAACCATGGCCAATTATGTGGGAACCCAGCACCTTAACCACAACACCACCTGCTGGCCCCAATTTTATAAGTAATTTTTATTATAAATCAGTTCATTGGATATTTTTTCTCCTTACATTTTGCATATTACCATCCTTTTTTTTTTTTTTTTTTGGAGAGTTTTTTGCTATAGGGCACGTGCGCTCGCCAGACAGAGAGAGACAGAGAGACAGAAAGCAAGAAATCATCCCCCAGGGGGGATAGCCATGCTGCAATCCCTTTTCCTCCGTTCTTCTCTTGGGATCTTGGGCATGCACACACACACGCATGGTGTGAGTTTTAAGCCACCGGGTCCGGGACTCGAACTGCAGTCATTACATGGGAGTCCAGCGACATAGCCTTTATGCTAACTGCTCGTCCCCATATTACCATCCTTTAAAATCCCCAACTTCATTTTCATCTTTCTTTAGAAATTGTTGAATTTGTGAGTAAAGCATTGAAAGATTGAAACTTGCTTTCCTTGGAACATTACTGGAATACAAATGGTGACACAGGGAAAGTGACCCTTTTTCAAAAAAAAAAAAGACACTAACTTTAATTTTATTTTCTCCAGGCTAATTTTCATCTAATATTTATAAGTCCTAATTTAAATTAAAAAATAAGTAAAGAATTGAGTTTGAAACAAAGACAGTAGCCACTTAGAAAAATCATGTTTTCGAAGTTTATTCAGTTGGGATAACAGTGGCCCCATAACCTCATGAAAATATCATCCAGGACCAGGCCTAAGCAAAATTAGGAAGTAAATTAGACATTTCCCAAGCAAATCAATCTTTCTACTTCCTCAATTTCACTTTTTAATTTTCTGCAAGTTGTCGGTGATCATATGTTCGTATACCCAGGATCTTTCTCCTCCCCCATTGCGGAGCCCAGCTGCCTTACCCGACAGAGATAGCATCCCATTTCTACATTTTTCTCCTCTACTCCTTCGTCAAATTGCATCTACTTTTCTCTTTCCTTCTGGGCTCTTGCAATAGAACAATTAGAGCTACTGCAAAAATAACGAGTCACAGTTTTATGCCTCTAGATACCATTTGCCTCCTGTTCTATAGCTTTAGTGTCTTTGAATGAATATTTTCTATATCTACAATAGCAAAAATTAGTATAGTTAGAAAAGACAGACAATCATTTTTTAAAAGACTTTCATAGCTGGGCCAGCTATGGTGGCACAGCAGCAGCGCACTGGTCTGCAATGCTGGATGCATATAGGATATTGAGGATTAGTGCCCAAGTCAACCTGTACATGCAGGGAATGCACTGCAGGGCACGCATGCACCTGTGATCCTGGCTGGCTGGGAAGAATGAAAAGATCTTCTTATGAAACTCTATTGAGGATTTTTCTCTCTCTCTGGTTCCCACTCTTATGAAAGAAAAAAAAATCCATAATTTGGGCTAGACAGTGGTATCGTGGTTAAGGTAACTGGATGCCACATGGCTGACTGGCATGGTTAAAGTCCTGTACCTGGTGGCTTAAAAATGTGTAGGGCATGTGTATGTCCAAAATCCCAAGAGGAGAATGGAGAAGAGATTTTGGAATGGTCATGCCTGCTGGGGCATGCTTTCTCATTCTCTCTCTCCTTCTCTCTCACACATCTGTCTGGTGAGCACAAGTGCCGTATAGCAAAACTAAAAAAAAATGAAAGAAAAAGATTGTTGTTCATTACAGGCTTGTGAAGAAGAAAGCATATAATATTGATAGTTACTGCTATTTGCACATTCATTCTTAGAAACATGTTAGGACAGGAGATTTAAGCAAACTGTAATTATGCAGAAGTCATGTTGGCCTTTCCATGTGTTGATTGAGGGTACCCTGTGATGTGTTGCAAACAAAGCAACTTTCCCATCACATCATTTCTAAATCCCACGTGCTTTCAAGTGACAAGGCCTCCAAAGATTTCCTGGTTTAATGCTGGAGCTGAGATAGAAGAAGCAAACAAAAGTTAGCTAAGCGTTGCTCCTCTTCCCCACCCTCCATTTGGTATTAGGTGTGTGTGTTCACCAGAGACAGAGAGAGAGAGAGAGAGAGAGAGAGAAAACCCCCATGGGGGGGCATGGCCATACCCCAATCCTTTCTCCTCCATTCTGCTCCTGAGACTTTTAGGCACACACCCACACCGGCGTGTTTTTCAAGCCTATGCAGGGCCCAGGGCTCAAACTGCATAGTGAGCCATATGGAATCCACTAGCTAAGCTGTTGCCTTTTATCATTTTATTATAACAGTTTTTGTTTTGTTTTGTTTTAGAGAGAGAGTTTTGCTATGGGGCACATGTGCTCACCAGAATGACAGAGAGACAGACAGACAGAAAGGAAGAAATCACCCCCCAGGGGGGATAGCCACACAATCCCTTCTGCATTTTCTTCTCTGAATCTTAGACATACATGCACACATGCCCGGCATGAGTTTAAAGTTGCCTGGTCCAGGACTAGAACCATGGTCGACTATGTGGGAGTCCAGTGAGGTAACCATTACACCATCTGTTGGTGTTACAGTTTATTTTTTTAAAAAAGGTACAAATTTGGGGAACCAGCAGTTAGCGTAATGGTTATATCGCTGGACTCCCACATAGTCAACCACGGTTCGTGTCCCGGACCTGGTGGCTTAAAACTCATGCTGGGCACGTGTGCGTGCATGCCCAAGATCCCGAGAGGAGAATGGAGGAGAAGGGATTGCGGCGTGACCATCCCCCCTGGGGGGTGATTTCTCGCTTTCTGTCTCTATGTCTCTCTCTGTCTGTCTGGCGAGCGCACTATAGTGAAAACCTCTCCCTCCACAAAAAAAAAAAAAAAAAAAAAAAAAAAAAAAGATACAAATTTGTAGAGTAACTGGTAAAGATTATTCTTTGTATATACAGAACTTATATTTTAAGTTTATTCCAATGACATCTTTTTGAACTCTAGAAAATTTTTCCATCATATTCTGTTTCAGGTAGTCCTAGGTTTTACAGCTATATAAGAAACACTAGCCTCACTCTCAGAGTTCAAAGTTTTGAGGTATCCAAATACAGATGATACTTTAAAACATGGAGACACTTTTACCTGCAAGAGAACTGGCACATGCATAAACACACACACACACTCTTCTGCTTTTCTATACACACAGTATATATTGTTTGTTTATCCCATAGATACTCTTTCTGAGGGTGAAATTACTCAACTTCTCATTGTTTCATTGATATTTCTTCTTCCCACTAGTATTATTAATAATGCCTCATGGCACATTTCTTTAGTTTCAAGAATTAATCGGGACCAGCAGTTAGTGTAATGGCTATGTCTCTGGACTCCCATGTAGCTGACCGCGGTTTGCATCCTGGATCCAGTGGCTTAAAACTCACGCCGGGCACGTGTGCGCACGTGCCCAAGATCCCGAGAGGAGAATGGAGGAGAAGGGATTGCGGCGTGGCCATCCCCCCTGGGGAGTGATTTCTCGCTTTCTGTCTCTCTGTCTGATGAGTGCACGCGCCCTATAGCAAAAACCTCTTCAAAAAGAGTTAATGGAGTAGATAATCCAATGGCTTGTAAGTCTGCAGAGTAGTACAATTGTAATAGTTTTAAGAAAATGCAAAACAGAGCATTTCAAAGTTCCAAAAACATTGTCAGTTTCACTCAGTGCATTAATGATTTGTGTCCATTTGTTGGTATTAAAGCTACCTAAAAATTTCAGGAGAATACAGTCTTTTAGAAATGTCTTTCTCAAGTTAATTTTTTGATGTTTTAAATTTTTTCCAGAGGGTACTTGTACTCACTGGAGAGAGAGAGAGAGAGAGAGAGAGAGAGCAAGCAATAATGCACTCTTCATGGGGCATGATCATGCCATAATCCCTTCTCCTCCATCACTCTCTCCTTTAGGGAATTTTAGGAATGCATGCATATGTGCCAGGGGTATTTCTCAAGTGACTGAGTCCAACACTTGAACCACTCAGTCAGGCAAGTTGGATCCAGCCACCTTAACCACCAGGCTAGGGGTTGGTCCTCAAGTTAATTTAAGATAAAAAAATATATACCCCTAATAAGTGAATGTTTACTGTATGGGTTACAAACAATAACATAAATATGTACACATTACTACTTTGGAAATCCTCAACACCGCCAGTTGCAAAAACCTTTAACTACAACATGCTAAGTATAAAACTAGATTAGAACTAATTAATTTACTGAATTCTTCTACTTATTTTCAGCTAGGAAATAAAATTAAAACAAATCAAAATTTTCCAATAGATACTGTTTCTGTTGTGTGATTTTCTTATTACTTTTGATTCCAGAATATAGTATCCTCAACCTGTGGTATCCACTCACTGACAGTCGCATTAATTCACTTCACTTTCTTCCTTGACAGCATTTACATGTTATGCCAGTTCTCTTCAAGCTCTAAAGACTTTATCTGGGCATGTTTAGGGATAATCCAAACAAGATTGAGTATATAGGTTGTGGTAGGAAAGACAGAAAGGGAGACAGAAATTCTTCCATAATCATTCACTATACTCACAATACTAATCCACCAGTTTGCAAACACATTTCAAAAGACTATGACTTGAGTGGCTGTGGAGGGATGAGTCAAAATCTGTGACCACTACTAGAAGAGCTTAAAGTAGGAAACAAAAACCTGTCCTTCAACAAGATTCCCACCCTCCCACCCCCTTCAAATACAATTTATGTGTAGGAACATCATGTCTTACTTGTCTTTGTACCTTTCATAATGACTAAGCATAGCTCTGTTGTCTACAGCAGGTACAAAACAGATACTCTCAAATGTAAGTAACCATTAGAGCTGAATTGTGAGATCACGACTCCTATCTTTATAAATTAACTTTACCTGAAATACATTTCCTCTATAATTTAAGGTGGCCCTTGTTTTAATCACTAAATCATTAGGAGAAATCTGTCATAAATTTAAAAAAAAAAAAGGTAGGCAAAGTTTGGTAGCTACAATGTTGGCCTTTGTAACCCTTTGAGGTCAATAGGAGTCTGACTAGGATAGGACATGCCAGAGCTGGCCTCTAATTAACACAAAGGTGCCAGAGAATCAAACAAGCAAAAACCCAACAATTTGTTCTTTTCATTTCCTTCACCACTAGTTGATTACAGGAAATAGTTTCAGAGGAACCGGTTTACTTTCCAAATTAAGCTAGGGGTAGAAACAAGAAACTTTTCCCCCCTTGTTTTTATGAATTTGTCTAGGGTATTTGTTTAGCAGGGCACTTCCAACTACACAGTGCTTTCCTTGTTGAATAGTTTCCATCGGTAGGAGCAATTAGCATTGGTCTCCTAGGCAACCATTCTGTACCCTACTGAGAGAAACCTTTTCTTGACAGGAGCATTCTGTCTAAAATTGTTTTGTTTTCCTTCTTCCACAAATGTACCGTAAGCTTATTTGTCATTTCTTTTAACACAGCATTATTATACCCAAGATTCTTAACAGCAGAAACATTTACTGGCTTTTATATTCTATACGGTTGAATTTACTGTCAATGTCTCATACTCCTTTTTGAAAACCTGAAAAAAATCAACGAAAATATGTTCTCAAGTCTATGCCAACGTTCTTGGGTTTTTTGTTCCCACTCTAATTGGTGAACCTATTCATGTTCAAGTAATCACAGCTGGTCCTCATGAAAACCCAGAGAGTACACATTCGAAATCCAACCAACTTAAGGGACTACCAACAATGTCAAGTATCTCTCAGAAGCAACTTGGAATTTTTAGGGCCTTCACTTCTTCGTTTTGTTATGAATCAAACAATATTGATTGGTCAATATAACAAAATAAGCTTTTTTTAAAAAGTGCTAAAAACAGATCCCAAGACTGTCTTTAAAATTTTGCTGTGATAAATACCATGAAAAAAGCATAGCGAGAGTCAGCACCATGGGAAAAAACAAAGGCTGCAGAGTCATAAATGATGAGTAGCATGGTACATCAGTAGAGAAAAGCTTACTTTATGTACATGTTACCATTTCAGTTTTAATAATGACTGGCAGGAGCCTGATATATTTTCTGTTAGGCAGTGACCTGACATTCAAGCAAGGAGACAATCATTGGGGAAAATGACAGAGGTCTCTCAATGTCTGAAAAAACTTTCAGATCTTATCTACCTTTGGTCAATCAAATGGTCATCACAGACTTAGATGATAAGACAATAAGAGTGATTAAAAAGGTGACACACAATTTAAAGAAGCACTTGAGATATGTTACTTAATATAATTCTTACAACATACTGAATTTTTTTTTCACTTAACGGATGAGGAATTTGAAGGTTAGAGAGTGCTATTTTGCCAAGATCTTGTGACTAGTAAAAGATGAAGGTATAATTAGGTTTCAGGTTTTCTGACACTTGAACCTGTAAAATATTATTACTAACTGATTTAAATTAAAGTGATTTTTTTTTTTTTGGAGAGGTTTTTTGTTATAGGGTGTGTGCCCTCGCCAGAAAGACAGAGAGAGACAGAGAGACAGAAAGACAGAAAGCGAGAAATCACCCCCTAGGGGGGATGGCCACGCCGCAATCACTTCTCCTCCATTCTCCTCATGGGATCTTGGGCACGCATGCACACGCGCCCAGCGTGAGTCTAAGCCACTGGGTCTGGGACTCGAACCGTGGTTGACCACATGGGAGTCCTGCGATATAGCCATTACGCTGACTGCTGGTCCCAATCAAAGTGAGATTTAAGAGGGACAATAAGTTGCTTTGATCCATTATTTTGCCAGTTTTTCATTCTGGACATTGTGTAAATATATGGATTGAGTAGTCTAACAAGAAATAAAAGTACTTCCTGTAATAACTTGTCCAATAATATTGTATAAATTACTGTACAATATTTATTCATTAGTTAGGACAAGTGTAATTAGCTTAAGCTGGTACTTTTAGGGTAGAATCAAATAGTTTTTCTATGGATGAAAACATATCTCATGTTGTTTCTAATACCTATTTACTTCCTGTATGCGTTTCCACCAATATATTTCAACAATAGCAAGGAAAAAAAATTATTTTCTAGAATGTAATTTATCAACCAAGGCTCCTTGATCATCTTTTCTAAATACTGATCCCTCAGTACTGATACTGTCACTCAGAATAAGTTTTCAAGACAGGCTTCACTTTCTACCTTCAAATTACTTACATAGTGATGTATTATCACCATCATCCACCTGGATCGAATCTTTAATTTTTAAATTTTTATTTCAGTCTAAAACATATAAATTTTTAAATATATTTTTCCCTAAGTAAGAGACATGGTGAAAGAGAGACAAAGAATACAGCATACTGGGAACCAGCAGTTGGCGTAATGGCTATGTTGCTGGACTCCCACGTAGTCAACCGCGGTTCGCGTCCCAGACCCAGTGGCTTAGAACTCACGCCGGGCGCGTGTGCGTGCGTGCCCAAGATCCGGAGAGGAGAATGGAAGAGAAGGGATTGCAGAGTGGCCATCCCCCCTGGGGGGTGATTTCTCGCTTTCTGTCTCTATGTGTCTCTCTGTCTTTCTGGCGAACGCACGCACCCTATAGCAAAAACCTCTCCAAAAAACAAAGAATACAGCATACTAAACAAGAGTCCTCACATCACAATCCACCCTCAGTTTAGCCAGACTTGGATCAGGTCACATGCATACCCCGTGTTCTCAGGAAGGTCTCTAGATGCAAACCCAGAACTTTCCCATGTAAGTCAGCCTTGCAAAGCATTGTATTTACTGCTTTGCCACCATCTTATATCCCCAATAAGTTTTTTTTTAAAGTTATGAATTCAAGCGGCCGGCAGATGGCATAGTGGTTAAGGCATTGGACTTCTACATGGTAGATTGCATTTTGAGTCCCAGACCTGGTGGCTTTCTTATATATCTTATATCTTATATCTTATATCTTATACCCACTCATGTTGGGTGCATGTGTGTGCGCCCAAAATCCCAAGAAGAGAATAAAGGAGAAGAGATCGCAGTGTGGCCACTTTTCCTTGGGTTTGATTTCTCATTTTCTCTCTCTCTATCTCTCTCTCTCTCTGTGAGCACCTCTGCCCTGTAGCAAAAATCTTTCTCTAAACAAACAACCAAAAAGTTATGAATGTGACTTAGAAAGAATACTTTAATGTTTTTCTTCCAAGTGATCTGAAAGCAAATCAACTTATTAGATTAGTTCCAGGTTGTCATGTTTTGCCATGATATGACTTTTCTTATAGTCATATCATAAGGTATCTTTTTATATCTTATAGAAATTATCTCATTGTCCTATTGACACTGTTGATAAAATAATAAGTTAATCGTCAAATACTGGTGACAATGTTCTCACTGCATTGTGAAAACTATTATTGGTTAATTGCATTAAAATATTGATATTGAAAAAAGAGAAAATAGAAATACGTGACACACACATTCCTTAACGAAGATAATTTCTAATACAAACTAAAATTTCTCCTTCCAGAAAATTTTAGAAGTTTAAAAGAAATATAATCAAGCCAAAAGAAACATAATCTAAGATACTATATTTCATGAGTGTTTTATTTTCAGCTATGAAGATCACTGTTACCTTTCAATTATGTATATTAAATGATAGATCCCTAAATTTTGTGTAATCTAGATTCATCTGTATTTTTTAGACAAATCTTATTCATACTTTACACCTATCTTTAGGGAAAAAAAGGCAAAAAAATGAGAGTTACAGAAAAAGAAAGATACTCTGGGACTAGCAGTTGGCGTAATGGCTATGTCACTGGACTCCCATGTAGTTGACCACAGTTAGAGTCCCAGACCCAGTGGCTTAAACTCCAGCTAGGCATGTGTGCGTACATGCCCAAGATCCTAAGAGGAAAATGGAGAAAAAGGTATTGCGGCATGCTCACCCCCTTAGCGGGGGTGATTTCTAGCTTTCTGTCTCTCTGTCTCTCTCTGTATTTCTGGCAATGCGCCAAGTGCATGCGCCCTATAGCAAAAACCTCGCCAAAAAAAAAAAAAAAAGAGAGAGAACAGAAGAGAAAAGGAAAGATACCCTGGCATGTGATAAAAAGTGGTTGAATATGGAATATTTTTTTGCTGAGTGAAGCAAGTCAGGTTATGAAAAAAAGATATTGTATGTCTCCACTTAATATATGCCAACTATCTGCACTCTATGGTAGAGACTGAAAGGTTGGAGGACATAAAAACATTAAAAATAGCTATAGACACTGGAGACAGTGAGGAAGGAGGGTGGGAAAGGGAAAGAGAATAGAAAGGAAATTAGGGGGGAAATAAAGAGGCAAGACATTTGTGGGACACAGTAATGGTTTATTACCTGTTGATTCATGTATAGTATTCTCAACTGGACTGATCTGAGGTATATTTCATGTTGGGTAAATTCTCTTTGCAAGCCAAATAATATATAGTGATCAAATGTATAAAATAATAACAACAATAATAATAATAAATAATAACAAAGTAAAATAAATAAACATTTTAAAATGCAAAAAGAAATATAAGGCAGAAGATATAAGAAATAAAAAATTAGAATGTCATCTAATCTCTTAAAGAGAATTTTTCATATGTTGCTAATTGTCCTCAGGAGTAGACAGGGTTATCATGCCTTTTAGAACAATCTGCAAGACAGTCCTGAACTGAGACTTTCTGGCAGGAGTCTGGAGCAGATGGTAGTTGAGGGCCTGCACAGTCAGAGACATCAGTATTAAGCCAGAAAATAAATAACAAAGACAATATTTACTCCTTCATAGCTTTGTCTTGGGAAAAACACTTCCCTTGGCTTTCTACATAGCCATCAACATCAGTAAGATTGGGTTACTGTATTATCAAATTTATTAAGGTAATAATAGCCTAGTTGGGCTGACTCTTGGCGTATATCATAGATACTTTTTGTTTAAAGTAAAAATATGAAGGTAAAAGATCCAAAGGAAAGAATGACAATGGGAAAACAACACACCTTGTGAAGAAATCTTCCTTGATGTGCTAGGCCTGTTATGTAATTATGTAAATTGAGTACAGCCTGTGAGACAGGTAGTTCAGGGTCTTCGAAAAGTTCATGGGGAGTCCACATTGTGTAAACATTGTGCATGGATTTCAAAGTTTTTGCACCAAAATGAACTTATAAATTCCATTTCCCCACAGACTTTAAAAAAAAAATATTTACATTTATTTTAATCTGACCAGAGAGGGATAGAGTGAGTGTGAGAGAGAAACAGGGAAAGTGAGACAGCAAGCCACCAGGTCCGGGACTCGAACCACAGTCCACCATGTGGGAGTCTGGTGCCCTTAACCACCATACTACCTGCTGGCCCCTTCACAGACTTTTTAAAGTACTGTTGTATCACAATTTCCACTTATAAGTGAGACATTAAAGCGTGAGTTTGAGCAAATTTCTTAACCAAAAAGTAGAATGCTACATTTCTTTGAATTAAGGTCCATGAGATTTTCTTTAATGTATGCTATAAAAGGCTGGGATTCCTTAGGTATAGATGAGACATTTGTAAGATATATGTAGAATTTATAAAAAAGATATTATCACCATATCATATTTATATTTTTATAGTTCAATTTTGTGACTGTCTTTCCTTGTCTTCTGTGTTCTCCTAGCACATTTGCCATTATGTTTCCTTGAACTTTACCCAAACCCTGAATGAATTTGCCCCTATTCCAAAAGTCAGGCTCCAAGAATGAAGCTCACTCAGTAGATCTGCTGGTTAGGTTTCTATTGAGAGAAAGCCATTTCTCCTTCTTGGAAGAAGCTGCCATTTCTAGGCCAATGACAGCCCTTCCTTAGAGGGGGATTTCAACTGACTACCCCAACCAACCCTCCTAAAACATCTTATGCTCAGGTTTAAATTTGCCATAAAATTTAGACTAGAAAATGTGTTATATTCTATTTGAAAAGTCTTAAGAGTATTCTTCATAAAAACTTGAAGCTAATATATCAGTCAAGCCAATATAAACTTGGCTCCCACCGGCCTGATTGATTATTCTAAAATAGCATTTCTCAAAATTTATGAAATTCTTTTAAAGAAAAAATATTTGCTGACTCCCTCAAGATTAGGTTAAATTATTTCCTTACAATCTGTGCTTACATATATACAAAATAAAATTATTTCTTTTATAAGTTCTTATTTAACTATGGAACTCAAACACATTTGTAAGTTTTCTTTGAAACAACAGAACTAATAATTAATAATAAAATAATTAATAAAATTCAAATTTTCTGGTACTTCCCACTTAAAATAAATGATACAGTTTTTATGACATTACTTTATTGCTCACAATTGAAATGTAGTACTTACTCATATACAGTGCATTTTGTTAAGGGTGGACATGTCAAATTGACTGAAGTCAAGTAATGATTCAGTTCTCCCTTTAGTTGTCTCATTTAGAGTGTTTTGAAAATCCATTTATATAGTGTACCACAATGTCAACATACATTCATATAAACACATCCTTGATATATCAGTCCACCTCTGTCCTCTTCTCATTGGCCTTCAACCTTTAAGATAACTTTTCATGGTGTCAGTATTGAACTCTACAATCCCAAACTGAAAAACTAAAATAACATAGCGTAGTTCAGTTATAATGTGTTCACATAAACCAACAGATTTTTTTATTTTTTTTATTATTTTTATTTCATTATCTTTCCAATCTAAGAAAAAAAAAAACTTTAATTTATGTAAAGTATTTTCAAACCCTGTAAAATTCATTAATAGGTAAATGAGAATCCAGGATCCACTCACATTTAAAAGCAGAGTTTTAAAGTATATTAAATACTTAAGAACTGAGTAAGTGAAATTTAAGTTAGTAAATATAGTAACAAGTATGGTTACTTCTGAATTTGTGAACAAACAGTTCACATTAATTTTTTCATCCTTTCCAAAAAATTGGGATATTTCCAGTCTGGGAAAAGCTCTCAGAGAAGCATCAAGAATTGCAGTGATGGCAAAGAAGAGTCCCTGACTTGGGAAACCTGCCATAGTGGGGAAGATAAGGGGCATGTACCAGTACAGATCCATGCAAAATGTACCAGTGACAATGAGAATATACTACCTTTTATGGAAGTCTTAATAGGAAGAGGTAGGAATGATCCAGGGTTCTATATGCATGTCTCAACCTCTGCAGTCCTTGTTTCATCTCTCCGTTACACCTGGTTTCCTACGAAATACTGGGATTCTATAAGAAGTGACCTCACTATTGATTTTTAAACACCTGAACTGCATTCAAAATTACTGGGTCATCGAGAAAGTCATGATGCATTTTTGTGTAAAAAAATACATTACATCATGACTTTCCCAATGACAATTGTGACCATTTCAAGACCTAAAATAATTCATTTTACAGTACTGTTAAGCAGTTTAGACATCTAAAGGTGGTCTTAAAAGTGATTTTTAGGGCCATCTGCAATGGTACAGAAGACTGCAATGTCCTACGATGCTGGGGCCCTGTGGGAGGCTATAGGTTAGAATCCTGATGACTCCTGTGTACACCAGGTATAAATATGTATCCACGATCCTGGCTAGCTGAGGCATCAGGTTGGACTGGGATGTGAGGACCCTCTTGGAGGAGCCTCTGTCTCTTTCTCTGAAGAAACAAATAAATAGGACCAGCCTGTGGTGTGGTTAAGGCAGCTGGATCTCACATGGCTGACTGAGTGGTTTCAGCCCCAGATCCAGCAGCTTGACAAACACATTGGGCAATGTACATGCATGCCAAAAATCCCAAAAGGAGAGAGAAATAGAGGAGAAAGGATTAGAATATGACCATTCCTCAAAGGGGATGCTTTGTCACATTCTCTCTCTCTCTCTGTGGTAAGCACACATGCCCTCTGGCAAAATTAAAATGAGCAAATAAATATATAATCAATCGACTTTTTAAAATAGTTTAATTATTTGCAGTTCTTATTTCTTTTTGCATGATTCTTTCTCATTGACAACATCACTTTGGGAGTCCACCTTTGCAGGAGATGTGCAGAAAACCCCCTCCAAGCAGCCTGACTTCATGAAAACATACAGCCCTTCTTTCCTCTCCTGCCCTCCTTATTGAATAACAGACCAGCTAATCCTCTTTACAAGGTTTTGACACTGTTCATGTTACTTATTAAACTTGGAGTAATTGCAAAAACAAAACTCTGTTCAGACACTAAAATGGAATAAAAATGCTAATCATATGGTACTGTTAGAAATAAAATACTCATCCTGGGACCAGAAGATCAAGTAATGGTTACGTAGCTGGACTCCCATGTAGTCAACCACAATTCAAGTCCCCGACCTGGCAACTTAAAATTCGCACCAGGCACATGTGCATGTGTGCCTAAGATCCAGAAAGGAGAATGGAAGAGAGGGATTGTGATTGTCCATTCCCCTGGGGGGTGATTTCTAGCTTTCTGTCTCTCTGTCCCTCTCTGTCTCTCCGGTGAGTGCATCTGCCCTATACCAAAAATCTCTCTTAAAAAGTTTTTAAAAAGTAATAAAATATTCATCTTTTTATTTTTTGGTAGACTAACATGGTATCTATCATGGCCTATGAGATATGTTGGTAGGCACGGAGAGAGATAGATACATAGATGACAGACAGATAATGCTCAATTGTGGTTAATCTCATGTTTGCATAGTCCCAAAACATAATCAGAAAGAGCAGTGGTGTATTTTAGACAGATCTGAGAGAGATTATGTTTCCTTGACCCATACTATTAAAAGAGTTGATATATTGGGTCATCAGAAAAGTCATGATGTGCTTTTGCATAGAAAAACAGAAAAATACTTGTGACTTTGCAGATGACCCAATATTTCCATTAATCATTCACTCCTAACCACTAGAATTGGTGGTTATTTCCTCATTATTCTTTCTGTTGTTCTGTTTAGGAGAAAGAACATCCTGATAGGAGAGCTAGGCTCTAATCTCAGTTCAACTGCACAGGTTACATGAACTTCGGCAAATATTATATCCATATCTAGTCGTATTTCCCGAATGAGATTTAGAGAATCTCTAAAAGTCTTTTTAGCTAAAACATTGCATACTGCTATGAATGGAACTTTGTAGGGAAAAAACATTTCTATAAATTAATAAATTGTATTATTATCATCGCTTCATTTTGAAATCTTATTGTTATCCCATACATTTTTTTTTGTCAGTAGTAAAAGAAAAATAAGACCTTCTTTGTTTAAATTAAATTGAGGGTACAAGGTACTGTGTAAATTTGCTTTACTAAAAATACTTGGCATACAATATACAGAACAAATTTGCTGGAGCCTTGCTTAAAAATTAAAACTTTTTCAGAAATAATTTTAAGTAGCTTATCAATACATACTCCCATCTCTGGATAATTGAAGTTTGAATCAGAACTTCAACTCTCTAAAGTGACACCTCAAATATAAAAGAAATATTAGATCAGATTTAGTTTTAGCATCTAAGGAATTTTACAATATCCTAATGTTTTGAATATTTGTATTATAAGTGTGATATGTATAAAAATGTCCAATTACCCAGTCTAATGCTATTTATCCTCAGTTTCTTCATCAGTAAAAAGGAAGAATAATAGTAAATAACTCATTAAAATAATGAAGGCAAACACATTAACAGACCAACTAATCCTCCTTACAAGGTCTTGACACTGTTCATGTTACTTATTTAACCTGGAGTAATTGTAAAAACAAAACTCTGTTCAGACACTAAAATGGAATAAAAATGCTAATCATATGGTACTATCTGTTAGAAATAAAATGTGTTTGGCATGTAACAAGCACTATTAAATTTGTAAAACTACTGCTTCTAATATAGCTTATACTCACTCTAAACAGAAGTGTAGTGTATCTAGGTCATTTTTGTTTTAAGGTTTTTGCTATAGGACATGTGTGCTCGCCAGAGAGACAGTAAGAGACAGACACATGTACTTGCACCAGAATGTTTCAAGCCACCAGATCTGGAACTCAAACAGCAGTCAATCATGTGAGAGTCCAGCACCTTAGCCACTATACCACCTACTGGCCCCATCTTTTGCATCTCTTAAAATTATGGTCAAGTGAAGTGGAGAGGGGTAGCAGATGACAAAGTGGTTAAGGTCCTGGACTCCCACATGATGGAATGCATGGAATGCAGTTCTACTTCCAGACCTGGCAGTTTGAAAGTCGTGCCGGGTGCTCGTGTGTGTGTGTGTGTGTGTGTGTGTGTGTGTGTGCCCAGATCTCGAGAGGACAATGGAGGAGAGGGTATTGCTCCCTGGCCATCCCATTTGGGAGGTGATTTCTCACTTTCCCTCTCTGTCCCTCTTTGGTAAGTATATGCACTATATGGCAAAAACCTAAAAAGATACATATATATATATATATATATATATATATATATATATATATATATAGTCAAGTGAGAAGCCAGCAAGTGGTGTGGTGGTTAAGATGCTGGATCCCACATGGTTGACTCCACAGTTCGAGTCCCGGACCCAGCAGCTTGAAAAACACACAAGACGTGTGCCCAAAATCCCAAGAGGAAAATGGAGGAAAAAGGTTGCAGCATGGCCATCCACCTTGAAGGGTGATTTCTCACTTTACCTCTCTTCCTGTCTCTGTGTTTCTCTGGCAAGTGCACACATCCTATGGCAAAACTCTAAAAAATAAGTAAATAAAAAAATAGAGTCAAGTGGACTATTCCCCCCTCCCAAATAAAATCCAGGCTCAGCTGTGGGGCATAGGTAGTAGGGGTGCTGCTGCACAATGCCAGAGATTATGTGCGAAGTCTCCAAGTTCTCCTCTTAGGTCCACCATTTCATTCAGGGCCTGCCTGTGAGTGCGCCTCTGATCCTGGCTAGTCGCAACGCTGGGGAGAGATCTGCAAGATGAAGATTCTCCCTACCTCTGTCATAGAAAGCAAATAAATAAATACATAAATAAATGAGGACGTTAAACATATTAAAGCTCATATACGCAATAGGGTATTAAAGCTTTTAAAATCCAGATAAAATCTGTCCAAGTGGATTCCTGACCCTTTAAGCCTGAGGTCACTGTACTCTATTATCTTGGGAGGGGTAAGGAAGGCTTTCTAGCGGAGGTGAAATCTAAATATGCCAGCCAGGAGAAAACAGGTAGATGTCCCCAAACCCATTTGTGAATGTGCATATTCTGATCATAAGCCATAATACATTTATTCTATCTTGACTAAATTATAAAAACAAATTGTGACACCCCTCTAATCTAGTACAATTGTTTCTGTGAGGGCTTGTTTCCTAGTTTTGTAGATGCTTTTATATAAAGATGGGGATAACTTAAACTCTGTAGAGTTTATGTCTAATCCAATTAGAATGTATTTCTACCCTAACCTAATCTAGATTACATTTTAATCTCAAAAGCCTACTTTCATTTTTAGTTGATGATCTGTAGAGCATCAGTTCCTTAATTGTTTTCTATGCTACAAAAAATTGGCATTGATAGCCAATTAAGCCATTTTGGGCCCAAAACTAACTATCTGGCATCTTTCATCTGATATTTTCAGTGAGAACTGCCCGTCCCTTTTTAATTAAAATTATTGTACTTCTATTTTATTAAAATTTTAACTTTCTAGGTATTTCATAATTCACATTGTTTACACTGATCCTGGATAATGCCATTTAATCACAGATATATATTTTGAGGCATCTTTTTTCATATTAAATCATGTATTTCTGTAACTTAGCATAGAAATTTATTTGAGTAACATAATCCAAAATGAATCCTATCGTCCGTCTTTGAATTTATTTTATGAGGTACAAAGAAATGAAATTGTGTAAATAGCTTTTTAAAAATAAGGTGCCATGCAAATTAAGTAACTCTTATTCTTCAATTCTGTGTTTATTTTGTTTTGGTCCCTGAATTCCAATCCCCATTGCTTTTTTTCTATGCATGTTTGTGTTCTATCTGTAGGGAAAAAAAGAAGAAAAAAATTAGACTGTACTCTTTCAAAAGAATATAATGAAAATTAAATCATAATCCACTACATTGTTAGATTATTTTTCCTCTTGGCGACCTGCTTTCAGCTACTCATCATGATATTTTCTTTTTTTACTGTTTATTACAGAGGAAGTGTCTGCAAGGATAGTTCAAGTAGTCACGGCTGAAGCTGTAGCAGTCCTGAAAGGTGAACAAGAGAAAGAAGCTCAACACAAAGACCAGCCCGCAGCTCTGCCTTTAGGTAAATGGAAAGAGCCTCAGGTCAGAAGCCGTGTCTGCTGCACGCTGATCACAGGCGAAAACCTTCATGTTCAAAAGAGGGGCCACACCTCGTACTTCATTTGTACATTAACAGTCATCAAACACCTCCACTGAGATATGTTAGGATCCATTTTCACTTTTCCTAACATGTTCGTTATGGTATGTGAGTAGTCTTTGGCGTGATAAGCTTATATTTAGTCTTTTTTTCCTTAAGCAACCATTAATTTTTCATTTTCTCGGACCATTAGAAAAATAGAAACAAAGCCAAAGCATTTAGATTTTGTGACACACCCCCCCACACATATAAGCAAAATGTTTAAATACTCATTAGAGGTGATTGTTTTGCTTTATGGGGTTTTTTTTAATTATTATCTATACATGGTCTTGTTTGGGTCTCCCTAAACTGGCTGCACCAAACCTGTAGGCAGAGCTTTGTTAGAATCATTAGTGACTTTGGATCCCTTAGAAGTACTGACCCTCATTTGGTCCATCCAAGGGCACTGGAATAGCCCTACCCTCTCTTCCAACACTAGACAGATGCCCTCCAGGGCTAGACAAATAATGTCATGCTTACTGAGGAAAACACTCTCAGTTAAAGCTCTGCTACCCCAACTAGATAAATAGATCACAGATAGATATATAGGCAAATAGGTATGTAGGTATGTATACATGCAGAGATACAAGAAAGAAGAAAGAAGACTTAGCTTCAACATACATGTTTATTTCTCTGACACAAATAACTGATCCGTTGAAAGATATGGCTTTTAAGGTCCAGAAACAATACATGTCTATTTTCTTCTCTAACAATCTAATATGGTATTAATACTTGATTTTCTGATTAGTAGTTTTCTTTTAACTATCTATTAGAAGTAAGCCATAAAAATAGTCTGCCCTGCCAGAATATTAATTTAGAATATAGTTAGTATTTGAGGGTTTTCGTTGCTTAAGAACTGTTTTTCTCTAAAAACAGATTAGGATGCTATAATCCAATCTAAAATACTAAACTTCAGTCTACTGGTCACTTCTGGTTTTGAAATAAAAGAAAACTCAATTATTGTTATTATGAATATTTTCAATTTTGCTAGAGGGTGTGTGCACTCACTAGGAAGAGACAGACAAAGCACCTCCCATGAAGCATGGTCACACCGCAATCCCTTCTGATTTTGCCCTCTCCTCAAGATCGTGGGCACACTTGTGCATGCATTTGGTGTGTTTTTTCAAGTCACTGGGTCCTCATGACTTAGTCAGCCATGTGGGATTCAGCTGCCCCAACCATCAGTCCACAGGCTGGCCCTTAATTATTTTTCATTTAAAATTTTAACATACTCCACGCTGAAGTCCATAGGTCAATGAACTAAAAAAAATCAGCTGTTATCCCAAAGCTGCCTCTATTAACCGCTTTATGAAACTGAAATTCATATCATCTTTAAAATTCATTTAATCACTGGCCTTAAATGAGAAATATTTCCTTTTGAAATTCTTCACCTTCTTATGAGGGATTATGAAGAAGGTAAGTGTCTTGAAGAGGAAGCCTTAGAGTTAATTTGTGAATGAATTATAGCTTTAGAACTTTCCTCTCTGATCCTTCTTGTGAAATGCCAGCGTCAGAGGTTACTCACCTCCCGGCTCCTACTAGTAATGGTTCGTCTGAAGGTCAAACCTCAGACTGGAACAGATTTATTTATTTATTTTGTCTGAGAATAAACACAGAAGATGGATTTTGACATTGGATTCAGAAAACAAGATATTGTTTAAAAAGTATGTTACTTAAAAAAATGGAATGATCAACGTAAGATTTGTTTCTGAAACGAGAAGCTGAATGGAGAGTCTTAATATTTTTTTCCAGTCAGTCTCAAAGGAAAATGGTTGTCTCTGTGTGTCTGCACATGGTAAATTAGGGCCAGAATGAAATATCTTATTAATTGAACAAGTGGACAGAATTAATGAGATTAGCAGTAAAATTTTAGCAGACATCTCTAATACACTTTATGGAAAAGAAAAAATTTTTGGGGGGGAAGGAAAATCAACTTGTTCTACTTTTTAGGTTTTCAAAAATGTATAACTCAAGTAATGGGCTTAAAAATAAGTCTAATGCAACTTACTATTGAAGCTTTCCTTGAATTCAATAGAGAGGCCTTTTTACAGATAGCAGAAGTACCTACGCATCTACTGGTCTAATAGGATTAATTGTTGCATCTCATTTTCCATTGTTTGATCTTTAGCAGCTGAAGAGACAGCTAATCTGCCTCCTTCTCCACCCCCATCGCCAGCCTCAGAACAGACTGTGGCAGTGGAGGAAGGTAAGGCCTACTGGACTTTTCAGGGTCTGTCTTCTGATTAAAGGTAAATAACACACTTCAATCCATAAGCACTTCAGTGTGTGCCAGAATGTGACTTAGCTTTGGAGCTGTTTCGAATAGTTAAGAAACAAAGACTTTGAATAACTATGTAATCCTCGATGTATAAAATCAGAAGCAGAAGAATGTGGTAAATGAAAAAAGGAAAAATTTGTAGAAAAGATAACTTTATGTTTAAGTTACTAGAATAACTATAGAGACCCATTTATGTAAGTAGAATGCTTTGACAAAGAAGATACAATTCCAACTTGTAAGTGACTGAACAAAAACAAATATAAAAATAAATGTCATGCCCTGTAGAGCAGGAGTCAGGTTTATGAATGAAATGAAGACTTCCACATGACCGTGGTCAGGACTTCTTTCTGTTTTGCTTCCTATTATATGGCCAAGACTTTCCTCAGGGCCTGACCCATAGCAAACTCTCAATACATATTCATGAATAAATGAAGAAGTTAATGAATGAACCTGATATTGCGAACAGTGAACTGGAAGTTGAGATCATGGCTCCTTTCCTGCTGAGACTTGTTATTGTCCATGAATCTATTGAAGCCTTTACTCAACAAGGAATGCCAGCTCAGCTTTTCAGTTCTCCTTGATAAAACAAAAGTTTGCCTTTGAAGAATATTCATTCAGAATCTGACATGAAAGGCACTCTTTAAAAGCACACCATTATTGGTTCTCTGATTAGATCAGTTAACTTCTGTGTATTGTGTGAGGATTACAGGAAAAGGCAGAAGACAGCCACAGCCCAGTTGTTTCAATATAACTTAGTGTTCATATAGAAACCAGAATTTTAAGACTATCCCAATTTATTAATTTATTTCTTAAATTATTTTTCTTGTGTTTTCACTTCAGAGATCATTTTACTACTTTATAAACAGAATAACACTGATCACAAAAGACTATACTTTCATAATTCGTAATGAGATTTATGTAAATATTCTATCATTCCCTAAAGGTGAAAAATCTAAATTACTGAACTATATGCTATCAACTCAAATACAGTTTATTTTGCCACTGCTTTATAAACCTAAACTCTTTTTAGCAAGGCATTGTTTTCTTAAAATGAGAATTCTTATCCTAATTTTCTACTGAAAATAATGCTAAACAAATTATTCTAAGGAATAAAAGAAAGTTTGAGAAATGTGATCAGTGTATACGAGCCACTGATTATTAGTTAATTTCCTCACAATGTGATTTAATCTTTTACTTTATAGGTTTGAAAGATTGATTTTGGACTTGGGTTTATCCACTCATTTGGCACATACTTACTAAACACTGACAATGTTCCAGATACTCTTCAAATTTGGGGTACACATGAGTAAACAAAACAGACATGGTTCCTACCTTTAAGGAGCACACCATCTGGTACAAAACAGAATTCCAGTAGATAAGCTTACAGACCATCCCAAGTGGCCCTACCTTTAGGGAAAGAAAGAACAAGAAGCTTTAAGATGACCAATAGGGAAACCTGTGGAAAGATGGGTAAGGAGGTGAACCCAGAAGCATAAGAAAAATTGAAAAATGGTGGCATTTGAGGCACAAGGACCCGGCTGTACAAAGTCAGCTGGGCAAGAGGGTGAAGTGTTCTAGAACTTAGTGGAGTCTGGTTCGTGGGAAGTGAGAACGATAGAGCCGTGAAGGAGTATAAGCACAAGCAGCAGCTGGCTAGGTCAGGAGCTAGATTTCACTCCAAATGCAGTGGAAACCTTTACATGACAGTTGTCTTCCCTCGGGTCATTGAAAATGTTTCTAAGTCCCTACTTAAAGCCTTTCAAGTGTCAGAGAATCCTCTTAACCCACAGAGGGATAAGTTGTTGACAGAGCCGGCCTGCTCTGGAAGTCGGCTTGAGGTCAAGTCATTTACTCTTCTTACTTTCTATGAGAGTTGAAGCAGAAGGATGAGAAGTCAGGTTCTCCTATTTATCGGGACATTTATCTAACCTGCTTTCTGCAGGATCATGTAATAGATGTAGTGAAAAATACACATAAATAAAATATAGGATGACTTGCACACTTTAGTAACTTAGGAACTGCATTCTCCAAGCCGTTTCAATGTAATCGAGAGAAAATGCTAGCTTACTTGTACTTTTATCTTTTTCAAAATGCATTAAACTATATGAAAGCCTAATGAAGTGCTTTTTAAAAATGATCATCATTTCTGAAATATACGAATTATCTATTATATAAACGATACATAGTTTATTATAGACTATGTTATGTATATTATATATAAGTATATATAACATGTCTGTGTACACACATATGTTATATATATATATATATATATATATATATACACATAAGTATATATATAATATATATATATTTATAAGCTCTATTAGAGACAATATTCTCTCTCAAAAAAGGTCAATATTCTTACTTCAAATATGTGAAAAAAATCTGTGGTCCTGAGACCAGCAGTTAGTGTAATGGCTATGTTGCTGGATTCCCACGTAGTTGACCGCGGTTCGCATCCCAGACCCGGTGGCTTAAACTCACACGGGGCGCATGTGCGTGCGTGCCCAAGATCCCGAGAGGAGAATTGAGGAGAAGGGATTACAGTGTGGCCATCCCCCCTGGAGGGTGATTTTTCGCTTTCTATCTCTCTCTCTCTCTCTCTCTCTCTCTCTCTGTCTGGCAAGCGCACGCGCCCTATAGCAAAAACCTCTCCAAAAAAAAAAAAAATTTTTGGTCCTGACCATCAAAATACTGCCTCTCTTATTTTAAACCATACTTAAATTACATACAACATACAGCATTTTTTTAAAGTTAATTTTTGTCACATAATAAACTAGTGACAAGTCCCAAGATAAGACTGAACTGCTCAATTTTTCAAAATGATTAATTTATAAAGACCTATCCCAGATTCCAGAAATGTATTGCTTATAGCAGATGGGACGGAAAAGGAACAGGTGAATTTCCGTGCTGTGTCTAGGGGATTATTTATCCTCAAGGCAACTTTAATGTAAGGACAAAGCAACTGCCACAGTCTGATTTTTTTATAGAAATGGAAGAGAGCTCTTGGGCTAAATTGAGTACTTCAGTGATTTTTGAAGATACACTTCTTATTAATTATCAAACATTTTTAAAGCTGTTCTTTCCCAAAGGGAGAAACATGAAAGCTTTCATTAAAATAACCTAAGATGTTAATTACTATCATTTATGAATATTCACTTCTTACCATTAATGTAAAATTAATCATTCCCAGAATATGTGTTTATTCAAGGAAATATTTACAAGGGATTTTGATGAAAAAAAATTAAAGTAACAATACTTAGAAAGGAAACCATGGTACAGTAACCAATACTGTACAAGCTACAATGTTTTAAAACTAATCTTCTTTTCTTCTTGGCCTAACTTAATAATTGTTATTTGGGCTGAGCTTTAGAATTTGGAATCCCATACAAGTACAATGACATCATCTGAAAACAGAACCAGGACTCATTATGCTCTCTCAGGTTGGCTCCAGAATTCTCAGATCGCATTTTCCCATGTCATGGGTGTGCTGGCATAATAATTGTTAATCTAAAAGCAGTTTTCTTCTATGTCATCCTGGGGCGGCAATACAGTCAACAAACCGAGGTGTCCTTGGTTGAAAGCTGGCAGAATGAGAAAGGCTTAGAAATGGTGGAAAACAATGTAAGTGGGGCCAAAGTTGCCTTCATCGACATGCCATGGGGCAGAAGCTGATACCATGACAAACAAATACCACGGAGTCACTGATGCCTCACAAGATAGAGTCTCCATAAAAGAGACTGTTCATTTGTATCAAAGGGGGTTGACATTTCAAGGCTGGAGTTTGCTTGGCATACGTTACTGTAAACCAATGTAAATCTTGAATGCTTTAAAAAACAAAAAGTTGGAAAATGTTGGAATGAAAGCCAACCAGGGAAAATTGATTCCTCCTTTGAAGTCAGGTAAGCTTCATTTGGAGTATTATAGCTGTGCAGAACAACTGTGTAAAAGTCTGAGGTTCATAAAGTTGTCTTGTCCTTTGATATATCATACATTATTAAATGAACTGGAATATTTTCTGGCAAAAACAGAGTCCCCCAAAGTCTGCCTAATTCTAGAAAAATGATACATCCATTCAATTCTGACTTAAATAGTAAAAATTTTATGAAATGAATTCGATTTTTCATAAATCTCTCCTATTTCGATATATCAACTGAAGATAAAGAGCAAAGGTACTGGATAACTTCCTGAGTAGACTGAAGACAGATGTGATAGCATGTATGGAGTTGGGCATTGTGCTTGACACTCAAGATATCTTCTCATTTTATCCTTCCAGCAACCCGTAGAGATAGGTAGTATTCATTTTCAGCTTTCTACCCAGGACCTCAAGCTTATATCTGGATACATGACTGACTCAGAATTCATATCCAAATCTAAATCCTGCAACCACAGTTACACATCTCTAAAGTTGTCTTTTATCAGAGTTCTTACTGTGGGAACTACAAAAATAAATGTTCCTCAAATGAGAGTCCTTTGTTACAAGCTACTATACTGTAATAGTTTCCTTTTTTAAAAACCACACACAAATGAATATTCCATTTAGTTATAATGTATCTAATTTGAATTATTATGTATCCCATCTCTATTGGGTATTTCCCAAAAGTGCTCCCCACATGCAACTCTGTATAAATGAGGATGCAGTGTCTTCTGTCATTATCCCTGGAACTAAGAACACTGTTCAGATTTAGTGGCTATGGTTCTTTGTAAGCCCAGCTTCCCTGACTTACCTCTGGAGCTTGTAACGTAGATGGACTTTAGATTCACAGGAAGCTCATGGAGACCTGGAGTGTATTCAGCTCAGAATACCAAAAGAAGACTGCTCTTTTCCAGACTTTCTTTTTGAGGTTGCCTTGGCTCAGGACCAGACAAATACTCTGGGAATCTGCTTTTCACAGGAGCTCTTAAAAGTTTTTGTTGTACTATGATGAAAATGAAAGTTTTCAAAATAGGAACTCCTATTTCTTTAGAAAAGTTATAGACCTTAAGCAAGGCTCTGCTTTTACTTTTGGCACTTTAAAAAACAACAACAAGAAGAAAGAAGCTAAAATCTTCCAAAGGTTAAAACATTCAGTGAGTATTGCCTTTAAACTGCCACCTCTGCAATTTAAATTCTTTAGTTTTATATGGTAGTTTGTTCTACTTCTCCAAAAATAAAATGTGGAAAAGCAGAGAAGTGAATATCTCATTTTCGCTTACTGACTGTTCATGCCATCTGTTGAACATATTAAAAGTTTTAGATGTAACGTGCATACAGGGGGAATTTACAGCCGTAGAGAGTCACTAAGGGAAATATGAATGGCTGAGACATGTGACAAGCCAGGGCTATAATTCAGTCAGTGTTGTAGGCCAGATCTTGGATGGTTATCTCCTCAGCTGAGAAATTGTGCTGCGTTGAACTAAAAATATCAAATTTATTTTAGGCTTCTGCTATTCCATGATATAAAAAGCGTCATGGCTGAGAAAAGTTCTGAGTATCTGAAGTATCTGAGTATCTGAAACAACTTCTATGGAACAGTCACTAAATAATGCACTCAAAAGATTAAAAGCATCCTCTCCACAAAACATTATTTTAGTATCCTTATGATTTCAGCCCTAGTTCCAGTTGTCAGCACTTGGTTGCTGAAATTAAGTTATTCTCCTAAAAATTCAATGCCTTTTTAAAATACTATAATTCTATCTGCTTAAATACTGAGAGAAATGAAAATGATAGAGATAAGTACTATAGACTTTTTCTTATTGGTTAGAGTTATGGAATTTTAAAATTACTTCTCAGTGCCAGTCAGTGTATAGTAGTGGGCTGATTTGGTAATCTGCCAAGGAGACCTGAGATGTAATGTCTGCACCAACACTCAAAGCCAGAGAGTATTCCTTGTCACAGTCTTTAAAGATCATTGAATTATGCAAGAATTCAAATGCTTAGCAGATTGATCTGCAGTTGAGTATTTAAGAAAATACATTTAAATAATGTTGATTTCCAAGCCACGTCACAGAAAGTATAGTAATGAGCACAGTTCTTAGAGCCTAGGAATAAGAAATATACAGTAAGAGGTTTGAAACATAAACCCAGCCAAGAGCCAGTGTTACAATTCAAACTACATAATAATATCTTGGTGAATCTAAAACCAACTCTATAGAAATTCACAGCTAATTGTATTTCTATGAAACTTTCAAAAGAGAAGTAAAACATAAGAAAAATGTTTATATGATTAGAGACTTTCTTAGAGAATTAGTCGCAGAGTCACACAAACCAGAACCAGTGTTTCAAATGTTGCTTCTAGGTATTATTAGGTTGTTGCGAAAGTCATGACATATTTTTCTATGTTTTTCTATGAAAAAATGCATCATGACTTTCCCAACAACCCAATATATTAACCTTAGCATCCAAAGAAAGAGCTATGCTGACTGTTTTTATCTTATTAAGGCAGGAAAGAGAAATAATGCACTATTGGTTGTTGTTAACTTTCCGGTTAAAGTCATTCACCAAAAATTAAAACAACTAAATGCTAACTATTTATGCATTCTAGGTAATTAAGGTTGTGCTTCAAACAGAACTCTTTCCCCGTGATCATATAGGCCTCAAATCCTAACAATTTTATTTCTTTATAAGCATGTTGAGATAAGCATAAGAGTAACTAATATCCTTGAAAGAATTTCTCCCAACGAATGCATTTGTTTTTGTAAATGCTTTGTTTGCACTGCAATGTTTCCTTGGTTATTTTCACTCGTTTGAGAGGAATGTATAGATGTTTTCTATTTGCAGCAGGGATGCCAGTGCTTTTGATTCACTTAGAGTAATGACAAAATCGTTTTAAGGGACAGATTACATTTAGTAGCTCCTGAGGCATGAAACATCTTTGTCTTCCATGCTCCATCAGCTTGGTCTCGCTAACTCCCCTTCATCCTGCTGTGCTGCTTCTGTGGCCCCCTGTGTCCCTGTGCAGGTGTTTGTCTTGTCTGTCTGATCTTGTGTCTGTCTTGTCCAGTTCTCCCTGCAGTTTCTTCCTGTGTGTCTATTTGTAGATGAAGGGGCTGAGGATCAAGTGGGTCCGCTACCCAGGTTCCCCAGCCATGAACCTACCAGCAGCGGGGAGAAGCGTAGACTCCTAGCCCCCTCCATCTCGGTGTCTGTGCCTGATGATGACCCTTACAATTCCGATGAGGAGTACTATGAGCATCCTTTGTTCAGCTCAGAATGGACTACCTCTAGTGAGCTCCCCAGTGTCACAGCGCAGAAAGCAGACGCCCACTTAGGCCAGGAGAAAGGTGAACCAAGCATGGTGCCCTTTTGTTCCTCCTCCCCAGCCTGCAGCTTTGGCCACATGCATCATGTTAAATGTGCCTTCCTTCACATGGGGTGGGAGGGACAGGAGCCTGTTTGTCCACATGAAAGTGAAGTCCCTATATAGGCTGTAGTCTTTAAAATGCTTCAACAGGGGCCAGCAGATGGCATGGTAGTTAAGGAACTGGACTTCCACATGGCCGTCCATGGTTTGAGTCCTGGACCTGGAGGCTTGCTTTCTCACTTTCCCTCTCTGTCTCTCCCTCTCTGTCTCTCTGGTCAAGTTAAAAAATAATAAATAAAATTAAATAAATGATTCTTTTAATTAAAATGTCTCAACAATTTATGTGAAAAAAGCCTTATTTGGGACATGTGAGCTTTTTCTTTTTCCATATCATTGTTTCTAAGAAGGAAACAAAAACAGAAGAGAAAGACAACAAGACAGACAGAAAAGTTTGATTAAAATAAAATTCCTTTCTTTTTCATTTCAGTGAATCAGTCAGGGAAAAACATATTCTTACCCAAACCAAAGAAAATGAACCCAAATATAATTTTTTCCCTCCTTGGATACGTAAGATTACTAGACTGAGCCTTAAAGAGAATTTAGTGTTATATTGATATAACAACTCTTTAAGAGAGAAAGACAAAATAATCTGTTAGAGGAAAATAAATGTTATGCAATTAATTTTTTCTCCATATGACTTAATCATCAATACAAACTACAGAGCCTTCCCAGTTGACTAGATCTTGGTTCACATCAGTAGAGTTGGACAAAAGTGATGATTATTTGAAGTTTTGTCATTCTAGCCTCATAAAGCTGGGAGGCCCTAGTATATAATTAGGTACGGTGAGGATAAAATAAGTGGGCATTGGATTACAATTTGTCTAATACTAACTAGATAGTTTTGTAAAGAAAAAAAAGTACAGGTAAAATATTTTTGCTTAGGTGAAGGGCTTGTTTTCCTATAGAGAAAAATAATTGGGTCTGCTGAAAAGTTTATTTCACATGGGACATTGTTTAATGTGAGGGTAAATATTTCCAAGGTGATGAGGAATAAGCTCACAGCTCACCAAATATGTCCATTGATAATAAGTTTCTTCAAAGGTCCTTTTGAAACAACACCAATGACTCAAACACTCTGATAAAGAAACATAGTTTATATTAAGTACTAAGTTCTTTTAATGGTATGAAAGTAAAACATTTTTGGAAAATATGAACATTTTTAAATAAGGAACAGGTGTAGTGGAAATAAATGTGATCTGTATAAAATTAGAAAACAGAAACTTAAAAAGTTACATAGATTTGAAAACATGTAAATTACCTTGATTACACTTCATCCAATAAGGTGACATGGGTAAAGCAGCTTTGTTAAAATTGTTTCCTTTGTAGTCACAACCTATGCCATTATAAAAATTGCTTTAAAATATCACATTAAAATTGGAATTTTAAAAATGTTACTCACCTAAATCAATTAAATAAAGCAATCAGGAATTCTTATGTAGGGGCTTCCTGCATTGGAGAAAACAGCACATGTCTAACAAATCTGAAAGTTCTTTTCAGTGCATTGATACATCTATCTTTTCGCCACCATCTGTTACCAGCAGCACCATCTCTTATTCCCAGCAAGCTTTCCACATGCGTGCAACTGACTGCCATTTCCACTGAGGGCAACCAGTCAATAAAACCCTTTCAGCTCTCAGAATTTAAAATAAATAGCCTTTTAATGAGACTTTAAAAGGCAGATTATACATCCTCATTTTTCAAGCGTACATAATGTACATTGCATTAGAATATTAATTTGCTCACCCAAAGAAAAAACACCTAAGGTCCTCATGAGAGCATTCTAATGGAGCTGAAAGTGTTCCTTGAATAATATTTCTGTCGTTTCATGTATTGTTCTGTGGTCATGATGTCAACATCTTTTTCATCCCTAAGAAGAAGAAACACTAGAGGGTTCGATGGCCGAGGAAGAGAAACCTGCCTCTCTTCCTGGGAAAGAATGCGGGACTGCTAAGTCCTCAGACCAGCCCAAGGGCCTCAGTGAGGGCCAACTGGAGTCTAGCGCAGAGGCCCAGGTAGTTCCAGACGAGAGCGCCCAGACAGGGGCCGTGCATGAGAAAAGTATAAAAGAGGTCAACGAGGTGTCTCCAGAAGTAAAACCCCCTTCCTCTGCCAGGGAAGGTGTGTCTTTCTCAGGATTTGCATGTGTTTTGTTGCAAATGATTTCCAGCAGCTTATTACCTGATGCCTTCCCAATGCTGTTTCATCGCTGGGTCTTCTCATGATCATAAGACTACTGTTTTAGGCTGAAGGAGCAAAATGTGGCTTGCGCAGGTGCTGTGTGGCAGCTTGGTTTTCCAGTGCTGCTGCTGATTCCTGGTTTTCCTTTGCCATGATACAATACGCTTTGCAGCCAGGCTGATGACGCTATGTGAGCTTTTTTTTTTTTTTGTCCCTCATCTCAAATGTTTGCCAGTCACATTGCTAATACATGTATATTTTTGTTTTTATTTTCGGGACAGCAATTCATATGCTTTTCTTTCAAATCGTACAGTTGAATTTTGGCACTTAGAAGCTTAAATGGGAGAATTGTTTTGCAACTGCAATCAATGTGCTATATTTTTATGCTTCAATGAATACTGGTTTGGTTTTCTTACAAGCTCTTGCTGATGCTTCTCATATTATTTTTCTCTCCATGGCCGCTAACCTCTTTGATCATCCCCATATCTCTTGAGTTTTCATTCATCCAGCCTTTAATAGAAGTTCATAAAGTATTTCTGTTCTATTACTACAACAGGACACACAAGTATATAAGGTAATGATGATGCATACACTTACTCTTCAAGAGAGCTGAACTTTATTATTTTCCCCCCAATTTTCTCCAGATAACTACAGTTAAATTTCATGACCACAAAGGCCACCTTTGGCCTTAAAACACAAGTGGAACCCTAAAGTTTTTTGAATTGATGAATAAATAAAAATGTATAGTTTAATTTCTGTGACACATCTCTAAAAAGCCATTGCTAGTCAATGCTTCGCCAGTTGGTCACGTGCAGAAAATGATGTCGTGACCATGAGGAGCAAGGTATTTTAATATTTAACTCTTGAAAATTTTATTACTCACATGACTTCTCAGTATTAAAGGTATAATTCTAATTTTCTTACATCTGTCATACAGACTAATCATTAGGAACTGGGAATTTTGAATATGCAGTAGAAATTGGCTTATCAAGGTTTAGGTTATGCCATATGAAATTGAGAGCAAATATTTACTTACATTTCAGAAATTTAATCTCAAATGACTTTTAAAAATTTATGCCAATAACCTTTCAATGCTTCCAAAATTGGTCCTGGGTCTTGATTAAGTTAACTGACATCATTAATACTTAAGTCATTATGAATCACTTGGCCTTCCTCTATGGCTTGCCAATTCATTTTTAAACAAGAAAAACAATTTTTAAAAAGTTCAGCAGAAATCAACCTTTATTCACGTGTAGCCTTTAAGATACATTTTTGCATTCTGATGTTATCTATTTACTCTATACTCATTAATTCATACTTCTCATCTACAAGAAGTACACTATTTTTTACTACTATAGTACACATCAAATAATGTTAGAAGAGACCAAACAAATAAACCAAAAAAGATAAAATATGCAGAAGTATATTCTATATGTTCCTGTATACATTCATTTATAACAGTAGTTTACTTTAGCACTAGTATACATACATCTCAGTCCGAACATTTTCATATCGACTTTTAAATCGGCAGCATGCTTGCATGTTCCATAGCTTTTCTTTCTGCCCTGCCATTCATCAATCATTTCAAAATAGCATTTTAAGCTTACTGCCTGAAAGCATTTGCCTATTATTCGTTTAAAAATCAACCCGATTACTTCAGATTTACTTACAGCCTCGAAGATGGAGTTCCGTGACCAGCAGGAATTGACTTCCTCCACAGCTGAGCCTTTAGACAAGAAGGAAAAGGAGCCAGAGAAGCTAAGTGAGCCTGGTGAAGACCTTAGACATGCTGCCTTCGTTTCTCAGCCAGAGACAGCGAAAACTTCACTCGATAAAAAGGGCACACAAGACACAGAAAAAGAGGTACCTCCTGCTCTGTTTGGGCACACTCTTGGTGCCAGTGTAGAAGACGTGAAACAGAAGACAGAACCAAGCCCAGCAGTGCCCGGCATGGACCTCCCTGCAGAGGCTCCAGCTCCAAAGGAACAAAAGGACTGGTTCATTGAAATGCCGGTGGAAGCCAAAAAGGATGAATGGGGTTTAGCTGCTCCAATATCTCCTGGCCCCCTGACACCCATGAGGGAAAAAGATGTACTTGATGATATCCCAAAATGGGAAGGAAAACAATTTGATTCTCCTATGCCAAGTCCCTTTCAAGGTGGAAGCTTCACTCTTCCTTTAGATATCATGAAGAATGAGATATTTACACAACCATCACCTTTTGCCCCTGCCCTCTTACAGCCAGATGACAAAAAATCTCTTCAAGAAACCAGTGGCCCAGCTACTGCCAAAGATAGTGCTAAAGTCGAAGAGCCCCAAAAGGATAAATCTGACAAAATGGCAGAAGCTCCATTCCCAGAGGCAATTACTTTACCCAAAGATGCTCACATTCCAGTTGTGGGAAAATGTGTTGTAGAGCAAGATTTGGAGGAAGAAAAGGAGGCTATAGATCAAGAGAGTATCTACAAAAAAGAGACTTCTGCGCCTAGTGAACCGGACACTACACTTACTGAAAAGGAACCTCCGCTAAAGCTCGAAGAAAAAGCAACCATTTCTGACAAAGAAGCTGTGCCAAAAGAAAGTGAGCCCTCAAAACTAACAGATAAAGAAACAGGTGTCCTCCAGACCTCCACAGAGCACACTTTCTTGAAAGAAGAACCGAAAAGCAAAGAATCTGCCACAGACGTGGTGAAACAGGACACATGCCCTGTAAGTTTGGAACAAGATTCACTGATGACCCCTAAGACATTGGAGAAAGTGATGGCTGAACCAGCTGTTGTAAGTGAAAAGAGTACAACCCAGGAACTTTTCGAAGAAACAGTTGCTGACAAAGACAGTAAGATTGGGGCTGCAACATCATCTGAGCTCGACATGCCATTTTATGAAGATAAATCAGGAATGTCCAAGTACTTTGAAACATCTGCCTTGAAAGAAGAAGTGACAGAAGGCATTCAGCCAGGCAGTGATTACTATGAACTGAGTGACACAAGAGAAAGTGCCCAGGAGTCTACTGATACCATATCTCCCATCCATAAAAATGGTGACAAGGAATTTGAAGCAGGAAAAGAACCCCAGCCCAGTGTTTCTGCACAAGAAGCTGGGTATAGCACTCTTGCACAGAGTCATGCATCCGATTTACCTGAAGAACCCAGTTCTCCTCAAGAAAGAATGTTCACTATTGATCCAAAAGTGTATGGGGAGAAACGGGACCTCCACAGTAAGAATAAGGATGATCTGACACTCAGCAGGAGTTTAGGACTTGGTGGCAGGTCTGCTATAGAACAAAGAAGCATGTCAATCAATTTGCCCATGTCCTGCCTGGATTCCATAGCCCTCGGATTTAACTTCGGCAGGGGGCATGATCTCTCTCCTCTGGCGTCTGATATTCTGACTAATACTAGTGGAAGTATGGATGAAGGGGATGATTATCTTCCGGCCACCACCCCTGCAGTGGAGAAAGCCCCTTGCTTCCCAGCAGAAAGCAAAGAAGAACAGACAGAGGAAGAAAAAGCTACTGGTGAGGCAAATACTCAAGTCGACACATCGTGTGAGTCCCCTTTCCTAGCCAAAGATTATTACAAAAATGGAACTGTCATGGCTCCTGATCTGCCTGAAATGCTAGATCTGGCGGGCACAAGGTCAAGATTAGCTTCTGTGGGTGCAGATGCTGAGGTTGCTAGGAAGAAATCGCTTCCATCAGAGACTGTGGTCGAGGAGAGTAGTACTGGCTTGCCCCCTGTAACTGATGAAAACCATGTTATTGTGAAAACAGACAGTCAGCTGGAAGACCTGGGCTACTGTGTGTTCAATAAATACACCGTCCCACTCCCATCACCTGTTCAAGACAGTGAGAATTTATCAGGAGATAGTGGCTCCTTTTATGAAGGCACTGATGATAAAGTTCGAAGAGATCTGGCCACAGACCTTTCATTGATTGAAGTAAAGCTGGCAGCTGCCGGGAGAGTCAAAGATGAGTTCAGTGCTGAGAAAGAAGCATCCCCACATACACCTGGTGACAAATCAGGCCTGGGAAGGGAGTTTGACCAGGAGAGGAAAGTTAATGATAAGCTGGATACTGTACTAGAGAAGAGTGAAGAACATGCTGATTCAAAAGATCAGGCCAAGGAAATAGAAGAAGCTGTTGATAAAGTTGAACCATTTGGATTAGAATCAAAAGATGCTGAGAAAGCAGAGAAAAGTCTTAGTTCAGTCCCAGAAGTGGCTGAGGTAGAACCACTCAAAAAAGCTGAACAAGGACTGGATTTTGCTGCCAAGAAAGCTGACCAGGGTCCATTAGATGTTAAAATCAGTGACTTTGGACAGATGGCCTCAGGGCTAAACGTAGATGCTGGAAAAGCAACAGAACTCAAACTAGAGGCTACGCAAGACCTGACCCCCTCATCCAAAGCACCTCAGGAGGCGGATGCGTTTATGGGTGTTGAGCCTGGCCATGCGAAAGAAAGTGTCAAGGTTAGTGAGACAGAAGTCAAAGAGAAGGTAGCCAAGCCTGACTTGGTGCACCAGGAGGCTGTGGACAAAGAGGAGTCCTACGAGTCCAGTGGCGAGCATGAGAGCCTCACCATGGAGTCCCTGAAACCTGACGAGGGCAAGAAGGAAACATCCCCAGAATCATCTCTAATCCAAGACGAGATTGCCATCAAATTATCAGTGGAAATACCTTGCTCCTCTGCTGTTTCAGAGGCTGATTTAGCCACAGATGAGAAAGCTGATGTCCAGATGGAATTTATTCAGCTGCCTACAGAGGAAAGCAAAGAAACGCCAGATATATCTGTCACGCCCTCGGATGTTACAGAGCCAGTGCTTGAAGCAGTTGTGTCTGAACCAGCAGAGACTCAGAGTGAGGAAGAAGAGATAGAAGCCCAAGGAGAATACGATAAACTGCTTTTCCGTTCAGACACCCTTCAGATTACTGACCTGGGTATCCCAGGGGTCAGGGAGGAATTTGTGGAGACCTGCCCAGGTGAACACAAAGGAGTGATTGAGTCTGTGGTGACCATCGAGGATGATTTCATCACTGTGGTGCAAACCACAACTGATGAAGGGGAGTCAGGGTCCCACAGTGTGCGTTTTGCAGCTCTAGAGCAGCCCGAAGTGGAAAGGAGACCATCCCCACATGAAGAAGAAGAGCTTGAAGTAGAAGAGGCAGCAGAAGCCCAGGCAGAACCCAAGGATGGCTCCCCGGAGGCTCCAGCTTCCCCTGAGAGAGAAGAGGTGGCACTCTCAGAATATAAGACAGAAACCTATGATGATTACAAAGACGAGACCACCATCGACGACTCCATCTTAGATGCCGACAGCCTCTGGGTGGACACTCAAGGTGTGCTTTTTTTTTTTTTTTTTTTTTTTTTTTTTTAATTTTCTGCTCCCAAATCAAACTCGCTAACCTAATGGGATTATTTTTTCTTTTCATTTTAAACATTTTAAAGTGTCCCTTTATCTCTTTATTTTGCATTTTGTTAAATAGACACAGGATTTTGTACATTTGTTACTAATGTTTTCACTGTTGTTGTTGTTGTCATGGTTTGCTTTGATCCGCAGATGATGATAGGAGCATCATGACAGAACAGTTAGAAACTATTCCTAAAGAGGAGAAAGCTGAAAAGGAAGCTCGGAGATCATCTCTTGAGAAACATAGAAAAGAAAAGCCTTTTAAAACCGGGAGAGGCAGAATTTCCACTCCTGAAAGAAAAATAGCTAAAAAGGAACCTAGCACAGTCTCCAGAGATGAAGTGAGAAGGAAAAAAGGTTCATTTAACAATCACTTCTTTAAAAATGTTTTTTGAAGTAATTCCTTATTACTCTTTTTTTTTTGTAGAAGAAACTGCCTAACAGCGGTAACTAGTTATTTATTAAATTTTGTTCGGTTTTCTCCAAGTGTTTGATTTTTCCTGATGGTATGCTTTTTGTGTTTTCTTATTCATAGCAGTTTATAAGAAGGCTGAACTTGCTAAAAAAACAGAAGTTCAGGCCCACTCTCCCTCCAGGAAATTCATTTTAAAACCTGCTATCAAATATACTAGACCAACTCATCTCTCCTGTGTTAAGCGGAAAACGACAGGTGACTGTTCAATTCTGCAATGTGGCTGGCAAACATAGACATGTATTTTTTTTTTCTTTTAATCTCATTGCTGTAGTAGCTTCTTCATTTTGTTTTTCTTCCAAGAATCTCAGCAGTCATGAACAATTTTGCTATTAAGTGTCTTGTATCATTATTCTTTTTTTTTTTCCCTCCCTGCAGAAGAGGTCATGACCATCTGTTTCTTTGTCATGCTCAGACATAACGTGCGTGATTGTATCTTGGCATTGTGCGGTAGTGTCACGTTCTGGGGACTCCTATTTTCATTCTGTGTGTTTGGTTAGACGATGGCGATGAATTTAACAGTGGTATGCATTCTCATTATTTTGCTTATTTATCTCCCTCATGCTTAAACTCATACGTATTTGTCCTATTTTCTACATTGTAACTGCCAAATCTGTTACTGATGTTAATGAATTTACTGAAAACCACCAAGAATGCATGGTGACTTAGAGACTGAAAATGAGAAACAAATTTGGAGTAAACTTGTGGTTTGCAAAATTACTTTGCTTAAATGAAAAAAAAAAAAGGGAAAGGAAATTGTGTGGTAATCCATTAAATTTTATTTCTCATGTCCAAATTAACAAGACTTTCAATCTACTCCGTTACATCTTTTAGCTGACGTTTTATCATTGAGATTTTCTTAAATGTGTTAGATCCAAACTACTAAATTTTCCTAAATAATTCAGTATTCAAAATTCTATGATACTTCTTCCCCCTGAAGAGGAACATAAGTTAGAAATAAACTTAGCATTATTTCTCTTCATTACCTACTTATTTTTTGTCTTCTCCAAACATGCATAATTTTTTAAATTTTAAAAGGTAATGAAATGCAAAAATAAATCATGTTAGAAATCATAATAAAAACCTATACAAATATGTATTATACAAACTTCATTTCTAAATTTTAATGCAAAGCATTATGTATGTGTGTGTGTGTGTTTGTATATATATAATTATACCAGGATAATCTTAATTTACAAAATATTTTGTAGGATTTAAGTGACACATTTGTAGTGCACCAAATATTAAACTGCTAAACAGGGAAGAAATGTGTTCCTTTTTGTTAAATATCATAAGTACTTTTTTGTAAATTTTCAGATAATCTTAAAGGTTAAGAGAAGCATTAGTCTTTATGGAAAAAAAAATCAAAGGAGTTGAAAATTTTATAGTAACCACTAAAAGTTCCAAGTATTTTTTATTTGTATTCCTCATGTACTATTTACTATTTGTGTTCCTTCAAGAACAACTAAGGCAGAATTTGGAAGTGGAAGACTTATTTACACATAAAACTTGATATAGGTTCAGAATGAGGAATTTCTATAAGTTAGGAGCTAGAAATTAACATGGCATCTCTAAATCATATATTTTAGTTCACTTTCTCAGGTTTTTAGTCTCATAGACTTAGAACATTTTTTCTAGTGAGACAAATATTTTGATAACCAGAATGTCTTTGGGTCCAAAAGAAAGAAATGTCATCAGGACTGTAGAATTTCAGAAAAAAAATGCAGAATAATTTTGTAACATATCTACATGTTATTGACACCCAATGTGCCATATTTAAAATAAATTATCCTTTTTATTCATTCTCTAAAGAAAGCTTAATGTCTTTATCTTAATTAGGATCTTTCCTTATCTTACTTAAATATTAAGATACTATAGCAGAAAGCATTTTCCAAACACAGAGTCATTGGTTTGAGGCAATATATATATATATATATATATATATATATATATATATATATATAAAAAAAAAACAGGAATTTATGTTACAAAAGCAAAGCAGCAGGAAGTCATCATTTCACTGCTTCTTTAAAAATATCAGGGGGCTAGAAGGTGGTGTGGTGGTTAAGGCATTGGACTCCCATATGGTTGACCGCAGTTCAAGTCCCAGACCCAGTGGCTTGAAAGTCATACCAGGCATGTGTGTGTAAGTGCCCAAATTCCAGGGAGGAGAATGAAGGAGAAGGGATTGCTGTGTGGCCATCCCTTGGGGGTGATTTCTCACTTTCCTTCTCCCTGTCTTTCTCTTATCTCTCTCCAGCAAGTGCATGTGCCCTATGGCAAAAACCTTAAAAAAAAATCAGTTATAGGTCTGAATAATCTTTCTAGCCAGTCCTACTCAGCATAAAGTATATTGTAGGTTGTTATTATTTTTGTGTTAAAGTCGCACTAACATGAGAAACCTTTTTGAAACTCATTCAGAGGGCTCATAAAAATAAGTATTTTCCTGAGAATTTTTCTTAGGAAAGAAAATTAAGGAGAAAATTAAACACAAAAACTCAAGTACTTTATTTTCTGAGCATAGTTTCAAATACAGGTGGTTTTCTAAAACATAAAGGATTGTTTCAAATCGTGAGATATTTATATCAAATCAGGTAAGTCATCGATGGAAAATATGCTAAAATATGGAGTTCAAAATTGAAAACAGAAGTATAAAATAGCAAGAGAAACAGCAGTAACAGATGTGGTCATACTTTCATACAGGAAATGCATGTGTAGAACATTTTCTGTATTTATTGAACTTAGAATTCTCCTGTTTTCTTTCCTTGATAAGCATTTTTCCCCCTTCCCATGTGGTGCCTTTTCACATTGAACTTGTCTAAATTTCGTATTGTAAAATGAAGGGGTGCAAGGGGAAATGGGGTTGGCTGACCGTAGCAATTTGAAATGTAAAATACAAAAATATCTGTAGGTATGCCAGTGGCTTCCAGAAAAAGAAGGTTTGGAAGTCTCTGAGTATTCTCCTACTTCTCATACATCATACCAGTCCAAAAATCCAGTCAGCTCTGTTTTTCTTAAATGCTGCAGCTTTGACATTGCTACTCTGTAACTTCTGTTTTAAAGGATCTAGCCTCATGTTATAGTAGTACAAAGATACGCCGGTAGCCAATAGAAGATGATTTGGTGTGCTCACCTATGCTTTGGTAGACACTGGGTTCTATGAATCAGCACACACAATAGTTGCAGCCGCATGCAATGTTATTCTAACCAGGTTTCTTCAGTTACTGAATTGGAGTCTCAAACTAAGCAGAATTTTACTTTGTATTAGTCTGTTCACACAGCCAAGTATCCAAAAGGTATTGGAAAAATGCATTTATGTGGTTTTTAGCCACTAAGTATGGGGTTGTTTGTGTTTTGTTTTTTTTTTTCAACAGCAGCAGGTGGTGAATCAACTCAGGCTCCCAGTGTATTTAAACAGGCAAAGGACAAAGTCTCTGTGAGTAAAATAAGTTTTACTTGTTTTACATTTGAAGTTTCTTTCAAGTTTCTTTGAAGTATGGGTTACAGTTTCTTAATACTTTAGGTATTATTTAGGTTTCAGTTCTGATTTGCCCTTACGCATAATTTTAAATCATTCACTCATCCAGAATGATTCTCAGTGGCATCCAGGTGTAACCGTGGAGTAAGATCTTGTGGAATAAAATGTGATGGCAGTTGGGGAGGACACAGCAGGGCTGCCTCTTTATTAGTCAAAAACTGTACATATACAGCAGCACAATGATATAGCAAAAATGGGGAAGACTAGCTCATTTACTTTTCATAGAATCAAGTTCAACTATTATAAATCAATATTAACTTTAGTTTATAATACAGTTTCATTGTTTTCATTAAAAAATAAAAGTATGACTCAATGAAATGGTAGAAGTAAAAATCACTTATAACCCCCTTAGCTAAATATAATGACAGCTACCATTTTAATGTAAAACCTTTCATTTTTTTTCTGCGTATCTATAGGTTTAATAACAAAATGTGAATATTATCATTTGGGGGGGGGTGTTACTGTAGGATGCATGTGCTTCCTGGAGAAAGACAGAAAAAGAGAGAAAGGTGAGAAAAGACCCCTTTGGGGAATGGACATTTTCCTCTTGGGATTTGGGACTCACATGCACCCATGCCTCAAAATTCAATTTTTTAATTAAATAGTAGACATATTTACATGTCATTTGTCTTAGTCCATTTGTATTGCTGTAACAGAACATCTGACACCAGGTGATTTGTAAAGAAGGGAGGTTATTTGGCTCACAGTTCTGGTGGCTGGAAAGTCCAGAGGCGTCTGGAGAGGCCTGGCATCTAGTGCTGTGTCACACCACCACCAGGAAAGCCAAAAGCAAAGCAGGCACCAGCAATGAGAGAGACCTGTGAGCAACTAATTTGTTTTTATAAGGATCTCTTTCTCCGGGAACTAGTGAGAGCTAGCCCCTTCCTCTGACAATGCGTTAATTATTCCTGAGGACTCTACTGCCATGTCCCAAGCCCCTCCCACTAGGTTCCAGCTCCCAACTCCAACAGCCTCATTAGGTGTAAAGTTACCGCATAAATTTTACGGGAAAGAAATCAAACCATATCATCATTAAACATTCTTGTGATGATTTTAATGACCACATATCATTGCATTTGTTTATTTACAGTTATATACTTAATCAATTTCCTATTATTTGGCAAACTATTATTATTTGGCATTTTGTTATTACATGTTTATTATTTGATATTTCTGTACATTTGTATATTTGCCAAACTATGGAGATGAATTGTGTTATTGCTTTAAGTTGTTTATATTAATGTTTAACTTCCTATGTCTATAAATCTTTTCTTTCTCCTTTTGTGAATTTTATTTTTTATCTTCTTAACCAAGTTTTAAATACCAAGCCAACTTGAAGTATTTTTACTCTTTTATTATAGAAAGAAAAAATATTAAATAACTACTAATATAATCCTAAAATTACAATAAGTAATTTAAATGATGTTAAGGTTCTCACAGAGTTCTGGGTCTCAGCAATCCTATATGAGTAAAGCACATATTTTAGTTTAGCCTTCTAAAAACTGGTAAGATACAAGATTTATACCTTTTTGCTTTTGTGAAGTAAATGATTAATTTCCAGTAACAGCCAAACCTTTTATATCATCTTGAACCTGAGAAGCATTTCTTGGATAAAGGAAAGTACTTTATTTTTATTTAAATGCTTTAAGACATATTCCTGAATGTGTGGCAAGCAATATAATTCATTCGTTTCTTTGGTAAATATTAGGCATTATTTTGAGCACAATATGATTTTAAGACTTTCATCTATTTACCTTCTGTTTTGGCTTGGAACTAGCACGTTTTGGTGTTAAGAGGTGGGCTATGAAACAGACTATGTCCATATCTGAAACATTTATGAGCTTGTAATGTCTATCTTTTTATGGTTTAATTTTCTAAATATAAAGAAGGGGTAAAAATGATTATACCATACATGAGTTATAAAAATAAAATATAATAATTTTACTAAAAAGGACATGCTATATAATACCTAGAACACGGTATTCATTCAATAAATAATATTATTATTATTTGAAAATGGAAATTTTCAGGAAGAGATACGAGAATAAGTCAGAGAGCTTTCCCCCTTTAACAAAATAATTTTTAGTGGACATTGTTTTGAAAACTTTAGGAAATGCTTATGGCCTTAGGTCTTCAAGTAATTCAGCAGGACTGTTATTTAATGTTGAGACTTGATGCAGAAACTGTACACAAAGGGACTTCAAAATGGTCATGAAAAATGGAAAGTACAAGTTTATTTTAGTGCAAAAAAATTTGAGACACATGCATAATTTTTTTCATAATTTGCATTTTCCACAAACTTTTTGAAGACCTCACATATATCAGCTAAAACAAAACTTTTTTCCTTGTTTATGTCCATTTAATTTTTCTGAAGAAGTGGCTAAGCCATCATTCTTTCTTTTCATCATTTATCATCACCTTTTTTTCGTACTCTTTATATAATTTTTCTACAGCCCCAAGATGAACTCATTTATTTTGATATTCAGCCCACCCATTAGAACAAGTTTCTGGTTTTCAATCACTCTTTATTATGAACCTGACCTACTGCTAATCCTGCATTTCATTTGGGTTTTTGTTGTTGTTTGTTTAGCAATAGCAATTGTCATTCTCAATTAGAAACAACCCAGTTACTTCACTTTTCTTTTCCTTATCTCACACTTGAAATTCAGCCTCAGGCCAGTCAGTGGCACGGTGGCTGAGGCACCGGATCCCACATGGCTGACTGTATGGTTTCAGTCTGGGACATGGTGGCTTGAAAAACATGTGCCCAAAATCCCAAGAGAAGAATGGAGGAGAAAGGACTGCAGCATGACCATCCTCCATAGGGGCCATCTCTCTCTCTCTCTCTCTCTCTCTCTCTCTCTCTCTCTCCTTCCCTCCCTCTCTATCTCCAGCAAGTGCATGTGCCACTTGGCAAATTAAAAAAAGAAAGGAAAGAAAGAAAGAAAGAGAGAGAGAGAGAGAGAGAGAGAGAAAGAGAGAAAGAGAGAAAAAGAAAGAAAATCAGTTTTTTTGCAAATAGAATCAATCAAAAAAGAATGACGTGTGCTGACCCAATTACACATCCTACTCAAGGCACTGGGTCTAGAAAACAAGCAGTGATTTGTGCAATCTGTGAATGCCTGTGTCTCTGCTGAAGTGGTTATGTAGGCTAAAACTTGAGATCAAATCTCAATTTAATCTGCTATTTTTTTCTAGCAGCTAAATCAAATTATTTGAAGATAATAATCTCATTGGTTTTGTCATTGCTTGTCTGTATTTTTCACAGTTTCCCATGAGACATGTGGCCTGCCAGCATAGCTTTCTCCTAAAGCTATCCATCCAACTCACTTACACTTGCACATGTCTCCTCAGGGGTTCGCAGCACTTCTAAATTTAGTCTTCTGATTTTCATGGGCAACCGGTGCTGACATTTATGAAGTTATAACACATCATACTGACTCTAGTCTGAACATAAAAATGTTATTCATTCCATAGTATAACTTAGTCCCCCCGTATGCATTTTACTCATAAAATGAACTCATTGTAATATCAACTCTGCAATTATTCTGATGAAATTCATGTTGACTATCTGCAAATAAATTTTGTCTTTAAAAAGTGGTTTCCATTATTAAGCCTCCAATTCACTTAGTTCTGAAGTTCCTGAAACATGACCAAGATATGAATTCTATGTATACCTTAACGGCTGTGTTTCCAAGCAGAACAATTCAGCTCAAGGTATTTTCTAAATGTGGTATTATTGTAAGACCTATGGATTACTTAGTGACCCTACACATGGAATCCATAAGGTATATTTTGTCTATATCTTCATTAAATTAAAGAAATATTTATAAAATCATAAAGGAAAAAAAAAAACAAAGTTTAGCAACTTAACATCACCTTTGAAATCAGGAAAGTTTTGCTGATTGCTATTTGTCATATTCTTTCTACTAAGGCTTATTTTATAACAAGTGGTTCTATTGGTAACATCCTTAAACAGTAAAATTCATAATTTGAAGATCTTATTGCAGTCTACAGTAGTGAGTGATTTAATTGCAAGAGTACTTGCAAAACGTTTGTAATTTCCAGAGTTGGACATTGTGCCAAAACTCAGTCTTAGCTTCCCTTAGGAATTTATTCCCCCATCACCCAGACAGCACAGAAGCAAGAGTAACAATAGTGGTCAACTTTACAGTAATTAATTGAAAATAATATGAATTATGAAGATGCATCTAAATGTACAACTACATAATAAATATAAATACACAGTGGGAATTGATTCTACCAACCTTCCATAATTGGATCCTCAAACATTCCAAACATGTGAAAGATATAACTAGCACATCTTGAAACTGAATTTCATCCTGAACAATTTACTTCAGAAGAGAGGAGGTTGCAACAGCCTCAAGGGTCTTTCAGTAACTCTGCTTACCCAAGGTAGCCTACACCAAAAAGGTGTGGTCATATTTTTTCCTATTTTAGGCCCAAATTCCAGCATTGAACTTTCACAGTGGAGATTTTAGCACTATCCTGCTTTTTCTCAAAAGAAGCCTCTCTTGCTTCCTTTTTACATGATTAATTACCATATTTTCTCTTTTGGTCATGTCTTCTGCTTCTCTGGGTAGGGTTCTGAGTGTACCGATTTCTATATCAAATCTTAAATACTTGCTTGGGGCTCAGAAGCCAGTTGTTCCGTGTCTAAACAATATTGTCCTTTCATCCATCCAATTTCCCACTCATCATCTAGTCAACAGTTATTTTTGTGTCATTATTATGTACCAAGCCCAAACAATCAAAACATTTGGAGGTAAAGGAAAGCAAATAATATGGCTGTCTGTTCTAGACCTGATTAATATAAGGCTACATGGTGTGACATTGTTTTTGTTTTTATGTATAGCAGACATTTTTATATGGGTATTGTTAAAGTAGTTCCAGTTAAAAAGAGATGTTCAATGAAAATCTCTTTTTCTTACATAAATATACTCTGTCACTGAGTATAACCATTTCTCTTGTGTTCTTACTAAATGTAGACATTTAATTTCTTGTATGTTTATATTTCTTTATTTATTTTCCTTTTACTTCATAGTTTGGTTTATTGTGTACTTTTGTTTGTTTTCTTTCATGGCTAGACTTCTACCTTGTCAAAGATTCCTGCCTTACAGGGTAGCACAAAGTCCCCAAGATACAACTCAGCCTGCCCTAGTACGACTAAAAGGGCTACATTTTCTGACAGTTTTTTAATACAGCCCACCTCAGCAGGCTCCACAGACCGTTTGCCATACTCAGAATCAGGGAACAAGGTAAGGCAGCGGATCATTAAAAGGTGCAGAAAGGAATATAATTTGGGAGAAGGTTTAGGACCCAATTCAGGAATGTATTAAAGCAAACCCTTTAAATTCTATCACATTTGATATAAAAACAGCAGACCTGATTAAACTGACATATACTTTAAAAGTTTGGATAAACAGTTTGCCTAGGAAACAAAAAAAGAAAACGTCTTTTCCAGATACTGTTCATGATGAATTTATCTTGTAAACTATAAAATACAAACTAACAAAATATATTCTATTATATATACTACAGCATATATAATATATAATACTATATAGTCCAATAACAACAAATGCTAGTATGTATAATATAATAGTCAATTTAGACTCAGCATCAGACAAATCAGGATTTAATACTCCCTTTGCTGCCTACCAACTGGGTAATCTTGGAATAAACTGTATAAAGTCATTAAACCTGTTTCCCTAACATTAAAAAGCCTAACATATTTTGTGGTGAGAATGACGTGATAGATGAATGTGAAGTTCTTAGAGTTCTTGTTACATAAGGGCTCAACATAGATTAACAGTCGCTGTTCAAATACTGTATTATATGAGTAATACCTTACTACCAATTCTCTCTGGTAAATAAATGGTGATACTAATGAGAATTTTCTGTTGAAATTAATAATTTGCTGAAGATTCTTTAGGTAAATTCATTTTGCCAATAGTATCATTTAGAGCTTCAACTTCACAGTTATCAGAATTAACTCCAAAATAATATATTTTTAGAAAACCTCTAGGCAAATGAACTGTAAGTTATGAACTAGAAATGCTTGTAAAGATATGAAATTCAGAAGTGTTTATTTTAAAAACGTATCTGTCCGCACAGGAGAAAAATAGCCTGATCCAATATAATCACTTGTATTATTAAATTAATGATCACAAGAATCTAATGTCTTTTTGTTTTTCCCAATAAGGATGGAGTAACCAAGAGTCCGGAAAAACGCTCTTCACTCCCGAGACCTTCCTCCATTCTCCCTCCTCGCCGAGGTGTGTCAGGAGACAGAGATGAGAATTCCTTCTCTCTCAACAGTTCCATCTCCTCTTCGGCAAGACGGACCACCAGTAGGTTTATTTTCGTTTAGTTTTCTTTTAATCATTGATTTTTTAAAAATCCCTTAGGTAGACTAGAGCTTATTATATATTTATATTTTATATTTTTCAACTAAAATATACATTAAGAATTGATTGTATTTGTCCTGAGAATCAGAAAACCCAGATCATAGCTGGTTCCAAAATAGCCGTTTGAGTCTAAATAATCGATGTAAGAAATGGGGATGTATTGCCCTGTTTTCTATTTAAAACATTGAGAGAAAGTCATTATTCTAATAATATATTTTACTCTCTTGTCTAAAATTTGAGGCAAAAAAGAAAATTTTAAAGAAGTCATTAATAGAGAAAAACAATAGGGATTTATAAGATAAACATCCATATAAGCTTAACACTTACTAGGATTCCAAGCCTTAAATGCTAAGTGAAAGTCATCCATCAAAACCTAGATACCTGCACAATTTGTTAAGAATTTGCATTCTAATGAGCTGTAAATACATCATGTTCTGTGTTCTAACTTTAGTTTCTTTCTACTGATTCATCATCAACTGATTGTCAGTTATAAGAATGTATATAATGTTCTCATCATAATATATTTATACATTGTGTTGCCAATAAGACTATCTAGTAAAGCAGAGTTAAAAAATTATTTTCCTAAGTATTTTTCTATTATAACAAAAAATAGCTGCCGTTTACTGAGCACATAGCTACTGAACTCTCAACATTTTTCATTTAATTAAACAGAACTGATGATTAATAACCTCAATTCAGTCTATTGATGAGAAAAACTGACCTTTTAGAGGGTAGGTAAAGTCCAATGATATGAAACCAGGAGGTGGTTGATTTTTAGCCCACTGATAACTTCACAGCCTGTACTTTTAATGTGTTCTCTACACTGATTTGGAGAAAATGATTAGTAATAAAGAACTGCTGTGTGGAATCACTTGACAATCATATCTCTGTCACTTAAAAGCCATCATAAAATAGTAGAAATTTTACCACTCATTTTTCACATTTTAACAGTAATTGACCCTCTTCAAATGTGACTATTTTGTATGAAACTTAAACAGTATTTTTGCCTACAATGAAAGTGTTTATTTTAATTACAGCCATTGTGCCCTACACCATTTTGTTTCATGAATATTAGTGTCCTTTGAAATATATGCCAGGGGCACTTTGAAATAACTTACACTTTTTCTTTTACCAAAGGAAAAAATTAGAAAATTCAAATTAGCTTGGAGGGAGGGCGTTTAAGAGTTAATGAAGAGACTTTTACTCTGTAGAAGTACCTGGAATTGGAATTGAGCATTAGCAATAGTCCTGAGGATGATGAGATCAGACAAGGGCATGAGAGTTCCCCAAGATACACCTTGTACTTGGTGCTCGAGAAGCAACATAGCACTTTCTCAGTAAATCCATTTCTTTAAGCCTTTAAAAATGTACCCGTGTGTCAATTCCTTTTTCAAACATTTTGAGCTGATTTGACTTTGACTTCCTAACATATGTTCACAAGCATATTGCATTGTATTATTTGACAATTAGTGCAATTCATACCATAATTATCTAAGGACATAGGACCTATTTTATCTCTATATAGCAATAGCTAAAATGCATAAAGGTGATTAGAAGAGCAAGCAATATGCCTACTCTCATTCACCTGTCATCTCCTTAACTACACAAGGAATGTTCTGGTACTTTGTATAGTGATTGAAAAGATTCAAAGGAAACAATGCTATGCAGGAAGCTCAGGTGGCCCAAGAAGAAGGATAGACATCTTCATCGAGCAGTTGGCAAGATAAATATGTGTATAATTTCATGAAGTAAATCATAAATATTTTTACATTGTTTTAGGGTCTTATATTTAACTTTAGAACAAAAGTTAAGAAACACTCAAATTTACCTTTCTAATGACCAGAAAATAATTTCTTACAATGAAAAATCATATGTACTAACGAGCAGCGTGATGGTCTTAATACTTGTGGTTTATCCTTATTCTCAAGATGAACACAAAAACTACCTCCTTTCCTTTCTGAAGCTTAAAGTCATCTTCCATAATTATGGAAATGACTTTTACTTTAGAAAAAAAAGTTTCATAGTAAAAATTGTTAGTCATATTTAGAATATTGCTTTAACTCAGTCTTTGTTAAGTAAAAAACACCCTGGGCATTTTAATAAATTCATTAAGAAAATATGTTGAGGACCTGCTGTGTTCAGTCCCCTTGTCAGTCAGCAAGGCTAGGTCCAGTGGCAAATCACACACAGAGCATCCCTCTCCCCAGATCTGAGTTATTCAATGGTAGTGACATAGAGAAAACATCTGAAGAAGAAATAAGGTTTTCAGAGAGATTTTTCAGAAGACTATAGTGACTAACTCAACCCTACATTAAAAACTTAGTCCATAAATAAGCCAAGGGTAAAGAAACTACAAAAAAAGTTGGAAAGTTGGGTGAGGTTGTATCATCCTGATCTTAAAATGGCATTGCTGTGGATAGCAATAAAAAAGTCACAGAATGTGCACTAATGTTTCTCTTTATCTTCTAATATTATTAAAGAGTTTGACTGTATTTGGAAACCCTGTTAAAAGATCAGAAGGAACTGGATACCTTTTACATGACAAAACTTTTGCTTCAACAATGAAAATTGTTTGCTGAGAGGGGAGGTAAAATTGTATGTTTTTCCAGGAGATTAGATGTAAACTGATGGGTAGATTTACATTATAGATTACAGTGATCCAGGAAGCTCTCTTGAGCTTCCTTTTTCTAAATATTTAAGCAAGCATTAATGGTATCCTTCCCAGAAAGAACTTCCCAAACATAATCAACTGTAGTAGATGACCTCTCTTTTACCTCACTGATTTTAAAATTGTCGTATCGGTATCTACTACAAAATTTCCAGAAGAGTCATTGATTTTTTTTAACGCCTTTTTTTTTTAAGAGATATTTTTGCTATAGGACATGTGTGCTCACTAGAGTGACAGAAGGTGAGAAATCACACTCCCCCACAGGGGATGGTCATGCTGCAATCCCTTCTCTTCCAGTCCCTTTTCAGGATTTTGAGTACATGCACAGTTGCCCCGTGAGAGTTGTTATTTTGCTTGTTTATTTGTTTGTTTGTTTTTAGCTGCTGGGTCTGGGACTTGAACCACAGTCAAGTATGTGGGAGTCCAACAATGTAACCATTATGCCACTTGGTCTTCCCAAGAGTCATTGATTTTTAAAAAGTATACATATTCTGTAGTAAAAAATAAAAAGCATCATATTCCCATGAAATTTGGGTTCTTTAAAACATGTAAATTCTTGGGGTCAGTAGGTGGCATAGTGGTTAAGTGCTAGACTCCCACCTGGCATACTGCGATTTGAGACCCAGACGTGGTGACTTGAAAATCATGCCAGGCACAAGTGCAAGCCTTCCCAAAATCCCAAGTGAAGACTAGAGGAAAAGGGATTCCAGTGTGGCCATCCACCCTGGGGAATGATTTCTCACTTTCCCTTTCTGTGTTTCTCTGGCTAGTATACCTGCCTGTGGCTAAATAAATAAATAAATAAATAAACAACATGCACACACAAAATGTAAATTCTCAGAAGTTAACTGTTGGGTGGTTGGAAAAGTCATGATACATTTTATATAGAAAACAATATGTCATTACTTTTCTGACAACCCAGTATCATATCTGACTTAGAATTCAGTAGCATCTGGGTAAATAAGTACCAATGCCCTAATTTGTTATAGGACATGTGCACTCACCAGAAAGACTGAGAGAGATAGAAAGCAAGAAATCACCACCAGGGGGAATGGCCACACTGCATTCCCTTCTCATCCATTCTCCTCTCGGGATCTTGGACAGGCATGCACATGCACCTGGAGTGAGTTTTAAGCCACCAGGTCTGGGACTTGAACTGTGGTCAACTATATGGGAGTCCAGCAACATAGCCATTATGCCAACTGCTGGTCCCTCAATAAACACCTTTGTTCATAGGCCAAAATTAGGTGTGTCCACCTGATCTTGTAATGAATTTACTACATAGAGGAGTGAATAGTCCCCATATTATTCAAGCAACATTCATGAAAGGCAGATTAATATATCTCAATGATTAAATAAGTAGATAAACCTTTTAATACATTCATAAGAATAAAAAAGAGTAAATCAGAAAATACATTGACAGCAATTGACTGAAACTTGAATTGACAGTAACTGATGCCAGAGAATGCCATCAGGTTATGAACTCAAAGAAAGGAGGCTAACCTCTTGAACATCATTGCGATGCTTCATAAATACTTCTAAATGCTTTGGAAATTAAATATGAGTGAGACAAGCAGATGATGTAATGGCTAAGTCGCTGCACTCCTACATAATCAACCACAGTTCAAGTCTCGGACCCGGTGACTTAAAACTCATGCTGGGCACATGTGCATGTGTGCCCACAATCCCAAGAGGAGAATGGAGGAGAAGGGATTGTGGTGTGGTCATCCCCGTGGGGGGCTGGTAATTTCTCACTTTCTGTCTCTGTCTCTCCAGCAAGCACATGCACTCGATAGCAAAAATCTCTCTCTCAAAAAAAAAAAAAAAATAAGAAATTAAGTATGATTTCTAACAGTCTACAGAAAAAAAGTGTGTCTTGAAGAGAATGTTCTAATGTTGTGCTTTGGTTTCTGTCTTTTTTGTTAATATAGGGTCAGAACCAATTCGCAGAGCAGGAAAAAGTGGCACCTCAACACCCACAACCCCTGGATCAACTGCCATCACCCCTGGCACCCCACCAAGCTACTCTTCACGCACACCAGGCACTCCTGGAACCCCTAGCTATCCCAGGACCCCTCATACACCAGGAACCCCCAAATCTGCTATCTTGGTGCCCAGTGAGAAGAAAGTAGCCATCATACGTACTCCTCCAAAGTCTCCTGCAACTCCCAAGCAACTTCGGCTTATTAACCAACCACTGCCAGACCTGAAGAATGTCAAATCCAAAATTGGGTCTACAGACAACATCAAATACCAGCCTAAAGGGGGACAGGTAAGAAGCTCATCAGCACATATTTGCTCCCAGATATAAAGGTCCCATTAACTGTCATGTTGCCTTTCTCTTAAGTTAACAATTTTAAAATTAAAGGGTGGTAGAGATGTTAACAAGTTGCTGGTTACAATTCATTGCCAAAAGTTGAGACCTATTCTAAGGAAGCAATCCTAAAAATTTAATGAAAATTACGTATGTATGTCCATTCCTTTTGGTTATTATTGGATAGACATTGATTTGCCTATTAATTTACCCTTCAATTCTTATTGAAGAAGAATTTTTAGATGATTGTTTAACAGATATTTTCCTAATTATCTATCCCTTTGTACATTTTAACTTCAGAGATTAAAGCTACATATCTAGTAGGAATTTAAGTTCTCTACTGTAGATCCTGACCATTTGACTCTCTTTTTAGTGATTTTAATTTTATCTTTTTCCTTCTCTAAAAATTTTCTATCTTCTATTTCTTCGTGTTCTCTCCTAAATCAGTGCATGGTCCAGCAAGTCTCTTCTTTTTTGATAATAGAGACAATTCTGTATGGTTCTAATGAATGAAACTGTAGCTTTAAACTTTTACTTAAGATTAATAATTTTGAATGAAGTTATTAGTAAAGTTCATGTATTAACTCCTAAAGTCAGCTCCAGAACAAACATTCCAACCAGGATCCTTGGAGTTCTAGCTTTACCTGAAGCTTGCTAAGCAATTACCCTGGGAAAAAAAATGCAAATATTATTTAATGTTTCCCTCATAGTATTGATCTAAGTTCAACTCTTTGTGTCATTGAAGAGATCAAGGTAAACATCCAAGAAAGTAATAACTTCCTTTGTCCATGAACAAATTCGTAATGCCCTTTCAATATTCCATGAAAGCCTTTTCTTTTAACTTCAACAGTTTTTCCTGCCATTCTTTCTTGTCTCTTATTATCTGCTATCCCTCCTTCATGCCCAAGAAACTCTATTTTTATACATGTATAAAAAAAGTTCATACCAAAATGTGAAACTGTCTAGGATTTCTACTTACTGTTGAAACAAAAATCAGAGATGCTCCTTCCTTTAGCAACCAACTACTGTGTTGTCTTATGATTCTGTTCAAGAAACTTCAAAGGGCTCATAAAAACAGTCACATGAGAGGAGAGAGATCAATATGCTTTGTTCAAAGCAATTAAAACATTCTATAATAATATAGTTCTAGATTTTTTTCTTGAGAGAGATTTTTGCTATAGGGTGCTGTTTGTCAGAGGGATAGAGACAGAAAGAAAGTGAGAGATCACCCTCCAGGGGTGTTGGCTATGCTGCAGTCCTTTCTCTTCCGGTCTCCTCATAGGATTGTGGACACACACACACACACACACACACACTCTATCCAGCATGAGTTTTAAGCTGCCAGGTTCAGGACTTGAACCGCAGTTTACTATGTGGGAATCCAGTGATGTAACCATTACTCCATCAGCTGGCCCTGAAAGATTCTTTTAATAAAATAATATTATAGAAGATAAGAGCTACGAGAAACTTTTTAAGCAAAAGAAGTTTAAATTCTACCAAATTTAATCCTATAATGCCAAAAAAAATATTCTTGCATTCATTGGAATTTTGCACACCAAAAAGAAGGAAATATTCAGGCTTTTAGAAATATTCAAACTTGGTGTTCTTTTTATGTTTACATGTAAATAATAGAAAAGACAAAGTTGAATAAAATCAATTTAGTATTAATTGTAATGTTTTTCATTTTAGCTTTTCATGAGATAAACCTTAAAATAGAGTAACTATTGGACCAGTGGTTAGCGTAATGGCTATGTCATTGAACTCCCATGTAGCCAACTGTGGTTCAAGTCCCGGACCCGGTGGCTTAAACTCACACCGGGTGCATGTGCGTGTGTGCCCAAGATCCCAAGAGGAGAATGGAGGAGGAGGGATTGCATGGCTATCCCCCCCTAGGGGGTGATTTCTTTCTTTCTATCTATCTGTCTCTGTCTGTCTTTCTGGTGAGCGCACGTGCCCTATAGCCAAAACCTCTCAAAAAAAAAAAAAAAAAATAGAGTAACTATTGGGTCAGCCCCATGGCCTGATGGTTAAATTGGTTGGCTCCCACATGACCCACTGTGTATTTCAAGTATGTATTTCAAGACTAATGGCCCACTGTATATTTTCTCCTTAAAAAACAAAACAAAACAAAACAAAAAACAAACAGGAGAAAAAGCATGCCCAATGGGAAATAGTCAGTCTGCAATTTCTCTCCCTCCTTTCAGGATTTTGGGCATACACATACACACATACAGTTTTTGTCAAGTTACCAGATACAACACTCTAAACTATGTAGTTGGCCAGGTGGTGACCAACTGTCTTACCCACCAGGCCACAGGCTCATCCAAATATCTCTTCTTTCATAATAAAAGTGTTAACCTACTGCAGAATGATCCTATCTCAGCAATCAAAGTCTTGGGAAAAAAATCCACAATAATGAAATAATGAAATGGCTTTCATTGCAGGAGGTTTTTCCTCACCAAGATAATAAATAGATGAAAGATTTTACCTTCTATGTTGTGATAGATCAAATAAATATCTTTAAATTAAAGGGGGAAATAAATTAGGAAATTGATGTGCTTTGTAAATAGTGTCCTTACAGTATATGATCTTCTCAAACACTTCTCAGGGAGTGAAGAAAGGTTCTTTTTCTGTTAAACTGAAAGTTTTAATGGACTTATTAGAGTTTGCACTTTATAAGGTGACCGCAAAAATTTTTTAATGTTAAGACTTCCTGGAAATTATAAAGATCTTTTAAAAATCTTTAAAGATCTTTTTTATGTGATCAAGAATTTGTAAGTGCACATTGTTGAAGAAATCAAAGCCACTGTATTGTTACCAACTACAAATTGATTATCCTAAAATATTTGTATAAATAGTGGGCAACCCAGAGTCATTGAAGAGGACAGGACAATAGCTATGATTTGAGCAGGAGCCAGGTTTTGTAGGAATGACATGCAGTTTCTAGGTATCAAGCAAAATAGTTATACGATTCTTACTAATAAAGCTGGGAGTCAATTTGAAGGTTTATCTTTCATTCATCTGCACAGTTTCTAATGTAAAATTTGATGTGTTATTTTGTAAATGATTTAATTTTGAAATCTTTCTTTTTGTTGTTTTAAAGTTTGCGTAATCACTGAGGATTGGAAGGGGAGCTGTTTAATAATGGATGCGTCTTGGGAACTCAACAACTTCCCAAGTTGTGAAACTTTATTATTTGTCCCCGATTTGAACATATATTACCGTTCTTTCTATATGTATAAATTTTGTGTCTAAGACTGTTATCCCTTCTGTAAAAGTCCAGTTCTTTATTGACAGAGAGGCTTAGTTGTGGCTCAGTTCATTGAGGCCTATCAATGCCTAATGGAATAGTTAAGCTAGCTAAAGGTAGGAGGATCTTGAAAGAAGGCAACAAAGTTCATCTTTTTAGCTAAAACAAAAACTCATTGTACTGGAAAGAACATATCCAATCATTTTTGCACTTTAGACAAAAATGCTTGGTTCATTTAACTTAAGGCATAATAAATGTCTTTTGAAACTATCTTCATGTAGTTAGCTCCACAATCTATACTAAATCTAAATTTTAAAATAAATATTCTCTTTTTAAGAGCATAGCTACTTGGATTAAACAAGAGTAGAAAAATAAGTAACTTCTCTAAATACGTAGCATAAAAATTTAGGCAACTACTTGATGAATGATGATTCTCACCATTTTTAATCCCTGAATCAGGTTTTTCATAGTTTCTTTGATTTATGTGGCATACTGCATGTTTTGACAGGTTTCTTGTTTTCTTTTTCACTAACAGCCTTAAGAAGATCAGTATAAAAAGCACAAGTATGTGCTCATGTAATAGTTGTGAGTTACCAACGAGACAGTTTCACACATGTTGTTTTCATTTACTGCTCATTGGATAGGGTTATCATTGGGTTGTTGGAAAAGTCATGATGTATTTTTTCTGTTTTTCTATGCAAAAAATGCATCATGACTTTTCTGACAACCCCGTAGTTAGATCATGATTCCTGCAAGGATTTGATTGATTGCCTTGTGAACTATGTACTTTTATTTCATTCATGGTCATAAGCAGCCCTTTTCAGGTCGGCTTAGTTTAGGATGGTGTCATTTTCAAGCAAATAACTCCTGGCTAAATAAAAGCTAGCAGGTGGCATGATAGTTAAGTCACTGGACTCTCATGTGGATGACCTTAGTTCAAGCCCCCAACCCGGTGGCTTAAAAACCATGCTGGGTGCATATGCACATGTACCCAAAATCACAGGAGGAGAATGTAGGAGAAGGGATTGTGGCACCCTCTCTGAGGGTGATTTCTTATTTACCCCCATCTCTCCCTCTCAATCTCCCTCTTGTGAGCACATGCACCCTATGACAAAAATCTTAATATATATATATACACACACACAAAGAGCAATACTTGTCCTTTATGAAAAGAATGTAAAATGTATGAGCCCATTGCCTTACCCTAGAGTATTACTCTAGCATTTAAATATAAGTTTATTTAGATAAATTTATTAGAATAAAACTTATGAGGTATACACTTACTTTCTAGAAATAAAGCAATACTGGTTTCTATTTCTTAATTCTATATAAATCCATTGAATTAAAGGATATTGGTGATCAGAGATATTTATCATTCTATTCTAATTCTCATGTTTCACAGAATACAAAACGGAAGTCTTCACATTACTGTTCACATGACTGTTATCCTTTAATGATTCATCTAAAAGTCAGAGTCTATAAGCTATGTTTAATGAGTCACTTTTCTACAAAATATAAAATTTTATATAATTTAGTCCTTCATTTTTTAAAATTTTTATGGCATAACATGAAAATGTTAATTTTATTTAAAAAATGCCTTCCATGCCAAGATTACTTTATCACATTAGAATTGAAATTTGAGGCTTCTTAACCCTTACAATATTTTTTATTAAATAATTTAATGCAAATAAAGTATTTTATTAATATGTGACTGAACATAGGTTCTATACTACATCATATTTGGAAAGTTATATTACCTTTTCATTGTATTTTTTGTTGTCTCTTATAACTGAGAAATTATTTTGAAAATCATACTGAAAACCTGGTGGGTTTTTTTGTTTGTTTGTTTTTGTTTTTGTTTTTGTTTTTGTTTTTTTTGCTATAGGATATGTGCTCTTTCCAGAGAGAAACAGAGAGAGAAAGTGAGAAGTCACTCCTCGGGGAAAGGGATGATAATGCTGCAATCCTTGTCTGTCACTTTCCTCTTGGGATTTTGGGCACATACACACACATGACCAATGTGATTTTTAAGCCGCCAGTTCTAAGACTCAAACCATAAGTCAACCAGCAAGTTAACACCACACCACCTGCTGACCTTAAAAACCAAGGTTTTAAAATAGAATATACTTTTCTAACTTTAATTTTTATAGCTAATATCAAGGATCATAATGAAATATTAACTTTAATATCAACTTGGGCATCTTAAAAATAACATGAGAGTTGGGACCAGCAGTTAGCGTAATGGCTACGTCACTGGACTCCCATGTAGTCGACCACGGTTCAAGTCCAGGACCCGGTGGCCTAAACTTATGCTGGGCATGTGTGCATGCATGCCCAAAATCCCGAGAGGAGAATGGAGGAGAAGGGATTGCGTCGTGGCCATCCACCTAGGGGGTGATTTCTCACTTTCTGTCTCCTCTCTGTCTCTTTCTGTCTTTCTGGCAAGCACATGCACCCTATTGCAAAAACCTCTCAAGAAAGAAATAAATAAATATCATGAGAGTTGTCATCTATTTCCTTGGTATTCTGGAAATACTAAGTTTTACATTCATTTACTCAATTATTTATTCAACAAATATTTTTCTGAGCACTTTCTCTGTATCAGCCTATAGGTACTGAGAATATAACAATAAACAACACAGACAAAACTTTCTGAAATTTTTGCCTTTTATGGGGTTTACATTTCAGAAAAAAAAAGTCAATCAAAACAAAAATGACAGGGAACCAGCAGTTAGCGTAATGGCTATGTCGCTGGACTCCCACGTAGTCGACCGTGGTTCGCGTCCCGGACCCGGTGGCTTAAAACTCAGGCCGGGCGCGTGTGCGTGCGTGCCCAAGATCCCGAGAGGAGAATGGAGGAGAAGGGATTGCGGCGTGACCATTCCCCCTGGGGGGTGATTTCTCGCTTTCTGTCTCTATTCTATGTCTCTCTCTGTCTGTCTGGCGAGCGCACGCGCCCTATAGCGAAAACCTCTCCAAAAAAAAAAAAATGACATAAAAAATATGTAAAAGGTGCTAAATGTGGAGGAGAAAAATAAAGACAAGTGAGTCTTAGGATATATTGCCAGGAGATTTAATTTCTGATAGGGTGGCTAGGAAGTACCTAAGTAGTTGATATTTTAATAGAAATTCCAAGGATGTGGAGTAAACCATTAGATAACTTGGGAAAAGCATTTTACAAACAGAACAACACATACGAAGGCCCTGAGGTCGTAGCAGGCCTAGGATGTTCTAAGAAAAGCAAAGATCTCAGTGTCTGATGCCATAAGATCTTTGAGAATAAAGTTAAAACTACATTATTATTTTTAATACTCATATTTCTATTAAAATCGCAAGATTTTAATGTTAAACCAAAGATTGGAGTCATCTTTTCATCTTTGTTCTCTTCATTTCCTATCTTGGCCAGCTTTAAATGCTAATGATTCTGTGTGCTAAACAGCTCCTAAATCTGCCCATTTCTCTCTCTACTCAGGACTACCCAAGCACAGTTATCTCTTATTGATATCGCTACATTATCTCTTATTGATATCGCTGCAGTCATCCTTAATTGATCTTCCTGATCTGCTTTTGTTTCTTTTTTTCCTCTGTCTGATATGCTCTCTAGACAATGGCTGAAGTCTTCCATCATATTTGTAATTAAACATTCCATTGTATTCTTATTTAATGTCCATGATGTCTCACCTATTACAAGCTCCAGGAAAACAGGGACAAAGTTCACCTTGTCCTCATGGTCCCACACATAGTAGGAGCTTCATAAATATTTATTCAGTGAATTTTGAATGGATATAGAATACTGACTGTTCTGAAGAGAGGAGTTTTTTTCTAGTGATATTGTTGAGAGTGTGAATGCCTTAAGCCATTACAGTTATCCAAAGAAACCTCCCATGTTTAGACCACAGTGGACTTAGGAGCTAAATTCTTATTTTGACTCTTCTTTTAAAATATTGTAGGTGCTGACTGGAGAAAAATGAGAGAGTTCCTCAGGTTTCTTACTTGTAGAACAGAGCAGCAAAATACTCCTTGTTTTTTTGTTTGTTTGTTTGTTTGTTTGTTTATGTAGCACCACTTCATTTACATTAACCATGAGGTCACATTAAACTCTCAAATGCATGATTTGCTTAAGAGTATGATAGTAATTTTGCATTACAGCTCATCAAAAAATGTAAGTTCAGATAGTCTAATAGATTCTCTGTGTTTGTGCCACAGAAAGCAAACTGAAGTTGAGTTAAAAAGCAGTGTCTTCAGGGCTAGCAGGTGACATAATAGTTAAGGTCCTGGACTCCCACGTGGCTGACCACAGTTCGGGTTCCAGACCATTGGCTTGAAACTCACACCAGGCACATGTATGCGCACGCCCAAAATCCCAAGAGGAGAATGGAGAAGAGATTGCAACATGACCATTCCCCCTGGCGGGGAATGATTTCTTACTTTCTGTCTCTCTCTGTCTTTCCAGCTAGTGCACATACTCTATGGCAAAAATCACTGAAAAAGAGAAAAAAAAAAAAAAAAAAAAAAAAAAAAAAAAAAAACAATGTCTCTGGAATACAAGTTTGTAATTAGAAAACAGGGAGTAATAGAGAGAGAGGAGAAAGGAATAAAATCAGTAAAATGTAGAATGGAATCGTTTTTACGTATTCTTAGAAAGTCATCCACATTCTTTTCTTTAGGCTTTGTATATGCTAATTGAATAGTTTACTTTCAATTTTATATCCAAGAAGAAAAAGAGCTAATTCTGGAGACAATTAATAAAGTGAAAGAGGATTTTTCCCATTACATAAAAATTATAATAGTTACCACTGTGAAGGTTGACTGGGTGCTGTTAACATACAGGCATGCTTATTAAAATATAAGACTAAAGAAAAGGATTGAATGAGATTTTTTTAAAAAAAATATTTATTTTTTCATTACACATTCATGAAGATTGCTAGATGTTATATGACAAAAGAGGTCTCTATAGGCAGAAAAGAGGTTTTTTGTTGGTTGTGTTGTGTTTCTTTTCTTAATCTCCCCTAGTGTCTTGCCGTTATTTAATTTTAGGTTCTTCCCAAATCATTTCTTTCCATCTCCTTAGAACTGTAATAAGTATTAAATAAGAGGAATAATAATAATAAATAAAAAACCCTATGAACTTTAGTCAACCCAGCATGAAGAAAAAACTATTTACTGAATTCATTACTTTATAATAACAAGGTAGTTTTCTTTTTAATAGTATCAAAATCATCATTATCCCATAATGAAAACTCCTTATGATCAGGCACCCTGTCTTTATTTAATAGTACTTTTATAATTCTAATTCATAATGGCTCTACATAACTATAATGTCTTTTACAGAGCAATGAAAAGTTTTAGAACTAGGATTAGCAAATATTAATTATTGAAAACTATGAAAAAATTACTACTTTGGGTTTGTAAAGTTGAGTGCTGTAGAGTCTTTTTTTATTTGCTGCTCATTCACAAGCCAAGCAAGGAGATAGGAACAAGCCTTGAACCTCAGGTTGTTTTGGGATACTTGGCCATACTATTTAAAAGTTACTCTCCTCGGGACCAACAGATGGTACAATAATTATGTCACTGGACTCCCACATGGATGACCACAGTTTGAGTCCCAGGCCTGGAGTCTTGAAACGCACCAGACACATGTGCATGCATGCCTAAAGCCTGAGAGGGGAATGGAGGAGAAGGGATTGTGGCATGGTCATCCCCTCTGAGGGGTAATTTCTCACTTTCTGTCTGCCTGTCTGTCTCTCTGTCTCTACTGAAAGCACACGCATCCTATAGCAAAAATCTCTCTCTAAAAAAAAAAAAAAAAATAGTTACCTTCCTCACTGATTTGGTGCACTATTCCTAGGAATTTCTTAAAATGTAAACTAAAGAAAAAAATTAATGTCAAGATATTATAGTACATGAATTTGTAAAAGCTCATTATCTATTCATTTTCATGAATCACAATGCCTATCACACTTAACTTTTTTTCCACCTCCCATTGATAGATCATCTAAATATATTTAACAACGAGCCTAGTGACGAAACTCATTAATGTCTGTTTCACCAAAAAATTCTTTCCAAATTCTCCACCATTATCCATTCACCCTAAGTTTTTTCAGTGTATTTCTACTTCCTGTGCCATGTTGCATAGCCTAAATAGGAATATTGGTCCTTTCATCATATCCTTTGCCTTCAGAGTTTTTTGGAACTGCTTTTGGACAGAAACTGATATTTCTGTTTAAACGTCTTGTCGAAATTTATTGCTTACGTTTGATATAGATAAGTTTGAAGAAACTATTGGTCAGTATAAGCATGGTTATTTAAAATTCAGAATGGACTATAATGTTGAGTATCTGAATGCATTTTAACCAGAGTGCAAAGTTAATAGATAAATCTTTGAATAACATTATCTGTGCCAGAGAACTTTCGATCTTCAGGACTATCTGCTCTACTTACATTTTGGCTTCAGTGTGTGATACTTTAGGATTTTACAGAAGGTAGTTTTCATTAAACTGAATGGTAAATACTTTTGAGGGAGACAGAAAAGTATTTTGGTAATGCAAGGACAAAGGAAGGCTTCATTTTAAGCACTGATGAAAAATGATGGAACCCAAAGAAGTTTAATCCTCTGCAAGGCTGAGGGAAAGTCAGCTGATTGACACTGTCCATTGCCTGTCACAAAAGCATTCTTTCTAAGACAACCTCAGATGAGGAAAGAAAAAAATGATGTTGCCACTGAAGTTCATACCTAGAGAACACCTAAGGGTTCCAACAGAATCCAAACATTAGGACTCCCAGTTACTCTGTGTGTCTTTTGATAAAGAAAGCAGCACCAGAAAGTGTAAATTTTTAAAAATTTAGAACCCTTTTGCTAGAAACTTAAGTTGATGTTAGGATGAATGTCTCTGGGTTATAAATTTTTTTTACTAGAAACTGTATATTAGAAGTACATTTTCTTGGGACCAGCAGATGGCCTAATGGTTATGTCACTGGACTCACACGTAGTCCACTATGATTCGAGTCCCAGACCCAATCACTTAAAACTCACGCTGGGCGCATGTGCATACATGCCCAAGATCTCTAGAGGAGAATGGAGAAGAGATCATGGCATGGCCATCCCCACTGCCGGGTGATTTCTCACTTTCTGTCTCTCTTGTGAGCACACATACCCTATAGCAAAAATCTCTTTCTTGGAAAAAAAAAAAAAGTACATTTTCCTTCATTTGAGATGTTTCATAGTTCCAACAACTGGTAAGAGTTGCTCTTGTCTGCAGGCATACCCTGTGTTTTTGTCTTCCTATCTTTTTCTAAAGTATCTCCCTTTTAGGAGCAAAAAATGTAAACTTCTCTGAGGGAAAAATTAGGCTTAAAGGCAGAGAGGAAGTACAGCAACAGATCATTTCACTTAAACTGTCATGATACAATTGAATTAGAGTCACACAAGGAAAATCCAGAAAGTAACTACAATGTTCTTCCCCAGCATGGTGGAAGTATAAAATTAGTAAAAATTAAAATAAAATAATCCTAAGTAATTTTAGTCATTTAATCCATCTCATACATTCTTCATGCTTATATGACTCTTATGTAAATGAAAAGTCTATGCAAGTAAATCACTGTAATTTGCATAAAACCCATGAGACAAAGGTCTTTTTTGCTATTCTCCCATTGGAGGTATTAATTGGGCTAAGCCTTGAAGGAGAATCCTTACAGACACCTTGGAATGAGGGCATTCTAAAGAGAGATAATAAAGAAGAAAGCACAGGAATGTAACTGAAAAGGTCTTTAAACCATGAAATGTAAAACAGTCTGACCAAATATAAAGTATAATATAAAGCATAAAGAAGATACTAGAAAAGAAGACTCAAAAGTCAGAACTACTGAGAACTCTAGTTTTGCCTCCTAGGTAATTTTGATGCATTTATTATGAAATAAGGAATTTAGGGGAATTTTTGAACAGGGCAGAGCTTTCAAAAGATGATCCAATTAATTGATATAATATTTTTCACTTCTGTGAAGTAAGCAAAAGCAAAATTGCCACATTCTTTCAAATCACCCCATTTTATATTAATAGTACAAGTAATAGTTTTGGTAAAAATAAATTGACAAATATTCAAATGTGGTTTAGAGATAATCTTGGGTAAAGATTATTTAAAACTTTTTTTCTCTTTATCATGATATAGAAAGCTAGTGCATTTGTCGGGGGGGGGAGGGGGACCAGCCGTTGGCGTAATGGCTATGTCACTGGACTCCCATGTAGTTGACCATGATTCAAGTCCTGGAGCCGATGGCTTAAACTCACACTGAGCACGTGTGCGTGCATGCTCAAGATCCCCAAAGGAGAATGGAGGGGAAGGGATTGTGGCATGGCCAATCCCCTGGGGAGTGATTTCTCACTTTCTGTCTCTCTATCTCTGTCTTTCTGGCAAGTGCATGCTGCCTATAGCAAAAACCTCTCCAAAAAAAAAAAAGGACAAAAAGAAAGCTAGTGTATTTGTCAAACAGAAACCTATTGTATATTTTTAGGGAATCTTTAAGATGTTAAAATAATTTACCTGGGGCCAGCAGATAGTGTGGTGGTTAAGGTACTGAACTTCCACATTACCAACTGTGGTTCTAGTCCCAGACTTGGTGACATGAAAATCAGGCTGAGTACATGTACATGCATGCCTAAAATTCCAAGAGGAGAATAAAGGAGAAGGGACTGAAACATTGCCATCACCCTTGGGGGATGATTTCTCACTTTCCTTCTGTGTGTCTCATTGGCAAGCACATGCACCCTGTGACAAAAACCTAAATAATAATAATAATTAATAATAAATAATAATAATAATAATAATTTACCCTTGACATAGGCTTTCAAGCAAAGTTTTTTTTTCTAAAAAACGATAATTCTCAAAGAGATGAATCTTTATATAGATCCATCTAAGCAATTAACAAAGTTAAAATTCAGCTCTTTTATTAAAATCTTAATTGAAGGGACCAGCAGATGGTGTAATGGTTACTCTTTGGAATCTCATGTAGTCAACCTCAGTTCATGTCTCAGACCTGGCAGCTTGAAACTCACACCAGGAGCATGTGTATGCGTTCCCAAAATCCTGAGAGGAGAATGGAGGAGGGATTGTGGTGTGGCCATCCTCCTGGGGGTGGGGTGATTTCTCACTTTCTATCTCTCCAGTGAGTTCATGCACCCTATAGCAAAAAAATCTCTTAAAAAAAGAGTAATTGGAAATATGATCTTATTCTTCACACTAGCTATATATTTTTCTGTTTTTATGGAATGCTTTCTGAGGACTGCTATTATTTGTGGAATTAACTCTAAGGTGTTAATTATTTGTACAGGATTCTAGAAATGTTTGGCATGAAGTAATCTTTCATTTTGCTAAGGCATGAATGTGAGTCACATATTCTCAGTAAGTATCCAGGTACATGTTGTCAAGTTAGTGTGTAAATCCTACCAGGCCTCGAGCACCCACTGTCCAAAGTGGTTTTGTTTCTCTCTACTCAACCTTTCAGTAAGATGGAGAATGAAGATCTGGAGGGGCCACTGATATTTATTATGTCATACTTTGCTTCATTTTAGATAATAACAATATAATATGAAGTTATTACAAGATGGAAGTATGTAAATGATGTGCCAGTAATGCCTCTTGAAGTTCTACTTCACATTTTAAATTGAGCAGATTGAGAATGAGAAAGTCTACCATTGAAAAAGTCCAGTTGATTGTTTCCCTATAAAATCTATGACTCACTAGAAAAATGTGAGAAAAATCAGAAGAAGTTCTAGAGTGTTAAGATTCTAAACCATCTCTAAATAATGCTGGCAATGTGACTCTTTGGGACTGAATCATTTGTTTTCGAAATAATGAAAATTGTCACACAGTTGATTAAATGTTAAGGGCAAAAACAGATTTATGCAACCAAATTTGGAAATTTCATTTTTGCAATAAGTGAATCATGTTTGAATTTTGTTTTGATCACTTGGTAATGAGTCACTTGATGGGTACTCTAATGATCTCTAAATTATAATTTGTAAATGAAATAAGAAATCTCGTATATCCCTAAGGAGTAGTAGAATGACTCACAAAAATTCTATTTTATTTCTAAAATAATTAAATACTCATGGAGAATAACTTAAATTCTTTTAATTAGAAATAATAAATCAAATGGTTGACTTTCAGGAAGTAATTTATCTATGAGGTGTTAAGTATAATGATCTTTATTGGCTTCAGACTATCGGTATCTACAGTTAACACGAAACTTGTACAACACAGCTACATTTATTGTTAATATAACCTCTGAAATATCCTTTTAAAATTTTTATTATCCTCTAAAAGAGTAGACCAATCATCATGTCTTCTGAATTCTAGTTTTGACAAGAGGTCCTTCCCTTGGGTTGCTACTGAGAGCCGTCAATGATATTTCCCTGTGAGGGACAAGCTATCTTGTCAGTGTTAGGCAGGCACTGAGATTTGCACTTTGCCTAGTTAAAAATAGTCAGGATTCAATGTCCTTTTGAATTTTTTATTATTTTCTGCAAATACAAACAGATGTGCTAACATTCTTGGAGATGAGTGGCTATATATCTAGGGTAAATTTATTTAGATGTTTTTAAAGAATTATTTATTTAACTTTAATAATCATTATGGACTAATCTGTATGACCTAATACTGAGGAACTAGCCATGGACCTTGATTTTCTGACCTCTAAAATGGGAAGAATGCTTCCACACAACCATCCACAGACAATGACTTCTCCTGAGCAGTCATCAGAGAGGGTCCTTCAAAAGGCCTAGCAGAAAACCTGCTAGTGAATTTTAAAACTCTTTTTATCAGAGCAGGACCACAGTCTCTTTGCTGACCCTCCAGGGAAAACAAGATTCTTCCCCTACATGAATGAGAACGCTGATCTGCAGTGTTCAGTCAAGCTAGTTGTGAACCTCACTGAGCTATGGGGACCAGGAGAACAGTAGCATCAGGTGTATGAGGTGATTAATAATTGTAATAGGTGACCATGTGGGTTGGGCAAGTGCACACATTCTGGTTACCTATACCCAGCAGCTTGAAAGAAAAATACACAGTGAAATTCCTCTAATTCCTTCAAGATCTTGGGCTGAACCATGCTGAACTACGCTATTGAGCCTTCCACAGAGGAGAACTGAGTCCAAATGTTGTTGCCTACGATACTGGCTGCCTCCCTTCACAGATGACCAGAGTTTCTCCTTCTAATTGTTTCCAAATTACACCTTTGTACAGTGGGATACCTAAGGCTCTGTAGCATTTGGTCCTCGAACATGTGGAGCATTGGGAGTTCATTTGTTGCATCATAGAACGACTCTTCTGTTCTATTGGTAGCCTTTTCTCTGAAATGATTATGTAAGTGGAAGGAAATCTGAAGCCTCTTTGGTGCTACCCATTCTGGTTACCTAAACCCAGCAGCTTGAAAGAAAAATATACAGTGAAGTTACTTCCAATTCCTTTTAGGTTAGGATTTTAAACAAGAAGATCGATTTTAGCAAAGTTCAGTCCAGATGTGGCTCCAAGGATAACATCAAACATTCTGCTGGGGGCGGAAATGTAAGTAGAAGTTTATTAGAAAACTAGACCGTGTGGAGCCACCTGCACAGCCCACACCTGGTCTCCTTTCCTGCCTTCCTCCTCACACACACCCGCCTTCTCGCTGCTGTTCACCTGTCCCCTGGTGTGGTAGCTTGTCAACCCTGCATTTTCCGTGATGGGTTTCCCATCCTTCCTTGTAAGATTGTCAGCACATGTCCTGCTTTCAGTTGAGAGAGAAAACCTTAATGGGATGCACCATGGTTTTCCAGAGGATGGCAAACCCACTTCACTTGCCAACTTTGTTTGCGGGCCTTTTGGTCTTCGAGGTATTTCCTCATGCTGTCTCTTCTCTCCTGCACAAACCGACGGGGCACATACTATTCTAGCTCTCTAGATTACCCTCGAGGCAGAGACTGATACACTTGAAAGTGCCTGAACTATATATGATGTCAATTGTCCGTGGTTCATTATTCATGAAAGTTTGGATATCATTTAGAATAATACAAAACTGGTGAAGTGTGATTCATCTATAATTCACACTGAAAGGATTCAAGTTCTAGTATACACTTTGTGTTGATGATTTTTCCTGACTCTTTCATTTAGTGGAAATAATATCCTGTGAGAGGAAAGGAAAGGTGAATTATGTGTTTGTAAGTGTGGTTGAAACAGTTGAAACGGTCAGGCAAACCCAAGGTAACAGAAGCATAGTTCTTTATAAAATAAGAAACTTCTTTTAAGAAATGAGCCAGGCTGACTCTCTAGTCTAGAGATCCAGTCACCTAAACTACAATTTCTGATCATCTATGCCCCAGGTATAAGGCATCAAATCTAAAATCCGCAGCTGTCTTATAACTCATGGCTACTTGCTTATCCACTAGGCAGAAATGAAATGAAGCGGAGAAGGGAGAGAGAAATGCCTTCTATGAGGGGCTGTCACTTCTAATCAAAGTAGCTCCACTGAACACAAAACTGTCACTGTCATGGGAAGTCAATGGCAATGTTTGCAGGGCTCCTTCAAGGAGCCTTGGGGTCAATATTTACGATGACCTGTGTGCTCTCCTCCCTTCTGCTCTCGCTGTAAGTGCACACCACATTATCCTCTCTCAGAAACAGTCCCAGTCCTGGTAAATAATTTGAGAGTATCAGAGGATGGAACCCAGCTATCCTCTACTGCAGATGCTGCTGGTCAAACACTTAAGTGAAAAAGGATAAACTAGGTAACTAAAAATCTTTAAGTAAAGAGAGGAGCTTCCAACCTCTAAAAGAATAGCCTTAATTTTTTTCTCTTGAAAAGAATCATTTGTTTAAATATGTGGATACCCTGGTCTCGACCCCATGATGTCTGATTCAGAATTTCATGTACTTCTCTGATGCAGATGGGCAATGAGCCACACTTGAAGGAGCACTGCTTCAAATGTTGGAATAAAATGCTAAAAGCAAAAAGAAATGTTGCTAGCATTTTATAATTTGATGTGCAAAAAAAAAAAAAAAAAAACCAAAAACTATTCAGCCAAGATATGTTAACTTAGTAACCATTTAGGAAAGCATATTTAGAAATCCCTTCTTCTTGTATCTTAAAGCAATGTTGGTCTTCTCTTAGCTATGAACAACATTGGTCAATTGGTCATTTGTATGTAACAATCATTTTATTTTTTAAAGTTCATTCACCCATTTTTTTCCATGAGAGAAAGAGACAAGAGAGAGAAAGAAAGAGAGAGAGGCACCACCAATCATGTCTTCATGTCATGATCCACCCCGGCCTCAGCCAGCCTGAACCACATACATACCTAGAGTGTACGGAGAGACCTCAGGACATGAACCTGGGACCTTCCCATGTGGGTTCAGCATTGGAGAGCATTGTGTTACAACTATGTCACTATGGCTGGCTCTGAAGATCATTCTATGAGTAATAATTAATATTTTCCCTTGGCTCTTTGCTTATGGAAAGATTTAACATGGTATGGCTAAGTTTTCCAAGTAGAAGCTCACCTTATTAATATGAGTGTTTCTATCCTCTGTGGCATGATCTTTTTTCTACTAATGATACCTTTTCTTCCAGGATTTTCTTTCACTTGGATCACTCTTTCTAATCCAAACGTGGGAGAACATTTGGGAAATTGTTTTTACATGTGTGTGTGTGTGTGTGTGTGTGTGTGCACGCGCATGTGAGTGTGTATCTCAACTTGGATTTCTGATCATGATGTTGTGAGTTTGAGTATGTTACTAGATTTTAAGTATGAGTTTGAGTGGGTTGCCCATGTCTAAAATATTTTAACCATGGTTTACATGGTTCACACAGGTACAAATTGTTACCAAGAAGATAGACCTCAGCCATGTGACATCCAAATGTGGCTCTTTGAAGAACATCCGCCACAGGCCAGGTAAATAATTAATTTTTAGTGGTTTGAGATGTATTTTATTAGACTAAGGAAACAGAAAGGCAGATTTTTTGTTGTTGTTGTAAAACACCCAATTGGAGAGATACTTCAAAATCCTGATACTTAATGGATTTGTTCATAGAAACTTAAGTTAGTAAATTCAAGGCATCTTCATTTGTGATAAGTGAACTGAACTGCCATTAATAGGCCTTTTCTCACAGAACAGGTTAAAAATTAAAAGATGCATAGATACATATAGCTGTTATAAACTCAACATGTTTATAAGATCCTTGAGTTCAGACTCGTTATGATTAGGGGAATTGTCAAAACTGTCTCATGCCTGCCTGTGGCCTGGTGGTTAAGGGTACGAGATCCCACATAGTCACCCACACAGTTCAAGTTTTGGACTTGGTGCCTTGAAAATCATGCTGAGGGAGCCAGCAGGTGGTGTAGTGCTTAGGGCGCTGGATTCCCATATAGTCGACAGCGGTTCAAATCCTGGTCCCAATGGCTTGAAACACACTCCAGGGCCATGTGCATGTATGCCTAAAATTCCAAGAGGAGAATGGAGAGGGGTTTTCAGATGACCATCCCCCCCGGTGGGAGGAGGGATTTCACACCTTCTCTCTCTTTGTCTCTCTGGTGAGTACATGCACCCTATCGCAAAAGTCTCTCTTAAAAAAATAAGATCATCATGCTGGGTGTATATGTGTGCATGGACAAAATTCTGAAGGATGGAGAGATGGAGGAAGCATTATGGTGTGACCATTCACCATGAGGAGTGCTTTCTTTCACTCTCTGTTATTGTCTCTCTGTCTCTATCTCTAGCAAGCACACACTTCCCATTGGCAAAATTAAATTGAAAAATTCTGTCTCAATAGTGTAAGACCAAATTTAGTGTCAATTCGTCCCTTGGCATCTGAATAAGAAGGGCATTGCCTAGGTTTCTATTTCTATCATTCCATATGCTAGTTGAAATGGGATGATCTTAACTCTTACTATTAACAACTTACCTCCTGACTTTTCATCAGAAAAGTTATCAATGTTCAAAATTTTAAGATAAATAGATTGCCCATTTGTGTACCATTTATAGCCTAAAACATTTTGGATAAGTTAACTGTTACCATGAAGAATAAGAGTTTCTTGTCAACTTAATTTGCTCCCTTAAAAATAAGAGAATAGGGAGACCAACACATGGCATAATGGCTATGTCGCTGGACTCCCATGTAGTCGACCACGGTTCGAGTCCTGGACCTGGTGGCTTAAACTCACGCTGGACATGTGTGCATGTGTGCCCAACATCCTGGGAGAAGAATCTAGGAGAAGGGATTGCGGCATGGACACCTTCCCTGGGGGGTGATTTCTCGCTTTCTATCTCTTTGCCTCTCTCTGTCTTTCTGGCGAGCACACAGGCCCTATAGCAAAAACCTCTCAAAAAAAAATTTTTTTTAAATAAGAGAATAGGGGCCAGACAATGGTATAGTAGTTAAGGCACTGGACTCCCACATGAGTGACCTTAGTTAGAGTCCTGGACCTCGTGGCTTAAAAATCATGCCAGGAGTGTGTGCATGTGTGCCCAAAATCCCAGGAAGAAAGTGGAGGAGAAGAGACTATATGGCATGGCCATCCCTACGGTGGAGTCATTTCTTACTTTCCTTCTCTCTCTCTCCAGCAAGTCCATGCATCCTATGGCAAAAACTTAAAATAAACAAAAAAGGAAAAGAAAAGAAAAAAGAGGAAAGGAGAGACCACATGTTCCAAGTTTTAGAAAAGATGCAATAAGATATTTTCATCGTGTTATTTTTAGAGCGTTTGTTATTGATAAGAAAAGCACCTGTGAGTACTTAGACTACACATGGGAAAGGAAGCAAGGTGTTAATCTATCAAACATTCCATGTTATGATGCAAGAAAGTTGGCATTACCTTGAATTGAGTGGGGGGTGGGTTGGGATGGTATATGAACTAGAAATTCTGAGAGATTCTTTCACATCTATGGTCAGAGGGACAGTGGACTTTAAAAATTTGTGATTGGCAATGGTCAATCTTCTGTAATCTCTTTATGGAAGTAGTCATCATAAAAACAAGATTTCATTTTAGCAAGGCATTTAAAATCTCTTCCCTTCTCATAGGTGGTGGCCGTGTGAAAATTGAAAGTGTAAAACTGGATTTCAAAGAGAAGGCCCAAGCTAAAGTCGGTTCACTCGACAATGCTCACCATGTCCCCGGAGGCGGCAATGTCAAGGTGAGAAACAAGGTCATGAGCCAGTATTATCTTTTTGTTTTTTCATTGTTCTGAGATCCTCTCCACTGAAATGGGTCCCAGATTAAAGACCTGTACCAACAGCATGGTAGGTGTGGTAGCAGAGCCCAGTGGAAGTCACGTTACTCTCAGCTCTGGCATATAGAGAAAAAGCTAGGGGCCAGTGACAATGCTTGGGTTAACAAGGACTGATGCTTGTCTTAAACAGATTGACAGCCAAAAGTTGAACTTCAGAGAGCATGCGAAGGCCCGTGTGGACCATGGGGCTGAGATCATTACACAGTCCCCCGGCAGATCCAGTGTGGCATCTCCCCGACGACTCAGCAACGTCTCCTCTTCTGGAAGTATCAACTTACTCGAGTCTCCTCAGCTTGCCACTTTGGCTGAGGATGTCACTGCTGCACTCGCTAAGCAGGGCTTGTGAATATTCCTCATTTAGCATCGAAGTAATAATACTTAGGCATGAGCTCTTGGCAGGAGTGGGCTCTGAGCAGGTGTTATATTCATTCTTTACAAATCATAAAATAAATAATCTCATCCCCAAACTGTAGTCATTGTTACAATTTTATATTTAAAAAAATGAATAGCATATTGCAGAAATTGACCTGGTTTCCATTTGCAACAGGAAGACACTGGCTTTACATGGGTACAATTGGACAATTATTTTTGCTCTGCTCTGTTTTGCATGGAGTTATTATTTTAAAAATTGCATTTTTACCTTTCATGTGCCTGAAGGCTAGCCACTACATTCTGAAAGGCCTCGTTCAAATCCAAGCTGCTCATTTCACTATTCCGTTTCTGAGTGAAAAGATCAAAACTGCCCATTGTAACTTATTAACAGATTAAATTAAATCAAGGAGTCTGATTGCGGGAAAGGAAGAGCATGTAAGAAATACATTTTTTTAAAGTGTTATTTTGTATAAATGGGAAGAAAGATTCAATTAAGTTATTAACATTTGGGACCTGGATAATTATATCAGAGTATGTCAATCCAATAAATTATTTAACTAATTACAAAATAGTTATGAAGCATTGGAGCTGTGGTTGAGGAAGTGGTGTCAAAGTGCATCTCTTAGGAATGATGCACTTTCATTAGGAAGGACTTGTGTCTGAATAGAATGTCAGTTGATCGGCTAGATTTGTGTCCACACTACCAGTTTCATACCCCCTTTCCATCTGTTTGATACAGTATTATAGATATAAATATATATATATATATTTCTCTGTGGCCATTTGTGATACTTCCTCATATACTTGAATATTATACTTCTTTATTCACAGTATCTGTGTCTCCTGCACCCTTTGGTGTTGCAATTTTAGGTATGTGAAAGTAGATGTTAGCAGGGTTCTTTCCCTATTTAAAAAATACATTAAAAAGACAAAAAATTTTAGCATGAAGTTGCTTTCTGTAACAACTCAAAGCTGTAACCCTGTTTTAGTGCCAGATTCAAGTCTCTCCCGTGATGCTAGAACAAATTATTTTTCTTTGCTTTCACCATCATGGAGTTTGTGGGGGTGGGTCCAGTTATGCATAAAGGGGTTTACAGATTGTTGGTTTAAGATTATGGATTTATCTCATTTTTGATCATGGAATAGTTTGGGTTTTATTCCTATAATTATTCATGAGACCGACTTTTTTTAAGATTTCTTTTTTTTTTCTCTTTCTTTTTTTTTTTCCATTTGCTAAAGTTGAAACTAACAGTGACAGTTTGGGATCTGTTTTCCCATTCTTGCAATAGTGTCTGTTTATTAAATTCTCTGATTGAAATGTTTGGCTTCCTTACCCAAAGTAAAGATGCCTCAATGAGAGAGGGAAAATACAATATTTTAAGAAGCACTAACAAAAAAAATTGAGACACAGATATCAAAATCATTTTTTTTAAGACTCCAACACTGCACTCTGTAAAGGAACACAATGTGACTTAGTGTTATTTATCAGTAGATAATACTATTCTGACTTCATATTCAATCTGGAAATCATAAATCAGTTAATTAGTTCCTCTGATGGATCATTTATTTTAGCCTTACAAATAAGCAATGATGTAATCAATAGCCTGAATAGGCAAAGAGCTGCCAGGCTCGATGGACACTGATTAATATTTCACCGATTCTTTTTCTTGCTCAGGGCTGGTAGGCTGGATCTGAACACTTAAAATACAAATAATTCACTAAGTGTGTGATCTCTTTGAGTCATAAAAGTTCCTCAATATAAAGGAGAAAATTATGAGCCTGGACCGAGGCAACAGGGAAGTATCTAAGACAAGCCAAGGGATGCAAAGACAGAGAGACACAGGCGCCATTTTGTTCATCTGTTGAACATCAAAACCAGTGTGACTGCCACAAGAGGAATCAGAAGAGCTAATCCTTAGCACTCATTCTCAGCAAAGAGGCTTTACACAGGCAAACATGCTGAAACCATTTATAAATCGGTTATTTTATATGACAATTAAAGACGTAGAAACTACTGAATAGGACTATGGGTGTGATTATTTTATGCCTAGTTCATTGCCAAGAGGTTTGATTTGACCACTCTGGGCAATGTATTCATCAGCTTCTATTGAAACACTCCAGAAAATAGGAAAAGGAATAGTTGTGTGGAGACCTATGGTATTTTCTTACATGTTTTGATAGTGTTAGATAGTGATTAAAGTTCTGTAGAAAGAAAAAGTTAACAGCTGGTTAGAACAGTTTTAACCTGTGAAACGAGTATTTCTTTTTTTTTCACCTGGTTTAAATTTTTTATAAAAATTAAAACTAAGTGAACAGATGCTAGGTGTTAACATTCAGTTTCTTACAAATACATGTCCAAAATAAAGATTACATAAGGCACTAAATTATTAGATTTGGCATTAAAACAAATATGTATCTCTAATCATAATATAATAAACAAAAGCCCCTGCTTTATGGATATGATTTTTTTATAAAGTAAACAAAAAGCAACTGCTAATTTGTACCACTGAAAGAGAGAAACACACAGGCTCAAAGTCTTCTTGTGGGGATAACGGGTGGAACCCATCTTGCCTTCACTCTCAAGATAACGACTCAAATTAAGCTTTTTGAACACCACTCTTGTGGGGACACACACACGCTGATCTAGAAATGAAAACTTCACAGTTCCATTTCCAGATCCACTATTGCCAGTTTCTCTCTGGCTTTAGCCTTTGAGAACCTGTTTAAAGATACATAAGTAATCCAGAGTTGCGAAGAGTTTAAAGGCCAGCTTCTTCAATGAACTCACTTTCTGGGTCACCTACAACTGCAAATTGGATACCTAGCAATGATGCAGGGAAAAGCCCAGTTCATGATGAGTTTCAAAGGCCTCGTTCATTTAGGAACCAACTCTCTCTGGATTCACCTGCTGAGTTCCAGCAGGGTGATGGGCTGAAGTCCCACCCACAAGCAAGACACCTGTGAGTACCAGCTAGGATGACTGAGTAAGGCTGAGAAGGCTGTTCAACAGAAGAATGTACTGATCACAGCTGATCTCCACACACACGCGCTCAGTGATACAGCACAAAGTGGAATCATCAGCCAAAATACATCATGTCAGGATTTTATTGAAGAAATTCATCTAAATGTGGTTGATTCTAAAACAGCAGCAATTATAGTTTTTCTATTTTCCAGGCCACAGAAAGGAAAAGAAACTATTCATGGTGTAAGTAGCAAAGATAAAGTAGATTCATGGCTCGGGAAAGCAAATTCTAGGCATTCCTTTAATGATTGATGTGCTTAAATCAGCATCAATGTTAGTTTTTTTAGACCCAGAATTTTTGTGTAGGTTGAAGCCAAGTCCCTCTGCAGGAAAACGTGTGTTTTCAACCTCAGAACATGTCAATCATAAAAATCCACTTCAACTTTAGCAAAGAGAAAAAAAAATCAACAAAAAGTATACTCTGTATGCTGGGATTCCAAGGTCCAACATGTCGCTACAAATCTGTGGGGGGTTTCTTTCTTCTGATAAGTCTAGAGCCTGTTACCATAGAAAGGCATTTCTTCAATGACTGGTTGTAGTTAGTTCATGTTTTTCAATCAAATTTGCAATGTATTTGTTGCTGTATAGTGATTGTTTTGCAAAATAAAATTGCTTGTCATCTAATTACTAGTTTCAGATTGTTTATTCTTTTCTGGAGAAAGAGTATGTGCGTGTGAATATGTACATACATATATATATATATATATATATGCATATACATTGTTCTCAAGGACAACATGGGTGTTAATTTAAAAATAACTGTTAAAGAGAAACTCTAATGATTTGGGCTAAGATTGTACCAAATCTGCTTTAGGTTTTCTCTTTAATATATATTTTTAGTTAGCACTCATGTTTTCCTTCAATCTTTAAACCACAAACGATTAAGACAGTTACTTTGTCTAGCAGCATGACAGCGAAATTCTTGATTTCCTTTGTTACTAATTAACAAGACAAAAAAAGAATCTACTTGCCTTGAGTAGAGACAAGTATCTTGAGATACAATGTAGAATGACAAGATAGCAGTCTATGTAGCTTACAGGGGAAAAAGATGTTCCTCTTCTCATTTGTGATGTGACAGTGATTTGTAAAACTGTGACCCAGATAACTCAGGGATGGAATGTTATCAAAAAACACATAGACTAGCAATCTAAAATGGTTTCATGGCACTAAGTCCTTCATTAATTTTTCTTGAGCATGATGGGACATTATAGTCACTCTCTTTAAAGTCCCTCTTCACCTTTTTTTTTTTTTGACTCATGCCTTTCCATCACATATATATCTCATCTTCTTCCAATTCTACTCCTTCAAATTCCACTAAAATCTTCTGTCCTAGGCCTGCATTGATATAATAAACCCGTGGTCCCAAAATGGCTTTGTATGGCCTGTTTTCGAACTCACAGATACTTTCAAACCTAGACATACACACACACACACACACACACACACACACACACGGTGTATGTGCACCCAGATTTGGATCTTCTTTTGAAAAGTGAAGAGATTTGCCAACACTGGATCTGCATTCTCTCCTGGTAACTTGGGCTGTAGCTGGTCGTCAGTTACCTCTGAGACAGGGTCTGTTCCCTCCACGTGCCCACCATGCCCTACTGTGCCTGTTCTCTCTCCTGTCCTCGTTCTTCACTTACACTCATTACTACAAGCATGATACTCGGTTTAGTTTGTAACCCCTGACCTAGGCTCACCTGCTGTGGTCTCTCGCTATTTTTTTTCCTCTTGAGACAAAACCCCAAAATAAGAAGGCCCCAGTTTCAGAGTGTGGGGGGAGGTCAGTCACACTACGCTCCTCTGGGCAGTGAGGAGCCTGTGAATACCTGTGTTTCATAGATTGTACCTTGTATCAGAAAGAAAAAAAAAAAGAAAAAAATAACTTCAAGTAGTACATTTATTTGATAGTCGCAACTGGTCATTTTTATGTTCCTGATAAACACGTGTAAGATTTTGCTCACCAACTATAATTATCATTAAATCAAAGGTTAAAAATGCAATGTCGTTTGTTTCCTTGTTGCTGCACCCTGTGATAATAAAAATCTCATTGTCCACTGAGAAATGACAAAAACTATCAGTGTACTCAGGAAGCTTGAGTGCATATGTCAGATACTTGACTCTTTTAGGAGGGAAAAATAAAAAAGATATAGAGGAAAAACACTGGAACCTAGTCAAGTGAGTGCTATGCTCTTAAACTTGGGGTTGATCTTCACACAATCTGCACCTTATTCAGTGGAATAAGTTGTTAAAATAAAAAAACTCGCTGCCCAAAGCTCCTCCCCTTTGCTAATGCCTGCCTTTGGCCACCTGGACCTGTTCTGGGCTCACAGCTGTCTGCCAATGCCCATTCCAGCACGGAGAAAGCCTGTCCCCAGGCTCCTCCTTGCCCTGAGGAGTCTACTCTGACTTACCTCTCCTGGCAGAGCAGAGAGCCTTCAAGAGCCTGTTCCAGTCACCCCAGAAGTCCTGCCTTTAAGCACCACCAGTGCTGACTCCCAGGGGCTCAGTTGGACTGGCCTGTTCCTAACCAGCTCTTGAAAGACCAGATGGGCACTGCAGAAGATCTGCACTGGAATCAACAGCCTGCTCGCCTGTAGTCAGCCCGCCACAACTCTTCCCTACCTTTATATTTTTTTGGAGAGGTTTTTGCTATAAGGCACATGCACTCGCCAGAAAGACAGAGAAAGACAGAGACAGAAAGTGAGAAATAACCCCCCCGGGGGGGATGGCCATGCTGCAGTCTTTTCTCCTCCATTCTCCTCTCGGGATCTTGGGCATGCAAGCACACGCGCCCGGTGTGAGTTTAAGCTACTGGGTCCAGGACTCGAACCGCGGTCGGCTACATGGGAGTTCAGTGACATAGCCATTACGTTAACTGCTGGTCCCTCTTCCCTACTTCTAGCCCCACATTGCACCCCTTCCCATAACCAAGTCAAAAGAAGTCAGAACAGTGCCTTTGGTGACACCCTAATAGGCAAATAACTAATGCTCGCATAGCCAGATCTTAGCTAGGGTCACCTGCTATGTCTCTATTTGCCCAAGAACCTCCTTCACGTGATTGTTTATGGGAACTACAGACCTATAAACAGTCTCGCAATCAAATGTAAGAGGAAGCAAAGCACCAAGGAAGTCATGGAGATTCCCATAATCAAAATCAGGAGACTGTGAGCAGTACATGGGTCCAATGGGGCAATTTGGAATTAGGAGATGCCTAAGGTAAAGTCTTTTTATTGTGTGTTGAAATTCACCCCCTTTTTAAACTCATCAAAAACCCAACGGATATGGGCATTCACAATATTAATTATATACTTAATTAGTGATTTGCCAGGCATCCTTATAAACATATGATAACTCCTAAGAGTACTATAACTATGTGTCCCCATTTTACAGATGAGGAAACTGAGGCATAGTGAAGTTGTTTAAATGTTTTTTTAAAGTTGCTTAAAACTTAATGGCAGGGACCAGCAGTTAGCGTAATGGCTATGTCGCTGGACTCCCACGTAGTCGACCGCGGTTCGAGTCCCGGACCCGGCGGCTTAAACTCACGCCGGGCGCGTGTGCGTGCGTGCCCAAGATCCCGAGAGGAGAATGGAGGAGAAGGGATTGCGGCGTGGCCATTCCCCTGGGGGGTGATTTCCTGCTTTCTATCTCTCTGTCTCTCTCTCTCTGTCTGGCGAGCGCACGCGCCCTATAGCAAAAACCTCTCCAAAAAAAGAAAAAAAAAAAAAAACTTAATGGCATAGCTAGAATTAGACCCCAGATAGCCCAATAATAGTTATTTTGTCTAATGGACCAGGTTTAACCTAATTAAATATTCTAATAAACAATTTTCATGATGGTCAATAATAAAGACATTAAATATATAGTACATAAAAGTGTATTACATGGGCTAGAAATGTTCATGTATTTGCTGTTAATTCAGCAAATGATGAAACAAGATTATGAATATTCTCAAAAGAGAACTTCTCTATTTCTTTTAATAAATACAAATCACTCAGTGATGATGAATTAAATTGGAAGTTACTGGAAGGAGCTAGCCAGTGGTACGTGATTAAAGCAGCTGAATCCCACAGGGCTGCCTGTCCAGTTTGAGCCTCAGATCTGGCAATGTGTAAAATACGTGCACCGGGAGGTGCACGTGCATGTGAGCCCTAAATCCAGAGAGAACAGAGCAAAAAGAATTTCAGCATGGTCATCCCACCCAGAGAGTGTTTTCTCAACTTTCCTCTTTCTTTCTCTCTTTCACCTGTGAGCACATGTGCCCTACAGCAAATTAAAATAAATAAATAAGTCGCTGGAAGAATTTTAGGCAGTTCTCTGTATCAAGCCATGGCTCATACAGAAGCATTATCTAGCAAGTAATATGTGTCCAAAAAAGATCAACTGATGATTTCTAATATCAGCTGTTTCTTTACAACTGATTAGTAAAATCAGATGAATTATGTAGACTACATCACACAAAACTTGACAAGCAGTTTTGTCTCTCATATTAGAGAGTAAAAGCAATCTTTCTAATGAAGGTGTTAACTTATGACCGTGTACCAGTTGCCAAAGATTTTAACTTCGCCCTTGCTTCAAGCCCCACACCACTTCCTTAGCAGCTATTTCTTTTTTGTATTATGACACCAATAACTACATTGAATTTTGTGTTTTTAGCAAGCAGTTTGAGTTCCCATCTGAAAATATAAAAAATTCCCAGTCAAGTCCTAGAAGTGGAATGTGTACTTCACATAGCCTGGTTTAATGTGAATATAGAAAACAAACAATGGGACCAGCAGTAGCGTAATGGCTATGTCTCTGGACTCCCATGTAGTTGACAGCAGTTTGAGTCCCAGACCCGGCGGCTTAAACTCACACTGGGTGCGTGTGCATGCATGCCCAAGATCCCAAGAGGAGAATGGAGGAGATGGGATTGTGGTGTGGCCATCTCCCCTGGGGGGTGATTTCTCGCTTTCTGTCTCTCTGTCTCTCTCTCGTCTTTCTGGCGAGGGCTTGTGCCCTATAGCAAAAACCTCTCCAAAAAAAGAAAAAGAAAAGAAAACAAACAAAAACGAATATGTTGATACTCATTAGCCTAAGAAAGCTGAGATACAAGTAGAAACTAAGGGGACTTCTTAGTCATATTTATGCCCCACGTGTAGAAAAATGCAAAAAGCACTCATTATATGGATGCCAGAATACCAGCATTTTATCTTTCCCGATATAACAAGTATGTTGAACAAGTGTGACTTAACATGAATGGTGATCAAGAGACAAATTAATTTTTACCTCTCATAGTTTTTTTCTCTTTAAAAGATATTCTTGCTATAGGGTACATAGAGAGATAGAGGAGGAGAGACAGAAAGTGAGAAATCACCCCCTCAGGGGGATGGCTACTGCACAATTCCTTCTCCTTCAATCTTCTCTCAAGATTTTAGGCATACACGCACATGTGCCCACTGTGAGTTTCAAGCTGCCAGGTCTGGGATTTGAACCATGGTTGGCCATGTGGGTGGGATTTCAGCTCCTTAACCACTAAGCCATCTGCTGGTCCTGATGCTGATATTTTATGCTGATATTTTATACTCAATTCCTCTTAGGTCACCATCAGTGCTGGCTCTTTCTTTCTTTCTTTCTTTCTTTTTTTTTTTTTTTTTTTTTTTGAGAGGTCTTTGCTATAGGGCACGTGCACTCGCCAGACAGACAGAGAGAGACATAGAGACAGAAAGCGAGAAATCACCCCCCGGGGGGAGGGTCACGCCACAATCCCTTCTCCTCCACTCTCCTCTCGGGATCTTGGGCACGCACGCACACACGCCCGGCGTGAGTTTTAAGCCACCGGGTCCGGGACGCGAACCACAGTTGACTACGTGGGAGTCCAGCAACATAGCCATTACGCTAACTGATAGTTCCCAGTGCTGGCTCTTAATTGGCTATTACCACCAACATGTGAAGTTGGGAAAGAGGGTTTTTTTTTTTTTTTTTTTTTTTTTTTGGTCTTCCTTTTTTAAAAATTGCTTTATTCTTGATATCTACTTCTTAGATATCAGGTATAGAATAATCTTGGCTCCATTTATTTTTCCTAGGGAATAAAACATTGAGCCATCTAGGTAGGATAAACATTCAGAAAGTCAAGTCAGCAAGGGCTGGTAAAAAGTTATTCGTTTTGCTGCATTACCATAATCATGGGAATTTGTTCACCTTTCCTCCCTCACCAAGGCTTGTAATTTTAAACAGAACTCCAAAAACTTGCTAATTTATCAATGATGACAAATGGAAGAGTCCATGCAGGCTCTCCTCATGTGAAGAAGAGTTTAAAAGACCAAAATCAAATAGTCTATTTCCTATATTTATGGGGAAAGCAGAGAGAAAAGGAGGTGATCAGAGAAACTGAGGACCAGCATTGCAGGGATGATACCTGGAGAAAATGTCACAGAAGCCCGGGGAGACATAGTACAGTGTTAAAACCTGCAGAGAGAGGGGACCAGCAGTTAGCATAATGGCTAATGTCGCTGGACTCCCACGTAGTCGACCGCGGTTCGAGTCCCGGACCCGGCGGCTTAAACTCACGCCGGGCGCGTGTGCGTGCGTGCCCAAGATCCCGAGAGGAGAATGGAGGAGAAGGGATTGCGGCGTGGCCATCCCCCCTGGGGGGTGATTTCCTGCTTTCTATCTCTCTGTCTCTCTCTGTCTGTCTGGCGAGCGCACGCGCCCTATAGCAAAAACCTCTCCAAAAAAAAAAAAAAAAAAAACCTGCAGAGAGTCTGCCAAAAGAGAAATGAGAAGCTCTTGAGATTTAGAATAGATCATTCAATGGCTTCGCAGAACAATGATGGGTGCTGAAGATGGAATGAGGTTCTCTTGGGCTATACTTCTTCATTTCACTTATATCTAACCTGGGGCAAGTTGCATAACAGAGCCATTTCAAAGAAGTATCTTCTCTAACTCCAAAAGGAAAATCTGGAATAGATTTCCCCACTCATAGTCTGGGAACTTTGAATATAAATGTTTTCTTACTGAAACACCTTCCATCCAAGGTACGCAGCATTCGTCACCATTGTCTACAGTCAAAAGGCATCTTGTGTGCTTTGGCATCTCACCCTATTGCTCTCATAGCTTTTCTTTTTTTTTTCTGAAGAGAGGTTTTTGCTATAAGGTTCATATGCTCCCCAGAAAGACCAAGAGAGAGAGAGAGACAGAGAGAGAAAGCAAGAAATCACCCCCTGGGAAGTTGTCCGCCCCACAATCCCTTCTCCTTCATTCTCCTCTTGGGATCTTGGGCACACACGCACCCAGTGTGAGTTTAAGCCTCCAGGCCCAAGACTCGAACTGCAGTCAACTACGTAGGAGTCCAGCGATGTAACTATTATGCCATCTGCTGATCCCTTTCATAGCTATTTTTTAGTTAGTTTCTATTTCCATTGCATTTGCTGTTTTGCTGGCACATAGCTGCTAACTCTGACACTCGCTTCTAAAAAAATAAGTGGATTTATTTACTTACATAATAAAGAGCACATATAAATTTTTTTTCAAAATGGTAAACAGACATCAGTAAATATATAAAGCTCCATAGGCTATCAGTAGTTAAAATACAATAAGTTAATGTCTATTTCATTATTGATTCATTTGATGGTCTTAGATTAAATCCTTAACCCACTCCTTCAGTCACAAAAATGGTAATAGTAATTCTTGCTTATGTCCTTGTCTCTTAGCCAATTAGATTTGCAGAGTGATTTGTGATTCTCAAATGAAAATGATTGAGTTTTCTCATTTACACATTATAAGAACTGTGGATGATGATTTGATGAATTTAAGATGCTCTGCCTTGAGAGCCAGTCTGGGAAACTACAGTAGATTAATTTTGGTTACATAATTTATTGTGATCTCTTATTCAGATAAATTTGAATGCATTACATGGTGATGCAATCATTTCTACATAACTGCCTTTGAATTATTTTCTATTTTGATTTATTCCTATTTCTGTGCATACATGCATGTGAGTGCTCTAAGTATTCTACATTTTATGATGTGTCCATTCTAAAATCAAGTTTGTTTTCAATTTCTTGGTGATAAGTGTTTCCGATGACTGCAGCATGAAAGGGCAGAACTAAATTTGCAGGCTAGTTCTCACAAGGGTCCTATAATTCTCCCGATTCATGGTAGCTTCGCTTCCTTGTGCTGGAGGAGCAATTGAATTTGATTAGAGAACCACATTCCCAGCGACACAACTTATAAAAAGCAAGAAAAATTCAAGAAAAGAGGGAGTATTTACCTTTGTTTTGGAAGGGAAATTTTCAGCAACATAAAATCAAAAAGTGTAATAATGCAGAAATTGGTGACTTCCACTCTTTTTTAGAAAATGAATGGTAGAGAACAAATAGAATATTTTCTGAAGCTCAACTCCCTACCCATTCATTCTCTTTTTACAGCAAAATTTTTTGTCAGTCTTCTCTAGAGAGACATCAAAGTTTATTTCATATATTTGGAGAAAAAGCTTAGCTATGATACAAGGGGAAAAAATTACCAAGCGTGGAGGGTCAGCTGGTGGTATGTGGTTAAGGCAACTGTACCCCACATTGCACAGTGACTTGAGTCCCAAACCTGGAGGCTTGGGAAACACCCCAGGTGTGTATCTGTTTGTGACTGGCTAGAATCCCAAGAGGAGAATGGAGGAGAGGGGACTACAGTATGGCCATCACCTCTAGGGGGGTACTTTCTCACATTCTGCCCTCCTATCACCCCATTTTCTGGCAAGCACATAATCCCAATAGTAAAGGAAAAGGAAAGAGAAAGAAAGAAAGACAAGAAAGACAAGAAAGACAGAAAGAAAGAAAGAAAGAAAGAAAGAAAGAAAGAAAGAAAGAAAGAAAGAAGAGAAAAGAAAGAAAAGAAAAGAAAGAAAGAAAAAAAGAAAAAAAGAAAGAAAGAAAGAAAAGGAGGGAAGGAAAAGAAAGAAAGAAAAAGAAATTACCAAGTGTGGTATAGCACCAATCACAGAACAAAATGACATATCTTTGTTCTTAAAAGGTATAAGGTGCTATTATTCTACATACAAGACACTTACACAAATCTGTTTTTTGTTTCTCTTGTTTAAAAAATATTAGAATTGGGACCAGCAGTTAGCGTAATGGCTATGTTGCTGGACTCCCACGTAGTCGACCGCGGTTCGCATCCAGAACCCGGTGGCTTAAAACACGCCGGGCGCGTGTGCGTGCGTGCCCAAGATCCCAAGAGGGGAATGGAGGAGAAGGGATTGTGGCATGACCATCCCCCCTGGGGGGTGATTTCTCACTTTCTGTCTCTCTCTCTCTCTGGCGAGCGCACACACCCTATAGCAAAAAACTCTCAAAAAAAAAAAAAATTTTGAATCAATGGCAAGGATTGTATTCAGCTATTTCTGACATCCTAGCCATGTTACCTAAGAGAAATATGCTTAGTGATATTTTTCTTACTCACTAAGTTATGATCCTGACACTATCATAAAAAATTTTTTTCCAAATTCTTCTTTCGAAAAATTACATGTTTTTCCTCAGCGAACAAGTATCATTCTTAAGCAGACTAAGTAAGATCTCCAGATGCAAAGATGACTTGTCTGGACTAGAGGGATTTTATGAATTTTACAGCAAAGGCTCAGAGAATGATTGGTTTGTGTGATAAGTCCATCTTTTCCTTTAGCATCATTTCCTTAGATCAAACAGAATGCTCTCTCATGCAAATTAGTTGTTATAAACTGACAGTAACCCGCCTTAAGAAACAGAATTAAATTACATAGTCATTTGCTTAGTATTTTCTGCCATCTATGTGCAGAAGTAAAAGGGTAAATAATGACTCTCATTTCTTATTACATATTTAGGGAAATAAAAATATATCTCTTTCAACTATGCCTTACACACTTTGATACATTGCCTCTTTTAATCTTCAAAATAACTCTATGAAGTAAATATCTTTATATCCACTTCATGATAAGGAAGTGAGGACTCATGACACTAAATAACTTGCCCACAATCACACAAATGAAAAATAGCTGAGCAGTGAACTATTCTACATGGATCTTGGGGGAGTGGGGGGAATCTAAGCAATGCTGTGTCCCAGGAAAAGCATCACCTTTTTACAGTGAAAGAGTATACACACTTTATTGCTTAGTTCTCATTAAAACAAGATTTTAACCCAATCCTGAAAGGAGAAACTCTGTTGTAGAACATAAATACCGTAGGTTTTCTAGTCCTGGTCTGCTGCTTACTGGTTATATAACTCTGAACAATTGACTTACGTATACCTGTATGATGGAGACACCACTAGATACACCAAAAATGTGATTAAATTAGAAAGAAGCAAAACATATAAGTGACACAAAAATGGAAAATTATCTGTTGATGATAATATGTATGGTAATATCTTTGAACCAAATACAGTGTATTCATGATGGGAAAATTCATTTGGTATGCTGTAAGGATACACAGTGATGGAATGCAAAATAAATAAACACATTTTTTAAATTAAATAAATGAATAAATAACAGTGCTGGACTGGTTTAAAAGATTGTTCAGAACTTTAAATGAAATAATGTGTAGAATTATCTGATAGAATGCTTAATACTAAGTAAATGCTACATTTTCTGCTGCTCCACTTTTTATGTTTTTTAAAATAATGTTCAATGAGAGGCTACGTGTAACACAATTGAAACTGGGAGAGAAAGATCTTGGCTTGGCAACCAGGGACCACCCTAAGCACAACAGATACATATATGCATGCCTGTGGTCCAGGCTAACGGAGACTGGGGGTGGCTTACAGTGTGAGAACACCGTTGTATTCCATCCTTTATGGAAGAAATAAGTAGAAACTTCTGAAAACTAACATTGAATACAATATGGTAACATATAATTTCACCTAAAGAATATATAATACAGATTTTTCTATACCATATTGTTCTCTAAACCTGCCATTCAATAATTATAGGTTTGCATTATCATTTTTTATTATCTATTGCATTCCATTTTGTGAGTATACTATAAATTAACAAATGATTTGTGTTTAAACATTTGGTCTATTTTCTAATTTTCACTACTACAAATGGTTCTATTCCCCACATCTCTGCACAGAGTTCTAATTATTTTCTTAATAAAAATTCTTTGAAACTCATATTGCTGAGGGGCTAGCAGGTCACATGGTGGTCAAGGCACTGGATTATTACATGGCTGACTATGGTTCAAGTTCCATACATGGAGGTTTGCTTTCACATTTCTGTCTCTCTCTCTCCCTGGTCAAATTTAAAAAATAGTAATAATAATAAATTTAATTAAATAAATTATTCTTTAAATGACAATAAAGAAAGAAAAAGGAAGAAACTCTTATTGTTGAATCAAAACTAATCCAAAATTATAAGGGTTTTTTGTTTCTTTGCTTGTTTGCCTTAGGGCATGTGTACTATCCGGAGAGAGACAGAACAGGGAGAGAGAAAGTGAGAAATCACTCCCAGGGGGAGATGACCCTGTCACAATTCCTTCTCCTCCATTCTCCTCTTGGGATTTTGGCTGCACACGCACATGCACCTGACATGAGTTTTTTAAGCTGCTGGGTCTGGGACTTGAACACTGCTTGCCTAGTGGGAATTCAGCAACATAACTATTATGCCATCTGCTGGTCCCTGTATTGCCTTTGTTACAATCAACCTGACACTCTGGTACCTTGAAGTAACTATTCTTTTGCATGTGTCTTGTCATTTAGATTTATTAAATATTTTCAACCTTTTATTTATTTAGTCCTTAAAATAATCTTATGGATATATATTCTTGCCACATTTTGTAGTGATAACTAGATATGAAATAATTCTCCAAAATTATACAGAGCAAGGCTAGTTTTAAAAGGAGTCATAGTTAATGCTAGAAGATAACATGGTGGTTAAGGTGCTGGACACCCACACAGCCAACCAAGTTTCAAGTCCCGGACCCAGTAGTTGAGAATCACGCTGGGTGCATGTGCCTGTGCTTAAAATCCTGAGAGGAGAAGGGAGAAGAGACTGCAGGATGTCCATCACCTCTGGGAAGTGATTTCTTACTTCTACTCTCTGTCTCCCTATGGTGAGCAAACATAGGGAGAAACAAAACACAACAAACCAAAAAAACACAGTATGGTTGAATACAGGTCTTCTATCCATAAATCCAGCCTTCTTTTTTTCACACTCAGATGGACCTCCTATATTTAAAAAGACTAGGCAGCTAGCTTTTCTGTGGTCACCTATTCTGGAGCTGTCATATGAGTGATATGAAATAATTCTCCAGGATTATACAGAGCAAGGCTAGTTTTAAAAGGAGTCATAGTTCATGCTAGCTACTCATATGACTTCCACAGAGATCTAAAATGAGTCTGCCCCCTCTCCCTAGCACCTGCTGTTATGAACTGTCACAGTTTAGAACATGGCTCTTTGGGACCAGCAGATGCCCTAAGGATAACATTGCTGGATTCCCATGTAGGCGACCTCAGCTCAAGTCCTGGACCTGGCAGCTTAAAACATGCTGGGTATGTGTGCATGTGTGCCCAAAATCCTGAGAGGAGACTGGAGGAGAAGAGATTGCAGCATGACCATTACCCCTGGGGGGGTGATTTCTCATTTTTTGTCTCTCTGTTTCTCTCTATCTCTCTGGCAAGCCCACATGTGCACTCTAGCAAAAACTTCTCTAAAAACAAAAGATAATATGACTCTTCTAGTCCTAACTCCACAGCATAGCAAACCACTAACAACCTGTGAGTCAAAGGCAATAAACCCTAGGCTGAGCACTCAGAAGTCAAAGTGGCAGAGAGAAACAGGCCCTCAGGAGATATCTGACTCACATGAACAAGGGACTCTAGCCACACTGTTGCTGTGAAGCTTGTTGGATCCTTTTCCTAGCCTCAGTTCCATCTCACCAGGACTAGGGTACAACTTCCATGTTGGTGAGATTCTCCTCCTTATAATACTCTCCTTCATTTACGCTAATCTGAGTGGGCCTCTCTTTCTTCCAACCACGTGAACTCCAAATAAAACACCCTGATCTGACCAGTAAGTATTATTTCTTTTGCACAATGTGTAGAGACGTATTTATATAAGAGATTTGGGGGGGTTAATATAAGGATGAATAAGTATATTCACATATAATATTGAAAAAAAAGAAAGAAAGAAAGAAAGAAAGAAAGAAAGAAAGAAAGAAAGAAAGAAAGAAAGAAAGAAAGAAAGAAACCTAGTCCCCAAAGATTGCAACAACTCAAAAGTCACATAACTATGTAAGTATTGAGCACATTTAAAAAATATAATTAAAGTAGAAAAACTGGGATTTAAATTACTTGTCATACTTATTTTAAGCAACTACTGTCCTGTGACTTAAAGATACAAATGAATAATTTGTGTATCTTTTTATAGCATTCTTTTTCTGGTTTTCCTGGTGCTAAGATTTCACCTTTTTGGTTAATGATTTTTATACAATGGTTATAAGTGTTGACTTCTATTTTCAAACTTTTATGTAGCCACCTTCCTAATACAAATAACAAGAGGTAGATCATTTTCATTTTGTTGCTTTTACATATTTAGCTTTTATTTTTGACTGAACCACTTACCTGCTTTATCTACTGCATGTTTATTTTGGATTCAGTTGGATGAGATGTGGTGGTTGTTCATCTTACTTTGCAAATTAAAATCACCTACAGAACCTTATAAAAATATTCAGAAGCTTGCCCCTGTTACCAAATATCTTGATTTAATTGATCAGAGATGAAACTCGGGTACTGATATTTTTACATTTCCTTTATTAAGATTTGAATCACCAGGATTGAAAACCATTAGTTTTGAAAAACCTACCCTACCTTTTCTAGAAATCCAATTAATCCATGCCAGTGTTGATGAGTTTATGGTTTATTTGTTAGTCAGACAAAAAGACATTGATACAGATGACAATCCTTTGGATAAGGAAATAGAAGAAGTATTCTTGATTTATCTGGAACACAGCAATGCGGTGTGTGAAATGGGTATTTCACAAGGAGGCTAGGGAAGTTTTACACGATCTTGGTTCCATGGACAGGAATGACTACGCTGGAAACAAAGCAAATTTAAATATTTCAGAACTAATATTTACTTATGTCAGTAATGATTCTTGACCATAATTTGCCACAATACTGTCAATCATTTTTATTTGTTATTTTATTTTTAATTTTTTGAAGGTTTTTGCCATAGAGCATGTGCACTTGCCAGAGAGACAGTGAGAGGGAAAGTGAGAAATCACCCTCTAGGGGAAATGGCCATGCCACAGTCCCTTCTCCTCCACTCTCCTTCTTGGATTTTGTGCACCGATGCATACACATCTGGCATGATTTTCAAGTCACGAGATCCAGGACTCAAATCATGGTCAGTCAGTTGGGAACCAGCAGTTAGCGTAATGGCTATGTCACTGGACTCCCACATAGTCAACCGCGGTTCGCATCCCGGACCCAGTGGCTTAAAACTCACGCCGGGCACGTGTGCGTGTGTGCCCAAGATCCCGAGAGGAGAATGGAGGAGAAGGGATTGGGGCGTGACCATCCCCCCTGGGGGGTGATTCTCGCTTTCTGTCTCTATATCTCTCTCTGTCTGGCAAGTGCACGCGCCCTATAGCAAAAATCTCTCCAAAAAAAAAAAAAAAAAAAAACAAATCATGGTCAGTCACATGGAAGTCCAGCACCTTAACCACTGACCTCACTGTCAATCATTTTTAACGCCAGGCACCGACATATTTCTTTGTCACTACCAACAGTTTTTGTTTATCTTTTTAAAAGAAAAACTATGAGCTGTCACACTTTGATGGTATTTTATATCAAGTTGTAAATGTCTCTGCAAACCAAATTCCTCTCCTTAAGGAAAGAAGTCCTGACCATGTTTGGACTCAGTTCTCTGGAAACAGATTCCTTGATGCAATTGGAGGCATGAGAAATAATACTCGTATTCACCATGGAACAGGGAACAGTCTTGTACACCATGGAACAGAGAATAGTCATGTTCACCATGGAACAGAGAAGAGTCATGTTCACCATGGAACAGAGCAGGGGAGAGGTCGGAGTCTGAGTATGTGCTGTGGCCCGTGGCTGAGTCATGGACAGAAGCTGCCATTCTGGGAGACAGCGCAGGCACGGGAAAACATAACGAAGGAGGAGTAAAAGACATGCAAGAGCAGGCAGGATGTGCTGCAGGACACGTCTTTCCCTCTATGTCGTAGAGCAGCTCTACATCACTGGCTTTCTTCATCAATTAAGGTGTTTCTGAAATTTCAATCAGTCATATCCAGCAAACCTTTCATAAATAGAAAAAGGTCAGTAGACGACCTAAGTATAGACATTGTGTTTAAATTATAGAATTTAGATATATAATTATTAAATATCTATAATTCATAAATATAAAGATACATGAATTTTAAATTATACACTTCCTAAAATAAAATATTTTATTTGATATAAATTGATCCCTGTCTAGAAATGGCTTAGACTCTAGATAAATATCAATCTTACATCTTTATCATTTTAACAATTGGTGGTATAAACAAACTTCTAGAAAAATATTTTTAGACTTCAGGAGGAAAATTAAATCAAAATGTTCTAAAGGACTGCTTAGCATTTCCACTTTAAAAATGAAGCTGCCTTCATTTCAACACGTTAGGTTGTCAGGAAGGTCATGACATATTTTTCTGGTGTTCTGTGCAAAAACGCATCATGATTTTCCAGACAACTCTATAGTATAAATAAAAAAGTTGCTCATCTTTATCATTAGAATATGACTTTGTATATAATAATCAAGGCTGAATATTGCAAATGTTTCAAGCCATACCAACATTAAATGAAAATGAATACAAAGCAACTCAGTAAATATGGCCCCCAACAGTGTGAATCCTTCACAAGTACAATTGAAACACCAAAACACATAATTGTTTATAAAACAAGAAACAAATAAAAAAATAGACTGTAAGATATTGAATTGTATTATACATACTTTTTTTGAGAAAGAGAGATTTTTGCTATGGGGTACATGCACTCACCAGAGAGATAGAGAGACAGAAGTGAGAAATCACACCCCACCCAGGGGGAATGGCCACATCGCAATCCCTTCTCCTCCAGTCTCCTCTCAGGATTTTGGGCACCCACACACAGGCACCTGGCATGAGATTCAAGTCACCGGGTCTGGGACTCAAATTGTGTTTGACTATGTGGGAGTTCAGCAATATAACCATTACTCTATCTGCTGGTCCCTCTTCTTGTCTTCTTAAATCTCTACAGAAGGAAAAGATTTTTGTACCCCTGAAACAAAATTGTAAGGCAATTGACAAGACTCAGAAGACTGCTGTAAATTTCTCTGGTGAAGCTATTGAAATTAAAATTAATACAAAGATCTGACCTATACAGAGACTGACCATTCATATTTTATGATTTAAACAAGTGCTTTCTAAAACAGTGTCAGGAGATGGCATCCACCCTGTATTTTGCAGACATCAGTGTGTGGTGTTGAGTCACTTAATCCTGTGCTTCAGGGATGTGTTCACTAACAATCCCTAACAAGATATTAAGTGGGGAAAAATACAATTAAATTTAAGTGCTATAGCCATATTCTGCACCTAAGTGCAATATTTATATAATGTGGACTCTGGCAATTCCCTGCACTATTGTTTGTCCAACTTCTTGAATGTCACCCTGGGAAGGGGCATTGTGGATTGCAACATTAAGACAACAGAAAAGAAGACAAACTACAGAAGACTTCATTTGCAAGACTAAAAACTGATGTCATGTCAAAATAATACTAATGATAGAGGAGAACAGGCACTGTTCAGAGTGTTTTACATATGTTGTGGCTATTTAAAAACCATAAATTCTTTGATCCTCCTAATTGAGAGTTGGAGTCTGTATTGCTGCTGCTGCTTCTTCTTGACTCAAGCCACCTTCATGACTTGCTTACAACCAACAGAATGCAGCAGAAATGTTGCCACGTGACGTTTGAAGCTAGGTCAGAAAATACCATGCAGCTTTCACTGGTTAACTTGGGTTGCTCACTTAAAATGAGCTGTAAAAAATCCAACTACCTTGAAAACAACACTCAGGAAAGCCCACACATATACATTCTAGTGCACAGTTCAAGCTGAGCACTTAACTTTCAGCCACTTCATATGAGTTGTTGGGGGAATACAACCCATTTGAGTCTACAAGTGACTTTAGACCCAGTCACATCTTACTGTAACAACATGCGAGATCTCAATGTGAGCTTCCACAAGGATACCTCAGGATGTGTTTGTGAACCTGAGACCTTCCCTATGACCTCAGCATTGTGTGCAATGCATTATCACTGCACCACCATGACTGGCCAATCAATTGCATCTGATACCAGGTATTCCATGGTTCAGTAATGCATCACCCTATTAGCTATACTTCTTCCTTACCTCCCCTATTTTCCTAATGTAAACACTTCCCAAATTCCTGATTTGCAAATCATGAGCACAATAAAATAGTTGTTTTATGCTGCTAAGATTTGGACAAATCATTTGTTTTGCAACAATACAAGGAGCCTTCAAAAGTTCATGGAAAGTGTAGATTATGAAAAACTTTTTAAGTTTTCAAAATGTATTTCACCAAAACAAGATCATACTTTAATTCCATTCCTCACTAGCTTTTTGAAGTCCCCTCTAAGTAACAGAAAAAAATATATATTCACTTAAGCTTCCTAACAGCCTTAAAAACAGCTACTCTTATTCCCATTTATCACATGAAGAAACTGGCTCCCAAAGACATTTTCAAAGCTGCATAGCTTATGAGCAGAAATGTTGGTATTTGAACCTAGGTAGTCAGGCTCCAGGATTATTGCTCCTAAGTATGTTGAACTGGGTTTAAATTCCTTTTGTGTCATCATTGA